>JASDDO010000019.1:440936642-441464051 GCA_030015575.1 Agapanthus africanus
ATTTACTGGTAAGTGTTACCAGTAGTTTCTCGAACTGTTATAGACCTCATATCGACACGGACTTATCGAGCTATTGGGGTCTGACGTTTACCACCCCTAGGCAAGATATGCGACATATCAGACGACGAGACCGGACTGTATGGTAAGTGTTACTGGTTGGATTCACAGGAGTGTGAGCGGGCTTGCTCATCGATCTTCTGATCGCTCAATACCCGGGTGACCGTTACGTTTAGCAGACCGCTTGCGGCTTGTGGGTGTTTGATATGATCATCACCTGCTGCCGGCGTATTGACGAGTCTTTAGAGTCCTACACAGAGGTTCCTGGCTCAAGCGAAATGAAATAGGAGCGCATATGAAGATATGTGCGGGACCGAGAATTATACTAGTATGTGATACTGTATTCTATCTCGCGATGAATCTATCGATTGGTTGTATGCGATTATAACCTAGTTATCGAATCCAGGATTGATTCGATAAGTCGGTACATTGGATATTAGTCGGTCATATGCGATATGTGTAGGGTTCCTCGGCACACTAATGAGGTCTCACAAGGCATCGACCATAGCATTTTCAAATTTTTTCGGTGCCCGAGAAACCCTAATACGGATCGTTAACTAGAAATTAGGTGATGCGATGCAAGTAAACAACTTTAACTCTAAAGGAAAGGGGCTACAATCGTTGTAGATCCGGTCCTCCACCTCCATAGCTCCGTGATGAAGTCTCCTCGCTGCGATCATCGGATCCCGGGCTCTAGCGTCGGCTTCATCGGAGAAATGGGCGGGCTTGGTCGTCGACTTCGATGCGAAGATGATCTACGTCGAGGCATCACAAGATCAAGCTCCCACTTTACCAAGTCATGAAACTTGTGAAGAAAACACTCTATACTACTTGGCAAGAGGTAGAGGATGAAGAAATAGGAAGTGGGTTCACTTTAGAATTGGATTTCTCACTCTTTTCTCAAGTTGCCATTGCATGGAGGCAAGGCTTTCTTCATTGTTGAAGATGAAGAAGATGAAGAAAAGAATATGATAAGTATATTTCAAATAAAAATAAAATGAATACTTATCATATGGCAACCATGATTAGGTGTAGAGAATAGACCATGGTTAGTTTGAATGGTTAGGATTAAGCATGAGACAAAAATGGTGGACTTGTTCAAAGCTTCATGAAGCTTCAACAAGCAAACAAAGAAAGCCACCATTTCTTATTTATCTTTCCAAAATGAAAAAATAAATAAATGAATAAGAAAAATGTAAACCCTAATCATTAACTTAACCATGGTTTAATTCTTTACACAAACCCAAGTGAGCATGTATTATCAAACATGATACAAACAAGTGCACAAAAGTATATCACATATACAACTTGTGAACTTCAAGTGAGAAAATCCATTTAAATTGAACCAATACTAGTTAATGAAAAGTATATATCAAATATATAATTATTCATTAAATCATTAAATCAATACTTGATTTAACGATCCGGTCATATCGCATATAACCGACTAGTATCCAATGTATCGGCTTATCGAATCAATCTTTGATTCGATAACTAGGTTATATCGCATACAACCAATCGATACATTCATCGCGAGAATAGAATACGGTATCACATACACGCATTATTCTCGGTCCCGCACATATCTCATATGCGCTCCTATTTTGTTTCGCTTGAGCCAGAAAACCTCTATGTAGGACTCTAAAGACTCGTCAATACGCCGGCAGCAGGTGATGATCATATCAATTAAACGTAAGCGTAAGCGGTCTACTAAACGTAACGGCCACCCGGGTATTGAGCGATCAGAAGATCGATGAGAAAGCCCGCTCACACTCCTGTGAATCCAACCAGTAACACTTACCGTACAGTCCGGTCTGTTCGTCTGATATGCTGCATATCTCGCCTAGGGGTGGTAAACGTCAGACCCCAGTAGCTTGATAAGTCATGCCGACGTAGGGTCCATAACATTCGTGAAACTACTGATAACTCTTACCAGTATATCACTGCAACCCTGGCCAGGGATTTCCTGTTATGGCCAGTCGAGCATAGCGCAACATCAACCCCCAATACCGGGAGAGACGAATCCCTCCTATCGCTCATTGCCTCCATGTGAATCGGGACTGTACCCAAAAACCACCTGTTTGCACGGCTCAGTAGAGCCGTGGTAGGGTGGAAATCAAAGCACAGTGGGAGACACACAAGACTCTATGACGATCTCGGGTCAACAGACTAAGCTGTACCAGTGTCACCAGAGAACTGCCATCTGACGTGAGGTATAATACCATCTGGGAGTTCTCGGTGAGCCCGTTCAGTGTACCCAGTCTCCATTGAGCACCCGCATACCATCTCTGATGTCAAACACCAATGGATATGGGATCATCCATCACCCATCATATGGGTCGAGAAGATATGTGCTAGTCTACTCTGGAATATCGATGCCCCGTCTCGATATTCCCACGACTAGGAACATTGAAGGATGTACTCATAGACTACCCAGGCCCCACTAGTCTGATCTACATCATAGTCCTGGAAGTTGAGTACACATCCTAAGGGCTTTATCAACATGTAATCAGAGAGACAGAAAGTATACATGTTAAGATAAAGAGCAACCAGATAGCGTACTATCATGTCGAGTAAGAAAGTCTTACCTATATATGACCTAACATCCACTACAATATACATCCAATGTACAGTAATGGCCTCTAGGGCATACATATAACTAACAATATGACCGGATCGTTAAATCAAGTGTTGATTTAATGATTTAATGTATAATTATATTTTTGATATATTACTTTACATTAACTAGTATTTGTTCACTTAAGATGGATTTTCTCACTTGATGTGCACATTGTATATATGATATAGTTTTGTGCACTAGTTTGTATCATGTTTGATGATACATGCAAACTTGGGTGTATGTTTGATTAAACCATGGTTAGTTAATGGTTAGGGTTTCATTTGATTTATTTATTTATTTCATTTTGGCTTAAGATAAAATGGTGGCTTTCTTTGGATTTAGTTGAAGCTTCATGAAGCTTTGAAAAAGCTTTGACCATTTTGTTTTATTCCTTAAACCTAACCATTAAACTTAACCCTAGTTTATTCTCTACACTTGACCATGGTTGAGATATGATAAGAATGACTTATTTTCTATTTTCCAATCATACTTATCAAATATTCTTTTCTTCTTCTTCTTCTTCAAGATGAAGAAAAAGCTTGCTACCAACAATGGCAATATGAGAAAAAGAGTGAGAAATCCAATTCTAAAATGAACCCACTTCCTATTTCTTCATCTTCTACCACTTGCTTCATCTTCTACCACTTGCCAAGTAGTATATGGTGTTTTCTTCACAAATTTCATGACTTGATGAAGTTGGAGTTTGATCTTGAGTTGCCTCGATGTAGATCATCTTCGGCATCGAAGTCGACGACCTAGCCCGCCCATTTCTCCGATGAAGCCGACGCTAAAGCCCAGGATCCGATGATCGCAGCGAGGGGACTTCATCACGGAGCTATGGAGGTGGAGGACCGGATCTACAAAGGTTGTATTTCCGTTCACTCTTAGTTAAGTTGTTAACTAGTTGCATGTTTCGCCTTAAACTCTAGTCAACGATCCGTATTAGGGTTTCTCGGCACTTGTAAAATTTGAAATTTGCATGGTTGATGCCTTGTGAGACCTCCTTAGAGTGCCTAGGAATCCTACAGTGGTATCAGAGCCAGGTTAGAGCCTTAGGCGATGCGTAGACGATGTTAGAAACCCGATCGAACCCCGAAACCCTAGAATTCAACCCTCTCTGGACATTTTTTCAAACTGGGTTTTTTCCAGATTAAAAATTCTTAAAAAATTCAGCAGGAAGTTCTAAGAATTACAATGCAAAACGACCACCTGAATCTTCTAAACCGCCACGGAACCGCGGCAGGAGCCTAGCTCCGGCGGCGGTTCCGCGGCCATATGGTCTCATCCTCCATTTATTTTTGCACCGTAATTCTTATATTTAGGTGCTGTATTTTCTGGGAATTTTTAAATATCACTCAAGAGTTGAGTTTTCTGGGTTGTATTGGGAGTTCGTAAATTTCGATCGGATTATCAAACTTTGTCTATGTGTTTTTCCGGGTATTTTTAAAGCATGTTAAAAAGTTCGACCGGATATAAATACCCACTTTTTCCCCTGCCGGGAAATTTCCAATTGTTGGATTTTTCCGTGGTTTAAGGACGTTCTGAGTAGTGCAAGTAACGCGATGGTCCCTCTAGAAGACAACAAACCTTAACTCGATTATGTGACCGTCTTGAACCGCCCTTTGAACCTTAGGGTTTAGGGCAGTACGGCGTGCCACATGTGAGGCGTTGGCTTGACCCTTCTACGGCTGGACCGTTGGTACTGAGGCATGAACTGGATGTTTTTTTAAACTTATTTCATGTGTTGAGCTGTTTCGGGAAAACTTGGGTGTTTGATTGTTCGATCGGAAAGTTTAACATTTTCTATTTATCCGGAATGTGATACAACAATTGGAATTCACAAGTAGTTATGAGATAACTGAATGAATATTATAAACATAGCAGTTTAGTCTCACTTGATCGGTTGCCACGGAATTTTGATGTGATCAAAAGTCTGTCGCAATCACGTAGCGTACGCGGATACTCGTCGGGTAAACTTAATAGACAGCCTCACTCCATAGCCCCGACCAAGTGACTGTAGGAGAACCCCGTCGCCGAAGGCATCCGTTCGGGTGCTCGCTGCAGCGGTATTCCGCCTTGGTGCACTTCGTCGGAGGCATCGGGGGTGCAGCCGCCTGCTAAAGTTTGCGACGAGTATTCGATCAGGATGCCGGGGATCTTATTGAATTGCCCGACATGATATTGAAAAGTGTTTTTGATAATGAGACTAAAATGCGGGGTTTATAATTGTTAGGCATGCGATGTCTAAGTAATTCATTTGATTAGGCATGCGATGTCTATGCAGGTTGCGGATTCCAACTGTTGTAGTTTGACACTTTCTTTTCTGTGACCGTAAGTGTAATATGTGATATCGCCGGTTTCCTTGCTATATGTCAACGACAACTGGGATGCGCATATTTACTTACGTTGATGACCTGTGATGTTATGTGTTGTTGGATATGTTATATTGGATCGTCGTGTTTGAATAGCCGAGGTTTTTTTTATGTGAGATAAGTATTTTTCATTTTCATTCATGTAAAAGCTTGTATGTAATATTCTTTTATTGGGGCACTTCCAGGTTGCGGAAGATGTCACCCTTTGTATATTATTTACTTTTCCGCACTAGGATAGACCCAAGGAGGAGAGCACAAGTAACCGGGTTCTGGTGTCCAGTGGGAGACCAACTCGAGGAGTCGAGTCCAGGTATCCTAACTCTAGAATTGGAAGGGTTGCTTGCCGCTCTCGTAGGTGTCTAGGGTATGGGTTTGTCTATTCATCGCGACCGTGGAATCCGTGTTTTATATTGGCTCGTATTGAAAACACGGACATCCTAGTATATCTAATGTTTCATATGATTCTTCTGCTGCGATATCTGTGATGTGATCATGTGATATGTTCTGTGATAGATACTGTATATAGTATATATGATATACTATATATAAACGTTACTTATGTTTTACACCCGCGCTAGCCCTGCCCCGCTCTGCCGTTAGTTACCTAACCTAACGGTGCACGAGGGGACATCGAGGCGAATGCGGATAGCATAAGTGTACGTCGTATTTATCTGTGATGTTTAGGTGATTAAATGATGGGACTTCATTAATTTGATTAATGAAAATAAAAGAAACCTAAAGATATTGTGGAATCGAATTTCAAAAATAAAACAGATAGCTACAGTTCTTGCTTTGCACAGCGGTATATATGATATATCCTGCACCTTATTCGATGAGGAAAGGGCCGACGATCTCTTCACCTGGAGTGGCCCCTTTAGCAATAACTGGCTGATGCTACACACTCGGTTTGGCTTTTGATAGCTTCTATAGTTTCTGCTTTGCACAGTGATATATACGATATATCCCGTATCTCATTCGACGAGGAAAGGGCCGACGATCCCTTCACCGGGAGTGACCCCTTTAGCAAAACTAGAAAAACCTAAAAAACACTCCATTTTAAAATCATTTGATTCTACAACGAAATAAAGTTCATTACGCAAAAGGTTTTCTTAAAAACCTGTCGTAGCCCTCTGTCATTTCAGATAAGTAATAGTTAGTATTCGTGCTGCGTTTGTTGACTCAGTCAAGGCGTAGTGTGCGGTAGCTGATTAGTGCTTATCTGCAAAGCATATGATGCGATTGGATTAGGGTAGTCGTGCGGCCTTGTTGACTCAGTCAAGGGTCATGCGGGTGGGTTTAATTCAATCGAGAAATGACGGGTTGAACTTTACTTGCGGTCTATGGTTTGTTGACTCAGTCAAGGTCATAGATCGCTTAGGGCAAAATATTATCGGGAATTTCAAGTGTTGAAATTTGCAATGAGATTGCATACCTTCTATGAGATAGTTGGATCCCGATACCCGCTGCGAGTAAGAGTTACTCCTGGGAGAGTTTTACACATTACAATTAGCCGATCAAGCAGGTGTCTAGAAAGGTGTTAACGAGGTTACACCACTGGGAAAACGAGATTTACATTAATTAGGTTCGTGCGAAAGCACGGGGGACCTTCCTCAAAGTACCGACACTGGCCTGGCTGAAAGATTGGCGAACTTGTAGCGTGTAATTAATCCCGGCTAGTCTTTCCTTTTAGGGTTTGAAGGAAGATTTGATAAAAATAGTGGGAGCCATCCTGATTAGATAAAATAATAACCAATCTATTCTTGCAAGAGCGCACGCTGAGTGTTTTCTTCTCTCTCTCTCCAGGTAGCGACCATATCACGCCTTAATCAAGATAATAATACGGATATTGACCGAACCCGCTTGTTATACTGATCTGGGGAACGTTGGTCCCGCTCCAACTTATAATTGTTATAAGACAGAGAAGGAAATTGGGGAATACCTGAATTCCTATGCTGCCCAAACGAAGAAAGTGCATATGATGCATCTCCTTTGGGTGTGTTCATTACAAAGAACTGTTTCTATGTATCCTCTACGTCCTGGGTATTTGATACCGGATCAGGATCCCAGATATGTAATCTGTTACATAGGGCTATAGAAAGGTAGAGAACTGAGAACGGGTGATAAGTTTCATAAGACAGAAAACAGGGCAAGTGTTGCAGCCAAGTCTGTTGGTCACTGTCACCCTGTATTACCAATACATTGATTCTGAACGAATGTTATTAGATACCGAACCTGATATACAAAATCATATCAGTCTCTTTATTAGTAAAGAAATGATAAAATTTTGTATTGTTGGATAATGTTTTGAACATTTCCTATATCAAAAATTGATCGGTTCAGGCACGTTATCTAAAAGCATTGATTTTCTAAATCAAACTACAGTTCTTAGTATACAGAACACACACAAGAGGAAGAGTTCAGAAATGAACGAATCTTTCTTGAGGCATTGTAGACTAGGTCATATCAATGCGACCCGACTAGCTTAAGTTACATTGCAGATGCATATTTAAATTAGTTTGAATTTACATCTTATGAAACTTGCCAGCCATGTCACAGAAATAAGATGACCATAGCTCCGTTTACTGGAAACAGAGAAAGAGTTAGTGAACTCTTGGGATGATACATGTTGATGTATGTAGGTCCCCTGTCTACACATGCCAAAACCGGTTCTTTGTACTTCATTACATTCTCTGATGATCTCTCAAGATTCAGACATATGTTCCTGTTGAAACACAAGTCCGAACCTTTTGAGATATTCATAGAATATAAGTTAGAAGTAGAGAACCAAAATACGGGTAAAAGTATTATGTCCTTTGATGTGATCAAGGAGGAGAATACTTGAGCACGGAATTCCTGGATTATTCTAAAGGAGAATGAGATTCTCTCTCAGCATTACTCCTCCGTATACACCATTGCACGATGGTATATCGGGGCGGAGCAGATACACCCTATTTGATATGGTGTGCTCTATGATGAGTACTACTGAGTTACCTTTTTCCTTTTTGGGGGTTATGCACTTGGGAAGTTGCATACCTATTGAATAGGGTTCAAATCAAATCAGTTGCCTACCACTTCATATGTGATATGAAAAGGGAAGAGCCCATATCTTAAGTTAGTTAAGATTTGGGGTTGTCCAGCCTATGTCTGAAAAGCAAAATCCGGACAAACTCGAGGCAAGATCTGTTATGTAGAACTGGAAATGTTCCAGCTATACAAACTGCAGCTCATGATTTGGTAGAACCGAATGATTCAATAGTAACCAATGAACCTCAGCCTCTCCGTCGATCTAGTAGGGTTCCTCACCCACCTGAGAGATACTTTGGTTTCTCTATGACAGTGGGAGCGAGGATTGCATCATGAGATAATGACCCAACTGTTTTCGAGCAGGCTATCAGGAGTGGGACTCTATAAGAATGGCTGGATGCTTAGCGATCTGAGATGGAATCCTTATACACCAACAAAGTATGGACTTTGGTTGCTATATCTGAAGGGTTAAATCCCCATCAGGAGCAAGTATATCTTAAGAAGATTACTTGGTGCAGATGGAAAAGTTGAGACATTCAAAGCTAGACTTGTTAAAGGTTTTTGTCATCGACCAGGCGTGGATAATGATGAAACCTTTTCCAGTGCCTATGCTTAAGTCCATCCAGATCCTACTTGCCATGGCTACATACCATGACTGCGATATCTGGCGGTTGGGTGCCATGACTGCTTTTCTAAATAATGTTTTAGAAGAGTGCGTCTATAAGTACACAGCCAGAGGGCCTCGTAAACAGTGGGAGCAGCGGAAACGTGTGCAAGATGTTTTATGTGATAAAGCAGGCATCGCGGAGTTGGAACATCTGTTTTGATGGATTAGTCAAAGAGTTTGACATCATCAAAATGATAGATGAACCTTGTATAAAGAAAAAGGTAGTAGGGAGTATGGTGGTGATCCTCGTAGAGCACGTGGATGACATACTCTTGATAGGGAAATAGTTTTCTATGCTACGCTCAGTCAATCTCCGCTTATCACAAGGATTCTCCATATAGGATCAAAGTGATACCTCCTAAATGCTGGGTTTTGGATCTATGAGATAGATCTAATTGGATGTTAGGATACTCACTAGTTGTAGTGAGATGGTATCAATCGATCCTGGGGAGAATCACTGGAAGTGTTCCAGGGTGATAAGGACGACTGAATGTCAATCACAGGCATTGTCTTTACCCTTAGTAAAGGGACGGCATGTTGGAAGAGTTCCAAGCTAAATACCGTGACATACTAGACAATTAAAGGCAAGATACATCGTTGCTTAAGATGCTACCAAAAAAGTCTGTCTGGGTGTATATTAGTTCATGAGATGAACTTAGTTCCTCCCATTGTATGACAATGGAGTTGTAGCTTATGCCTAGGAACGCCCGTCCCATCAATGATCCAGACATATTCTGAGGCAGTGTCACCTGATCATGGAGATGGTTGATCTCCAGGGTGATCGAGGTAAGGAGAATAGACTCAGAGGACAACACGGCGGATCCACTCACAAAGGCCTTTTCCCAGAGAGAGACTTTTATGTGATGGTTGAGTATGAGATACTGCAACCATTGCTATCAGATGGCCATAGTGTAAGTGGGAGATTGTTAGTTATATGTATGCCCTAAAGGCCATTACTATACATAGGATGTATATTGTAGTGGATGCTTGGACATATATAGGGAGGACTTTCTTGCTCGACATGATAGTATACTATCTGGTTGCTCTTTACCTTAACGTGTACACTGATTGTCTCTCTGTTACATGTTGGTAAAGCCCTTAGGATGTGTACTTGACTACCTGGACTATGATGCGGATCATACTAGTGGGGACATGGTAGTCCATAAGTACATCCTTCAAGGTCCCTAGTCGTAGGTGTATCGAGACGGGGCATCGATATACCAGAGTAGACTAGCGTATACCTTCTCGACCCATACAGATGGGCGATGGATGATCCCATATCCATTGGTGTTTGACATCAGAGATGATATACGGGTGCTCAGTGGAGACTGGGTACACTGGACGGACTCGCCGAGAACTCCCAGATGTTATTATACCTTACGTCAGATGGCAGTTCTCTGGTGACACTGGTACAGGTTAGTCTGTAGACCCGAGATCGTCATAGAGACTTGTGTGATTCCCACTGTGCTTTGATTTCCACCTTACCACGTCCAAGAGGGCGTGCAAAACGGTGGTTTTTGTGTACAGTCCCGAATCATATGGAGGCAATGAGCGATAGGAGGGGATTCATCTCTCCCGGTATAGGGGGTTGATGTTGCGCTGTGTTCGATTGGCTATAACAGAAATCCCTGGCCAGGGTTGCTGAGATTTACTGGTAAGTGTTACCTGTAGTTTCTCGAACTGTTATAGACCTCATATCGACACGACTTATCGAGCTATTGCGGTTTGACGTTTACCACCCCTAGGCAAGATATACGACATATCAGACGACGAGACCGGACTGTACGGTAAGTGTTACTGGTTGGATTCACAGGAGTGTGAGCGGGCTTGCTCATCGATCTTCTGATCGCTCAATACCCGGGTGGCCGTTACGTTTAGCAGACCGCTTACGGCTTGTGGGTGTTTGATATGATCATCACCTGCTGCCGGCGTATTGACGAGTCTTTAGAGTCCTACACAGAGGTTTCCTGGCTCAAGCAAAACGATATAGGAGCGCATATGAGATATGTGCGGGACCGAGAATTATACCAGTATGTGATACTGTATTTTATTTTCGTGATGAATGTATCGATTGGTTGTATGCGATATAACCTAGTTATCGAATCCAGGATTGATTCGATAAGTCGGTATATTGGATATTAGTCGGTCATATGCGATATGACCGGATCGTTAAATCAAGTGTTGATTTAATGATTTAATGTATAATTATATATTTGATATATTACTTTACATGAACTAGTATTTGTTCACTTAAGATGGATTTTCTCACTTGATGTGCACATTGTATATATGATATAGTTTTGTGCACTAGTTTGCATCATGTTTGATGATACATGCAAACTTGGGTGTATGTTTGATTAAACCATGGTTAGTTAATAGTTAGGGTTTCATTTGCTTTATTTATTTATTTATTTATTTCATTTTGGCTTAAGATAAAATGGTGGCTTTCTTTGGATTTAGTTGAAGCTTCATGAAGCTTTGAAAAAGCTTTGACCATTTTGTTTTATTCCTTAAACCTAACCATTAAACCTAACCCTAGTTTATTCTCTACACTTAACCATGGTTGAGATATGATAAGAATGACTTATTTTCTATTTTCCAATCATACTTATCAAATATTCTTTTCTTCTTCTTCTTCTTCAAGATGAAGAAAAAGCTTGCTACCAATTTTGGCAACATGAGAAAAAGAGTGAGAAATCCAATTCTAAAGTGAACCCACTTCCTATTTCTTCATCCTCTACGACTTTCCAAGTAGTATAGGGTGTTTTCTTCACAAGTTTCATGACTTGGTGAAGTTGGAGTTTGATCTTGAGTTGCCTCGACGTAGATCATCTTCAGCATCGAAGTCGACGACCTAGCCCGCCCATTTCTCCGATGAAGCCGACGCTAGAGCCCGGGATCCGATGATCACAGCGAGGGGACTTCATCACGGAGCTATGGAGGTGGAGGACCGGATCTACAAAGGTTGTATTTCCGTTCACTCTTAGTTAAGTTGTTAACTAGTTGCATGTTTCGCCTTAAACTCTAGTCAACGATCCGTATTAGGATTTCTCGGTACTTGTAAAATTTGAAATTGGCATGGTTGATGCCTTGTGAGACCTCCTTAGAGTGCCTAGGAACCCTACAGGTATCACCTGATCCTGGAGATAGTTGATCGCCGGGAGATCGAGGTCAGGAGATTTGACACGAAGAACAACACTGCGGATCCACTCACGAAGGCCATTCCCAGATACAGTTCGAGAGACTCTTCGGGATGCTGGGTATCCGATACTGCAGCAGCTGGCCCTAGTGCAAGTGGGAGATTGTTAGTTGTATGTATGCTCTAGGGGCTATTATTGTAC
This sequence comes from Agapanthus africanus, assembly GCA_030015575.1. Lineage (NCBI taxonomy): Eukaryota > Viridiplantae > Streptophyta > Magnoliopsida > Asparagales > Amaryllidaceae > Agapanthus > Agapanthus africanus. The sequence continues at coordinate 440,948,724 of JASDDO010000019.1, forward strand.
ATATGATGTATATTATAGTGGATGCTTGGACATATATAGAGAGGACTTTCTTGCTCGACATAATAGTATGCTATTTGGTTGCTATTTATCTTAACATATATACTTGTCTCTTTATACTGTCTTATGGTTACATGTTGGTAAATCCCTTAGGATGTGTACTTGACTACCAGGATTGTGATGCAGATCATACTAGTAGGGCCATGGTAGTCCATAAGTTCATCCTTTAATATTCCTAGTCGTGGGTGTACCGAGACGGGGCATCGATATACCAGAGTAGACTAGCGTATACGCTTCTCGACCTATGTGATGGGCGATGGGTGTCCTATATCCATTGGTGTTTGACATTAGAGATGGTATATGGGTGCTCAGTGGGGACCGGGTACACTATACGGACTCGCCGAAAACTCCTAAATGGTATTATACTTCACGTCAGATAGCGGTTCTTTGGTGACACTGGTACATGTTAGTCTGTTGACCCGAGATCGTCATAGAATCTTGTATGATTCCCACTGTGCTTTGATTTCCATCTTACCACGTTCAAGGGGACGTGCACAACAGTGGTTTTTGGGTACAATCCCGAGTCATATGGAGGCAATGAGCGATAGAAGGGGTTTCGTCTCTCCCGATATTGGGGGTTAATGTTGCGTTGTGCACTATTGTCCATAACAGGGAAGTCCCTGGCTAGGGCTGATTTAGAGATTTACTGGTAAGTGTTATCAGTAGTTTCTCGACCCGTTATGAGCCTCATATCGGCATGACTTATCGGTTATTGGGGTCTGACATATACCACCCCTAGACTGGATATACGACATATCAGACGAGAAGATCGGACTATACGGTAGTGTTACCGACAGGCTTTACAGGAGCTAGAGTGGGCTTGCTTGTTGATCTTCTGATCGCTCAATACACGGGTAGCCGTTACGTCAAGCTAGTACCGTTGACGGCTTGTGGGTGCTTGATGTGATCATCACCTACTGCCGGCGTATTGACGAGTCTTTAATGTCCTACATAGAGGTTTTACTGGCTCAGGCAAAACGAAGAAGGAGCACATATGTGATATGTGCGGGACCAAGAATAATGCGAGTATGTGATACCGTATTCTATTCTCGCGATATTTGTATCGGACGGTTATATGTGATATAGCCGGGTTATCGAATCAAGTGTTGATTCGATAAGTTGGTACATTTTATATTAGTCGGTTATATGTGATATAGCCGGATTATTAAATCAAGTGCTGATTTGATAATTTAGCGTATAATTGTATATTTGATATACTAATTTACATTAACTAATATTAGCTCACTTAAGCATTTATTATTCTCACATGCGCACACTTATTATATATATGTGATATATATTAATTGTGTTTTATTTTGTATCATGGTTGTTGATACACACTACAAGGGTGTATGAGACTTACACCATATTAATTATAATGTAAGGTTTTAATATTTAAAGTAATTCCAAATTAGTAGATACTTAGCCACATGCATGAAGCTTTGAGAAGCTTGTGGCTGTTTTGACTAAGTCCGCTAGTTTTGCTTTACTTAAGATATTTATTAACCTAACCATTATAATTAAGCCATGGTTATGTCACTACATGAGTTAGTATATGATACAAACTCACCCATGGTTATTTCTCTCACCTCATTAGTTCATTCTCATCTCTTGAGCTCATCTTCTTCTTCCTTGAGCTAAAGCTTGCTAGGGTTTCCTAAAGAGAGAAAATATTGTGAGAAAAATAAAACTAAAGTGAGCACACTTCCTACTTCATCATCCTCTACTAGATTAGCACTTTAGTATAGGGTGTTAGCTACACTAATCTCTCAATTAGAGAAGTAGTAGCTTGAGTTAGTGTCTCCTCGACGTAGATCATTTTCGGCCTCGAAGACTTCAAGCAAGATCGTTCTTTTCACCTTGAGAAGCCATGCAAGAGTCCGGCACTTGGATCACAGCGAAGGGACTTCAACTCGGAGCTTTAGAAGCGAAGGATCGGTCTACAAAGGTTGTATTCCGTAAACACTTAGATGTAAAGTAGTTTACTTTGTGTTTCGTATGATTCTCTAGTTATCGATTCTAGTTTAGGGTTCTTTAAAACGGCAAAATTTTCAAAATGGCATGGACGATGCCTCCCGAAACCTTGCTGTCGTTAATAGGAACCCTACAATCACATGTGAGGGTTTTGAGCTTGGAGATGAGATGAAGATAATGGAGGAGAGCAAGAGAGCATAAGCTCTTGAAAAATGGCTAAGTCATGGAGAATGAAAGAAAAACATGAGAGGAAACTATGAATGGCTCTCTCTTTCCTCACTTATTCAAGCATGGAATTAAAAATGCAATTAAAATTGCAACCATGCTTGAATAGTGAGTCAAGAGTGATATAAAAACATATAAACCCATGCCTTTAACCATACCACAAATATCTCCACAATTTACACCTCATTTTTCTATTTTCTAAAAATCGAAAAACATACCTTGCTTCATATAATATATATATATATATATATATATATATATCAAATATACATTAATATATATATATAAAGCAATTAGTGAGCTAATGATATTAGTTAAGATATAATTATATCACATATAATATATATCATATTATTAAATCAACACTTGATCTAATATTCCGGTTATATCATATATAACCGACTAATATCATTAATCTGAATATCAAATTATCAAACCAACACTTGATTCGGTAATCCGGTTATATCACATATAACCTGACTGATAACAGATAACTGCCAGATTACAATACGGTATCATATACTCGTATTTAATCAGGCCCACACACATATCACATATGTGTCCTACTTCATTTCGCTTGAACCAGGAAACTTCTGTGTGGGACTCTAAAGAGTTGTCAATACACCAGCAGTAGGTGATGATCACATCAGTCACCTACAAGCCGTCAGTGGTACTAGCTGGACGTAACGGCTACCCGAGTATTGAGCGATATGAAAATCAACAAGCAATCTCATCCATACTCTCCAAGAAGCCTATCAGTGACACTAACATACAGTCCTGTCTCTTCGTCTGATATTTCGCATATCATGTCTACGGATGGTAAACGTCAGCCCCCAGTAACGTGATAATTCATGCCGATGTCTGGCCTATAACGGTTTGAGAAACTACTAATAACTCTTATCAGTAAATCTCATAAGCGGCCCTGGCCAGGGACTTCCAGTTATAGCCAATCGAGCATAGCGCAACATCAACCCCAAATACCGGGAGAGACAAAACCCGTCCTATTGCTCATTGCCTCCATGTGACTCGGGACTGTACCCAAAATCCACCTGTTTGCACGCCTCCTTTGAGCCGTGATAGGGAGGAAATCAAAGCACAGTGGGAGCCACGCAAGACTCTATGACTATCTCAGGTCTACAGACTAACCTGTATTAATGTCACCAGAGGACTGCTATCTGACGATAGGTATACTACCACATAGGAGTCCTCGGCGAGTCCTGTTCAGTGTACCCAGTCTCCACTGAGCACCCGTATACCATCTTTGATGTCAAACACCAATAGATGTGGGATCATCTATCACCCATCATATGAGTCAAGAAGCGTATACACTAGTCTACTCTGGAATATCGATGCCCTAGTCTCGATATTCCCTCGACTAGGAACTTATTAATGGATGTACTTTTGGACCACCCTGGCCCCACTAGTATGATCTCATCATAGTCCGGTAGTCAAGTACATATTCTAAAGGCTTTATCAACATGTAAGAGACAGACAGTATAAATATCAGTCTACATGTTAAGATAAAGGTAACCTGATAGCATACTATCATGTTGAGCAAGAGAGTTCTCTAAATATATGTCCAAGCGTCCACTATATTATCAATAATGGCCTCTAGGGCATACATATTACTAACAATCTCCCACTTGCACTAAGGTCGGTTGTTGTAGTATCTCATACCTAACGTCCCAAAAGTCTCTCGAATAGCATCCAGGGGATGGCCTTGGTTAGTGGATCCGCTGTATTATCCTCTGTGTCAACTCTCCTAACCTCAATCTCCAGGAGATCAACTATCTCCCTGATGAGGTGATACCGTCTAAGAATATGTCTGGATCGCTGACGGGATCGAGGTTCCTAGGACAAAGCCAAAACTCCATTGTCATCACAATACATAGGTATTAGATGCCCAATGGTAGGAACCTAGTTCATCTCATGAACTCTATTCATACAGACAACCTCTTAGGCAGCATCGTTGGTAGTGATGTAATTAGCCTCTATCAACGAGTCTGCTACGGTATATAGCTTGGAACCCTTCAAACATACCGTCCCTCCACTGAGGGTGAAAACAAAACCCGATACTGACTTTCAGTCGTCCTTATCACTCTGGAAGCTCAAATCGGTAAAGGACTCCATCTGGAGTTCACCGTTACCATACACCAAGAACATCTCTTCAAGCACTTAAGAATGTTCTTCAGCTGTCCAGTGGTTTTCTCAAAGATCTTTTTGATACTTATTCACTACACCTAGTGAGTAAGATACATCTGGTCTCGTATATAACATCGCATACATGATTGACCCGTGTGCCAAAGCATAGGGCATTTCTTGCATGCGACCCCTCTCCAAATCAGTCTCAAGCAACATCTCTTTGGAGAGAGTGATTCTTGAACAAGCGGGTACATTACCATGCTTAGAATCATCCATACTAAACCCTTTTAGCATGGTGTTTATGTACCTGGATTGGGACAATCCTAAATCTGTTTAGATCTATCTCTATAGACCTATGTCCCCAGGATGTAGAAGACATTAGTTAGATCTTTCATGGAGAACATGTGTGATAAGAGGTGCTTGACCGAGTGTAGCATAGGAACACCCTTTCCTATCATGAGTATGTTATCCGCGTACAATACAAGGAAGACAACCATACTCTCTACAACCTTCTTATTTATATATGGTTCATCTACCTTTTTGATGAAGTCAAACTCTTTGACAGCTCCATTAAAACAGATGTTCCATTTTCGCGATGCCTGCTTTAACCCGTAGATGGATTTAAGCAGCTTGCACATGCTTCCGCTACTCCTACTATCTACGAAGCCCTCTGGCGGTGTCATATACACGCTCTCTTCTAAATCAACATTTAGAAAGGCGGTTTTGGCGTGCAGTCTGTCAGATTTCGTAGACATGGTATGCAGCAATGGTAAGTAGGATCCTGATGGACTTAAACTTAGCGACAAGTCTAGCTTTGAAAGTCTCAACTTTTCCATCTACACCAATTTATCTTTCTCAAAGATCCTCTTACTCCCGATAGGTTTTACCCCTTCAGGAGCAACATCAAAGTCAATACTTTGTTGGTGTACATAGATTCCATCTCAGATCGCTAGCACCCAGCCATTTCACATAGTCTCTACTTGTGATGGCCTTTTCGAAACTAGTTGGATCATCATCTCCATGATGCAATATTCGCTCCCACCGTTTATGAGAAAACCGTAGTATCTCTCAGGTGGATGAGGAACCCAACTAGATCTGCGGAGTGGCTTCGGTTCATCAGGGACTATTGAATCCTCCGATTCCACCAAATCGTCAGTTATAGTTTGCTTTGCTAGAACTTCTTCCAGTTCTACCTCATCGCCTCTAATTTCTTCCACAAGAAATTCCTTTTCTAAAAAGGTGGCATGTCGAGAAACGAAACATCTTTTGTTCCTTAGTGTGGTAGAAGATATTCCGTCGTGAATGTTTAGGATATCCTACAAACTGGCACAGAACTGACCTTGCCTCAAGCTTGTCCGGATTTTGCTTTTCCATATAGGCCGGACAACCCCATATCTTAACTCGTTTAAGAAATGGTCTCTTCCCATTCCATATCTCATATGGAATGGTAGGCAACAGATTTGATCGGAACTCTATTCAATAAGTATGCAGCTTCTCAAGTGCATGTCCCTGAAAGGAAATAGAAAACTCAGCAGTACTCATCATAGAGCGCACCATATCTCATAGGGTGAGATTCCTCCATCCTGATATACCGTTGTGCTGTGGTGTATACGGTGGAATAAGCTGAGAGAGAATCTCATTCTCTTTTAAATTGTGTCGAAATTCCATGCTCCAGCATTCTTCTCCCCGATCATATCGATGGATTTGAATACCTTTACCCATCCGGTTCACAACTTCATACTTATATTCCTTGAAATTCTCAAAAGATTCAGTTTTGTGTTTCAACAAGAACACATGTCCGTATCTTGAAAGAATATCGGTGAATGTAATAAAGTACGCGGAACCATCCCTGGCATGTATAGATATAGGACCGCATATATCAACATGTAACTGTCCAAGAGTTCAGTAGCTCTTTCTCCGTTTCCAGTAAACAGAGATTTGGTCACCTAGTTTTTGAGACATGAGTGGCAATTTTCATAAGATATAAATTTGAACGGATTCAAATATGCATCCTTATGGAACTTTAGCTAGTCTTTTTTCATCGATATGACCCAGTCTACAATGCCACAAGAAGACTTCGTTCATTTCTTAACTGTTCCTCTTGTGTGTGTACGTTTAGAACTGTAGTTTGATTTAGAATGTGTGCACTGTTATACAACATACATTACCTAATCAACACTTGATTTAGGAAAATATTCACAATATTTGTTGGTATGAAATAACAGTCGCTAAGAATCAATGTATTACCCGTTGCTAACACTAGGTGATATTTGCCAACTACTTTGGTTGCAACAATTGCACCATCTCTACTACTAGAGATATATCACCCTTTCCCAGTTCTCCACCTGTCTATAGCCCATGTAACAAATAACATGTGTAGGATCCTGATCCGGTATCCAATACCCAAGACATAGAGGTAAACTGAGAAACAGTTCTTGGTAATGAACACACCCGAAGACAATGCATCAACATGCATTTTTTCATTTGGGTGGCATTGGAATCCGAATATTCCCTTATTCCTTGCTCAGACTTATGACAATCATAAGATAGAGCGGAACCTAAGCTAGTATAATAAGTAGGTTCGGTCAATACATCCATATTATTATCTTGATTAAGGCATGTCATTGGTCGCTACCAGGAGAGAGAGAAGGATAATCACTTTGCGTATGCTCTTTGCAAGATTATATTAGTTATTTTTATCTAATCAGGAGGGCTCCCATTGTTTTTATCAAATCTTCCTTCAAACCCTAAAATGTAAGACTAGCCGTGATTAATTACACTCTACAAGTTCGCCAATCTTTTAGCCAGGCCAGTGTCGGTACTTTGAGAGAGATTCTCCGTGCTTTCGTACGGACCTAATTAAAATAAAGCTCGTTTTCCCAGGGGCGTAACCCCGTTAACACCTTTCTAGACACCTACTTGATCGGCTAATTCTAAAGTGCAAAACTATCCCAGGAGTAACTCTTGCTCGCGGTGGGTATCAGGATCCAACTATCATATCGAAGGTATGCAATCTCATTGCAAATTTCAACACTTGAAATTCCCGATAATGTTTTTACCCCTAATGTCCTATGACCTTGACAAAGGCCAACAAACCATAGAGCGCTAGTCAAGTTCAACCCGTCATTTCCTGATTGAATTAAACCCACCCGCACGACCCTCGACAAAGGCCAACAAGGTCGCATGACTACCCTAATCCAATCGCATCATACGGTTATAGATAAGCACTAATCAGCTACCGCACACTACACCTTGACAAAGGCCAACAAACGCAGCACGAATACTAAATAGTACTTATCTGAAATGACGGAGGGCTAGCAGGTTTTTAAGAAAACCATGAGCGTAATGAACATGATATCGTTGTAGAATCTAGTGATTTTGAAAAGGAGTATTTTTTAGGCTTTTGCTAATCTCGCTAAAGAGGTCACTCCTGGTGAAGGGATCTTGGTTCTTTCCTCATCGAATGAGGTGCAGGATATTTAGGAATTCCACTATGCCAAAAAAAGAAATAGAAAATCTATCAAAAACAAAACCGAGTGTCTTAGCATTTGCTAGTTTTGTTAAAGAGGTCACTCCCGATGAAGGGATCTCGTCTCTTTTCTTAACGAATGAGGTGCTGGATATTCATCGAGGAATATCACTATGCAAAGGAAAAACTAGAGCTACCCTGTTTGAAAATTTGATTCTATAATATCTTTTGGTTTCTTTCTTTTCATTAATCAGGTTAATGAAGTCCCATCATTTAATGTTTCCTAAACATTACAGAAAAAGAAACGAAAATAGAACATACGCTTATGCCATCCGCATTCGCCACGGGGCCCCGTCATGCACCGTTAGGTTACTTAACTACCGGCAGAGTGGGGGTTGAACTAGCGCGGGTGCAAAACATAAGCAACGTTTATTATATATCATATATATAATATAACATGATCACATCACAGAAACAAGCAGCAGAAGTAACATATGAAATATTGGATATAATAGGGTTTCCGTGTTTTAAATTTAGCCAGTAATGTAAAACACGGATTCCACAGTCGTGATCAATAGCCAAACCCATATACCATAGACCCCTACGAGGGCGGCAAGTAGCCCTGCCAATTCTAGAGTTAGGAAACCCGGTCTCAACTCCTTGAGATGGTTTCCCACTGGACTCTAGAACCCGGTTACTTGTGCTCCCCACCTTGGGTCTATCCTAATGCGGAAAAGTAAATAATATACAACAGTGGTGACATCATCCTCAACTCGGAAGTGCCCCAATAAAAGAATATTACATTGAATTTTACATGAATGAAAATATAAAAACTCTCATCTCGCATAAAACCCCGGCTATTCAATCACGACGATCCAATAATTCATATATACAGCAACATATAACATCTCATGTCATCAACGTAAGTAAATATGCGTATCCCGAAAACTCTTTGACATATAGCAACGAGATCGGAATACCCCACATATTACACTTACGGTCGCAAAATAGAAACAGAAAACTACAATGATTAGAATCCGCATTATCCTTGACATCATAAACCCGGAAAATCTCATATTCCGGATTTCATGCTTAACATGTAAAACTTGCATTTTAGTCTCAAATTGAAAACTCTTTTCAATTTGTTGTCGGATAATTCAACAAGATTCTTGACTTAGTGATCGCGTACAATAAGCAATTGCGACGGAGTTTTGATCCGAATCAAAACTTCGTTGCAATCGATCAATTGAGACTAAACGGCTAGGTTTACAATTATACTAACCAGTTTTCACAAAACTAATTAATCTGGATTCTAATAATTGTATCACACACATCACAAAGCTTGTAAAGAAAATGCGACATTAGAATTCCGCACGCAATTAGCAAACTTAACAAATTGTTCCAAAACACGAAAAATCCAGTGATCTAAAGTTCCAAAACCGATCGTTTTAAGCCAATCCGGGAGTCGAAACGAACTCGAAACCTGCCCGAATCTTCGCGGGGGCGAAGACCCAAAATAAACTATCGAATGGGGGGTCTAGAGGGGGTACCCCACCCCCGAGGCCACTATGAGGTGGCCAGGGGGTGAGGCAGACCCGAAACTGCCTATGGTGGGGCAGTTTCGGGTCCCCGCCACCAAGACCACCTTATGGTAGTCTTGGGGAGTGGGCCCAGCCGTTTGGTCCCCCCGGGGTGTCCCCGGGGTGCACATGCTCCACCCCATGGCTTCTCGGTTCAAACCGTGAGCCCGCGGGGTGTGCAAACAACTCAAAACATCAATTTTGAAAACTGTTTTTCGGCAGTTTTTGCACGATAAAAACGGCGGATTTCTAACGTCGCTATAAGTAATTCTAATGTTCTAGCTTGGCTCTGATACCATGAAAGTCGACCTTAGTACCATCAAGGGGTTCAAGAGACATCAAGCATGCCAAACTTTGATTTTTCTAGGTGCTATATTAGACTATCAAGATCATTACTAGAATTTTAAGATTTATCTTTGTGATGTAATCAAACTTAAGATAAGAAAAAGAGCATACAACCTTTGTAGATCGTGTCCTTCTCTTCAAAAGCTCCGGGATGAAGTCCACATGACTCTTCAAGGCTCCTCTCTGAGTTGAACGAACCTCCTTCGTGATCTTCGCGCCAAAAACGATCCACCTGAAGTCCACAAGCACAAGCTTTTCACTATATTGAACACTTTTAGTGTAAAAAACACACCACACCAAATTGCTAGTTTGGTGTGGGATGATGAAGTAGGGGATAAGTACAGTTCACTAAGGTCCCACAAGCTCAATGATTCACATCACATGTGAGGGTTATAAGCTTGGAGGTGAGATTAAGGTAATGGAGGAGAGCAAGAGAGCATGAGCTCTTGAAAAATGACTATGGCATGGAGGGTGGAAGAAAAACATGAGAGCAAACTCTAAATGGCTCTCTCTTTCCTCACTTATTCAAGCATGGAATTAAAAATGCAATTAAAATTGCAACCATGCTTGAATAGTGAGTCAAGAGTAATATAAAAACATATAAACCCATGCCTTGAACCATACCACAAATATCTCCACAATTTACACCTCATTTTTCTATTTTCTAAAAATCGAAAAACATGCCATGCTTCATATAATATATATATATATATATATCAAATATACATTAATATATATATAAAGCAATTAGTGAGCTAATGATATTAATTAAGATATAATTATATCACATTATTAAATCAACACTTGATCTAATAATCCGGTTATATCACATATAACCGACTAATATCAATAATCTGAATATCACATTATCAAACCAATACTTGCTTCGATAATCCGGTTATATCACATATAACCTGACTGATAACAGATAACTGCCAGATTACAATACGGTATCATATACTCGTATTTAATTAGGCCCACACATATATCACATATGTGTCCTACTACATTTCGCTTGATCCAAAAAACTTCTGTGTCGGACTCTAAAGACTTGTCAATACGCCAGCAGTAGGTGATGATCGCATCAGTCACTTACAAGCCGTCAACGGTACTAGCTGGACGTAACAGCTACCGGGTATTGAGCGATATGAAGATAAACAAGCAAGCTCATCCATACTGTCCATGAAGCCTATCTGTGACACCACCGTACAGTCCTGTCTCTTCGTCTGATATGTTGCATATCATGTCTAGGGGTGGTAAATGTCAGCCCCCAGTTACGTGATAAGTCATGTCGATGTCTGGCATATAACGGTTTGAGAAACTACTGATAACTCTTATCAGTAAATCTCATAAGCAGCCCTGGCCGGGGACTTCCAGTTATAGCCAATCGAGCATACCGCAATATCAACCCCCAATACCGGGAGAGACGAAACCCATCCTATCGCTCATTGCCTCCATGTGACTCAGGATTGTACCCAAAATCCACCTGTTTGCATGTCTCCTTTGAGCTGTGGTAGGAAGGAAATCAAAGCATAGTGGGAGCCACACAAGACTCTATGATGATCTCGGTTCTACAGACTGACCTGTACCAGTGTCACCAGAGGACTGCTATCTGATGATAGGTATACTACCACATAGGAGTCCTCGGCGAGTCCTGTTCAGTGTACACAGTCTCCACTGAACACCCATATACCATCTTTGATGTCAAACACCAATGGATGTGGGATCATCCATCGCCCATCATATGGGTCAAGAAGCGCATACGCTAGTCTACTCTGGAATATCGATGCCCTAATCTCGATATTCTCTCGACTAGGAAATTATTAAAGGATGTACTTTTAGACCACCCTGGCCCCACTAGTATGATCTCATCATAGTCTGGTATTCAAGTACATATCCAAAGGGCTTTATCAACATGTAAGAGATAGACAGTACAAATACCAGTCAACATATTAAGACAAAGGTAACTTGATAGCATACTATCATGTCGTGCAAGAAAGTCCTCTACATATATGTCCAAGCATCCACTATATTATCCATAATGGCCTCTAGGGCATACATATTACTAACAATATACACGGATGTTATGACAGTCTTGCTCAATATGGTAGTATGCTACTTGGTTTGTATCTATCTTAATATGTGTGTATGTTTCTTTTAACGTATCGTTAATATATATTGGTAGATCGCTTAGGATCTTTACTTGACTACCAGCATTGTGATGGCAGTCACACTAGTGGGGGCTGGGTAGTCTACAATCACATCCTTATACAGGTCCCTAGTCATATGATTATCGAGACAGGGCATCGATACTCCAGAGTCGACTAGTGTATACACTTCTCATCCCAACAGGGGAGATGGTCTATCCCACAGCCATCAGTACGTCGTACTGGAGATAGTATGCAGGTGCTTATTGGGTTATGAGTTGCACTGGACAGACTCATGGGGTACTGCTGGTTGGTACTATACTTATCGTCAGGTTGCAGTTTCCAGGTGACATGAGTACAGCATAGTCCGTGGACTTGACACTACTACTTCGCATCAAGTGTGTTCCCACTTTTCTTAGATTACTACCCTACCACGGCTCTATTGAGTCGTGCAAAAAGGTAGTAGTCCGGTGCTCTCCCGAAGCACTTGGAGGCAGTGGCGGTTAGATAGGATCCGTCTCTTCCGGTATTGGGGCTTGATGTCGCGCTGTATTCAGAAAGCCATTACACAAAGTCTCTAGGCAGGGCAAGTGAGATTTACTGGTAGGTACTCCAGTAATTTCTCTAGGTGTTTTGGGCTGCACTCCGACACGACTTATTACGCTATTAGGGTTCTGACGTTTACCGACCCCCTAGGCCCGATATGAGATACTCTTATATGAACAGATCGGATTGTACGGAGATTGCCACAGACAGGCTCAGTAGGAGTTCAGATGAGTTTTCTCATCGGCGTTCTTATCGACAGATACTTGGGTAGCCGTTACGTGCAGCTAGTACCGCTGACATGCTTATGGATAAACCTACTGCCAGTGTACTGTCGAGTCTTTAGAGTCCCACACAGAGGGTTTCCCTGCTTCGGGCGAAACGATGTAGAGATCGTATAGTTTTACGACAGGGTTCGATCACATACGTGTACTTGAGCGCGTATGTCTTCTCTCATTGGAACTGAATAAAATACAAATAAAGCAGGAAGGAAAACCCCCAAATGGGGCATGACGTGCTCACACATGACCGGGCCTCACGTGCAAACACGTGACCTTTTATGGGCAAATTCTATCTATGCCTAAATGCCTAATTGATAAAGTCACGTGCCCACACGTGATGGACTCTTGAACCCACTAAATTAATAGAATTAAATTCTAATTAAAAAGAATTAAAAGCATTTGTTCCCTCATGGGAACTGAATAAAATACAAATAAAGCAACAAAGAAAACCCCCAAAGGGGGCATCACGTGCCCACACGTGACCGGGTCTCACGTGCAGGCACGTGACCTTTTACAGGCAAAGCCTATAGGCACTGAATGAAATAAACAATTGGAAAAGCTTAATCGGTGGGGTCACGTGCCAACACGTGATGGGTTCCTAAGCCTTCTGAACTAATAGAATTAAATTATAATTAAATGCTTTATTAGTGGGGTCACATGCCGACACGTGATGGGTTCCTGATCCCTCTAAAGTCTGAACCAATAGAATTAAATTCTAATTAAATGCTTAATTGGTAAGGTCACGTGCCAACATGTGATAGACTCTTAAACCCTCTGAATTAATAGAATTAAATTCTAATTAAAAGGAATCGAAAACCCTAATTGGAAAAATATTTCCCTAGATCTTTCCAAACAAAAAAGATTGCACTCTGTAAAAGGGAGCACTGTTGGATTAAAAATCCAATAGTGATTAAAAATCACCAATTTATAGAAAGATTCTATACAAGAAAATATTTTCCTAAAATTTTTCAGGAACAACAAATAAAATATCTTTTGGATTAAAATTCCAATGGTGAATAAAATTCACCGAGTGATCTAAAAGATCATGTTGGTTATAAAATCTGTAAGTTGACGTTAGACACCCCACATGATGCGGGGAGGCGGAATAGGTAAAACAATCATTTTGTTTAAGTTAATATCGACTAACTTTGCGGATCTTTGCTAAACCCTAACTAACAACTATCTAGAAGTGATTAACTACTATGATAGATGATTATACCTAAAGATACAAATCCTTCTTGTTCTTGTTGTTCACCTCCTCGTCGGCCTCCTCAATGTGATAGAAGATCCACCCGAGAGTTCCTTCTCCAAGCTTTAACCTCTCACTTGAGGTAACTAAGTAGCTAGGATTGCTAATCCAAGTGACCTAGAGGATATAGAGATGGATTAAGGATCTAATAGTCTTTCTAACCCTTGGGATCTCAACACATGAGAGGATTAGGGTTAGGTTGAAGAAGAGGAGAGCTTGAGGAGAGAGAGTGTGTATGTAATAATGAAATGAATTATGTCTCAATTCTATATATATCATGAAGCATAAAGATTATCAAATAAAACATATATGATAATTACAACCATGCATCATTTAATACATTCAATGAATCATCACATGAGTCATTAAGCAATAAATGCTTCATTAACGCATTTGGATGAATCATCTCATGAGTCACTAATTCATTTAATGCATTTTACACCTAAGCTCTCCACCTCACCTTTCTTCTAAAAGCTCCTCGACTAATTACGAGAACGCCCCTCCCATCCGTAAAAACACAGAAATACTGAGACTATATAAATCCAATAATCCAATACTAGAATCCGGCTTAAACTAAAGCCCGCTAGTAAAAACTGTCCGAACATCATACGTGCACAAGTACACGTATATGTCCGAACCTTGTCGTAAAACCATACGACCTCTATATCGTTTCGCCTGAAGCCGGTAAAATTTCTGTGTGGGACTCTAAAGACTCGACACTACGCTGGCAGTGAGTTTAACCACAGGACGCAAGCGGTACTAGATGTACGTAACGGTCCCCAGATAGATGTCGATAAGAAGGACGATGAGGAAACCCATCCGAACTCCTACTGAACCTGATGTGACAATCTCCGTACAGTCCGGTCTGTTCGTCTAAGACTATCGCATATCGGGCCTAGGGGGCGGCAAGCATCAGTCCTCTAAAAGCTGTATAAGTCATGTCGGAGTGATGCCCATTACACCTTGAGAAGCTACTGGAAATCCTACCAGTAAATCTCGTTTGCCTTGGCCAGGGACTTTACGTAATGGCTCTCCAAATACAGCGCGATATCAACTCCCAATACCGGGAGAGACGTATCCTTTCTAACTGCCACTGCCTCCAAGTGCTTCGGGACTGCACCCAACTGCTACCTATTTGCACGACTCCTTTGAGCCGGGTAGGGTAGCAATCTAAGAACAGTGGAAACACACTTGAGGCGAAGCAGCAGTGTCAAGTCTACGGACTATGCTGTACTCATGTCACCTGGAAACTGTTAACTGACGACGGGTATAATACCAACCAACAGTTACCTGCGAGTCATGTCCGGTGTACCCGTAACCCAACGAGCACCTGCATACTATCTCCAGTACAACGTACTAATGGCTATGGGACAGACTATCTCCCCTGATGGGATGAGAAGCGTATACACTAGTCTACTCTAGAGTATTGATGCTCTGTTTCGATAATTCTATGACTAGAGACCTGAAAAAGGATGTGCTTGTGGACTACCCAACTCCCACTAGTGTGACTGCCATCACAACGCTGGTAGTCAAGCAAGATCTTAAGGGCTCTATCAATATGTATTGGCGATATGCTAAAAGAAACATATATACATATTAAGATAGATATAAACCAAGTAGTATACTACTATGTTGAGCAAGACTGTTAATACAACTGTGAATATCCCAAGCTTTCATTAAGTAATATACAAGCTAGTATGATACAATAATAGCCCCTAGAGTATATACACTAACAATCTCCCACTTGCACTTGTAAGTCCATGATGCACACCCCACGGGTCGCGGGGAGGCGGAATACTTTAAAAACGGTTTTCTTACCTCAAAAGAAACTAGTTTTTGCTTAGCATCATGAACTTTTTCCCACTTTAGGATCTTGATTAAACCTTAACTAACAAAACTAAACTAAGAGAGAGAGTTAACTACTATGTAAAGGAGTTTTACCCTCGTTCCTAGTCCTTCGGGTCTTCAAGTTGCTCCTTGCTCCTTGGTTCAAGCTCCTTGTTCTTGATCTCCTTTCTTTAGCTTCTTCTAGGTCTTGGAAAAGTTCGGTTGCTGGTCTCCTTTGCGTCAAAGATGGATCCACCCGAGGGGCCTACGATAAAGCTCCAACCTCCAAAAGATACCTTAGTGATCTTACTTGCTAGGAGATATTACTAAGGGGATGTAGAAAGGATGTGTTATGGACTAGTTGATCTCATAGCTCATTGTTTTGCAACACATGCAAGTGTATGAGCTTGAGGAAGAAGGAGAGAAGAAAACCTAGGAGAGAGAAAGCTTTTGTGAGAATGAATGAAAAATGAGAAGAGAGAATGGTTAAGTCTTTAGCCAATAATTCAATCATGGCATTATAAAATCATATAATCTACAACCATACTTGAATAGTAGCTCCAAATGAAATAAACAAATACATAACCATTCTTCAACCCATGACTCCTAATTTCCACCTCATTAATTCTTTAATGAAAAAGAATAAAACAATAATGAGGTGTCTCCTTCTAGAAGGTCAATCTTGTGAATTTACAAGAATGCCCTTTTTCGGTATTTTCATACCCTTATCCGTATTCCGAAAAATACGGATACACTAAGATCAATATAATCCAAAACTACAATACTAGTATCCGGCTTAAACCAAAGCCTAGCAGTATTATCCGTCCGATCGTCATTCGAGTAGCCAGTACACGAATGCGATCGAAACCCTGTCGTAAGACCATACGACATCTACATCATCTCGCCTGATCCAGGGAAACCCTCTGTATGGGACTCTAAAGACTCGACAGTACGCTGGCAGTGGGTTTAACCACAATTCCGTCAGTGGCACTAGCTGTACGTAACGGCAACCCAGGTACGTGTCGAAAAGGAAGCCGATGAGCGAACTCGTCCGTAACCCCTACTGAGCTTGTCCGTGACAATATCCGCGTAGTCCGGTCTATTCGTCTGAGAGTATCGCAAGTATCGTCTAGGGAGGTGGAGAACGTCAGACCCCTAACAACCGTACAAGTCGTGCCGGTATGGCTCAAGACCATCCGAGAATAGTGCGATATCAACTCCCTATATCGGGAGAGACGAATCCCTAACAGTCGCTCACTGCCTCCATGTGGCTCGGGACTGTATCCAACTAAAACCTGTTTGCATGACTCCTTTGAGCCATGGTAGGGTATTAATCAAAGTACAGTGGGAACTCACACCAGACAAATGATGACCTCAAGTCGACAGACTATCTGCACACATGTCACCTGATAACTGCTATCTGACGTTAGGTATAATACCATCCAGTCAGTTCTCGGCGAGTCCTGTCCGGTGTACACACACTCAGTGAGCATATGTATATAATCTTAGGTGCACATCACCAATGGCTGCGGGACCAATCCATCGCCCCTCGTCAGGGTCTAGATATGTATACACTAGTCTACTCTGGAGCATCGATGCCCAGTCTCGATACTCCTGCGACCAGGGACATTTAAGGATGTGCCTCTTGATTATCCAGCTCCCACAAGTATGACTGCCATCACAACGCCTGTAGTCAGGAAAACACCCTATGGGCTTTATCAACATGTATATAAATACAAAGTAAAATATATCACACGTTAAGAAAAAGATAAACCAAATAGCGTACTATCATATCAAGCAAGATTGTCATGTACATATATATCCCTAGCATCCTATACAATGAAGGCCTCTAGGGCATATATATCCAACAGCACTAAGGCCATATACTGGCATATCGAAGACCTATCATCTCGAATAGCCTCTTGAACTGTGTCTAAGGTAAGGCCTTTGTGAATGGATCTACAGTGTTCTCCTCTGTAGCAACTCTCCGGACCTCGATCTCCTGGCGATCTGTGATCTCCCTGATCAGGTAATACCACCTCAAGATGTGTCTGGACATCTGATAGGACCTGAGTTCTTTCGCTAAAGCTATAACGCCGTTGTTGTCATAATACAGCGGTATTGGATCAGCAATGGTAGGAACCACCTGAAGTTCTGTTAGGAACTTCTTCATCCAGACTGCTTCTTTTACGGCATCGCAAGCAGCGATATACTCCGCTTCCATCGTCGAGTCTGCAACGGTGTCCTGCTTGGAACTCTTCCAGCACACCGCCCCTCCATTAAGGGTAAAGACATAACCTGACATGGACTTGGAGTCATCCTTGTCACTCTGGAAGCTGGAGTCAGCAAAAGCCTCGATCTGGAGGTCTTTCCGCCGTAAACCAAGAACATATCCTTAGTCCTTCTCAGGTACTTGAGAATGTTCTTTACCGCTATCCAGTGCTTCCCCTGGGTCTGACTGATACCGGGTTACCATGCTCAGTGCGTAAGCAACATCTGGTCTGGTGCACAACATCGCTACATTATAGAGCCTACTGCAGAAGCGTAGGGTATAACTAACATGCGATCCCTTTCCAAATCAGTCTTGGGAGACATCTCTTTGGAGAGGGTGATTCCGTGATAAGCCGGTAAATTACCGTGCTTAGAATCTTCCATACTGAATCTTTTCAGTATAGTGTTGATATACCTGGACTGTGAAACTCCCAACATCCTCTTAGATCTATCACGATAGATCTGGATCCTCAGAACGTAAGAGGCATCACCCAGGTCTTTCATGGAGAGCCTGTGTTACAAGAATCCTTTGACAGATTGTAGCATAGGAATATCATTTCCTATCAATAGAATGTTATCCACGTACAAGACGAGGAATACGACAGTTCGTGCTACAATTTTACTATATATACATGGTTCATCTGGATTTTTGATAAAGTCATATTCTTTGACCGTTTTATTAAAATAGATGTTCCAACTCCGCGATGCCTGTTTTAGTCCATAAATGGACTTAAGCAACCTGCACACTTTCCCGCTGCTCCCACTCTGATTGAAATCTTCTGGCTGATCCATATAGACGCACTCTTCTAAATTACCATTTAGAAAAGCCGTCTTTACGTCCATCTGCCAGATCTCATAATCATGGAAGGCAGCAATGGTAAGAAGGATCCGCATGGATTTGAGCATAGCCACTGGAGAAAAAGTTTTGTCATAGTCCAAACCAGGTCTTCGACGAAAACCCTTTGCAACAAGTCTAGCCTTATATGTTTCTACCTGTCCATCTACACCAATCTTTTTCTTGAAGATCCACTTGCATCCTATGGGTTTTACTCTATCTGGAGCAAAGTCCAAAGTCCATACTTTGTTGGTGTACATGGACTCCATCTCGGTCCGCATTGCATCCAGCCATCTTACCGAGTTGCCGCTCTGGATGGCCTACTGGAAGCTAATAGGTTCATCATTATCAATGACGAAATCCTCTATATCCCTGTCTATGAGAAAACCGTAGTATCTCTCAGGCGGATTTGATGGCCTACTACTCCTGTAGAGGGGTGCAGGAATATCCTGTTCTTCTGGAACTACTGGTTCTACCAAACTTTCAGTAGTAGTTTGTAGTTCTGGAATTTCTTCCAGTTCTATCGCGCTCCCACTTGTTTCCTTTTCTAAAAACTGCTGTTCTAGAAAATGGACATTATGAGAAACAAAAACCTTTTGTTCCTCTGCGTAATAGAAAAAATACCCCTTGGAGTTCTTTGGATATCCCACAAACTTACATTGTACTGAGCGTGCCTCGAGTTTGTCTACATGCTACTTTTTAACAAAAGCTGGACATCCCCATATCTTCAGATACTGAAGATAGGGTTTCTTCCCACTCCACATCTAACATAGTGTGGTAGGCACAGTCTTGGTAGAAGCCCTGTTCAAAAGATATGCAGCTGATTCTAGTGCATAATCCCAGAAAGATCGCGGTAACTCAGCATTACTCATCATGGAACATACCATATCCAATAGGGTTCGGTTCCATCTCTCCGATACACCGTTATGCTGTGGAGTGTATGGAGGAGTAAGCTGATAGAGAATTCCTTTCTCTTTTAGGTAACCCAGGATTTCGGCACTTAAGTATTCACCACCTCGATCAGATCTCAGTGTCTTGATACTTTTGCCGGTTTGGATTTCTACTTCATTCTTATATTCTCGGAATTTCTCAAAGGTCTCGGATTTATGTTTCAACAAGAAAGTGAATCCATACCTAGAGAAATTATCCGTAAAAGAAATGAAATATAAAAAACCGCCTCTTGCATGTGTAGACATTGGACCACATACATTGCTGTGTATGAGTCCTAAGAACTCGCTTGCTCTTACTCCATGTCCAGTGAATGGAGTCATTGTCATCTTTCCTTTGAGACAAGATTGACAAGTGGCATAAGATTGATGTTCGAACGGATCTAAATATCCTTCTCTATGTAACTTAGTTAACCTTGTCTCATTGATGTGACCCAGTCTACAATGCCATAAGAAAGCCTGAATTATATCTGGAGACTTTCTTTTTAGTGTGTTTTGGACATTGAAAATCTGTAATTGGTTTAACACGTATATACCGTTATCTAGTGTACCGGACCCAATCAAACCATGATTAAGGTGGATGTTAACAACATCGCTTACAAACGTGAAATCATAACCTTCTTTTGATAACAAAGATACTGATATGATATTACACGTTAAACTAGGTACACAAAAACAGTTGCGCAAAACCAAAATATGTCCACTCGTCAATCCAAGGTGATAATCCCCTACGGACACAGCGTTCACGCTAGCTCCGTTAGCAACCTGGAGAGTCATATCACCAACCTTCAGCACTCTACAGTTTCTCAGTGCCTGCAATAAATTGCATATATGAGATCCTGATCCGGTATCCAATACCCAGGAAGTAGAGTTGATTGACAGACATTTTTTAATTACAAACACACCTGAAGCCGAAGCTACAACTTGCCTCGGGTCCTGGTTCTTGGCAATCCAAGCTTTGCAATCTTTCTTCCAATGGCCTTTCCTACGACAGTGGAAGCACTCGTCCTTTGCCACTACTGGCTCCACAACCTTTGCATTTCCCTTAACTCCCATCTTACCAACACCACCTCTTGGCTTGGTAGCGGCCTTCTTCTTCCTTCCTTTGGCCTCTTGCCTTGGACGTGGAAAAGGAAGCACCATGAACAAACATAGTGGGTATTTCCCTTGCCTTCTGCAAGGTGCCTTCTGCACTCCTCAACATGTTAAGGAGTTCTGAAAGTTCAACTTCTTTACCTTGAATGTTGAAATTCAAGATAAACTGGGCGTAGGTGGAAGGAAGGGACTGGAGAATCAAGTCTGTATACAGCTCGTTCTCATAATGTTTTCCCGAGGTCTGCGAGCTCTTCAATATAGCCAATTATCTTAAGGACATGTTCCCCTACAGATGATCCGACGGCCATCCTCGACTGAAACAAGTTCTTCGAGATCTCGTATCTAGCTATACGAGATTGCTCTCCATACAGTTCCTTGGTGTAGAGATATATGGATTCTAGATCCATATTCTTGTGCCTCCTCTGATGTTCATTATTTATAGAGGCAAGCACGATGCACTTGGCCTTCGCGCAGTCTAACTCCCAGGTCTTGCGGATTTCCTTATCCGCGATAGTGGATTCAGGACCTGGGACGGCAGGGGCCTTTGTAGTAAAGACATACCCTAATTTGTCATAGGTAATAACCATCTTAACATTCTGGAACCAATCTTTATAGTTTGGCCCTGTCAAAATATTTTTATATAATAATAACTTAAGTCCTGTCATGTTCTGGGTCGCTGCAATAAGAGAGAGAGGGAACACTTTAGCATGATGCTCTTACAAGTTTAGAGTGGATTTTAGTTTATCTAAACAGGATGGCTCCCACTATTTCTCGAATCCCTCCTCAAACCAAAAAGGAAGAATTTAACGTCTTGAAAAGTCGTTTTGGTGTTTTCCTGAAAATCGGTGAAAATTCGGTATTTTTCCGTAAACCGTCTTTTTGTTATTTTGCAGTTTAGGACTAATTATACCTAATTTGGATAGGTAATTACTTGTTTTTAGTAGCAAATGAGTTACTTATGAAATTTTGGTCATTTAAAATTTTTTCCCTATTTTTCAATTTTTTTAATATTATTTTAAGCCGGTAAGAAAATACATTAAATTAGCGATAAATACAAATTTAAATGGGCTAAATTTAAGCTTTAAAATCATGTTAATTAAAATCTAGTTGTAACATAAATTTTTAGTATTTTATTTTGAGTTTTAGCTAATTTTTATTATAGGAAACGAAATTTATTGAATTTAAGCTTAAACTTGCAATTTTGGACTTGTAGGGGGTCTTTTTGCATAAATTTTTTTTGGTGCACTCCCTCTCACTTTTCCCTCACCCTAGGCCGGCCATTTCCAGCAGCTCATGGGGAAAAAAATTCCATGCTCCTTTGACTTTGTATATTGTGTGGAAATGAGGTTTTTTTTTAAAGGTTTTTGAATTGTTAATTGGGTATGGTCTTTTGTGGGTCGGTAGGAGTTGACCAAGACTTTTCCCACACACCCCACACCCTCCCCTTCCCTTGTTCTGGCCGAAACTGCAGCCCCCTCCCCTTCATCTCTTTTCTTTTCATCTTCTTCAAAATTCTTCAAAGTTTGCTTCAAAAATTGCAACTTAAACCTCACAATTTAAACCCCATCCTTCATCCCTTTTTCCTTCACCTCCCTTGCTTGGATCATGATGCTTGAGGCCATCAATTGAAGCAAATTTCTTCTTGCTAGATCCATAGATTTGAGGTATAATTTCTACTCTTTTAAGTTGCTATGGTTAGAATTCTTTAATCTAGTTGTTTAGTGTTAATTTTAGTGTTAATCCTAATCTAGTTTTCTTTTTAAAGTTAATGGTTGAAAATTAATCTAGGGTTTCTTGAAACCATGTTTTAGTTAATTAAATCTTTTTAATTAACCTAGTTGTTTACTTAACCAATCTATATGGTTACTTTGCTTAAGTGGCTTGATGTTATGCTAATCTAAGTTAACTTGTGTGAAATTTTCATTGTTGTTGCTAATTACCAAAAATCAAGAGAAGGGTTTGTGTTGGAATTATGGTTTGATGCATAGTTAATGGTTTAAAATTAGTGTAATGGCTAGCTAGTCGGTTAGTTTGGATTGTTGTGTTGGATTGTGTTAACTTTGTCGCTAATTTTCGATATTTGCACTAAATTTGCAAACTTCTAGCTTACTAGGTTTTTATTTTATTATTGTGGTGAATTAATTGCGATATCTAGAGTATATTGTTGGCATATCCTATGACATTTAGGACGTGTGAGTGCGGTTTTTTGGGTAATCGGGTTTTAGTTTTTCCGGGCGACCAAATCGACGATTTTTGCAGTTTTTGCGATTTTCGCGTGTGTTCCGCGCACCTTGTGCACGTTGTACCTAGCTTGTGAACGTTAGTATTTTCGTTTGGGTTTTGCGTCATTCTTGATATGTAACCTTATGTTTGGTATTGATGTAAATTCCAGGTTCGGTCGCGGAGACGTCAGACGCGGCTTGAAAGGGGAAAGCGGTGATTGGACACAGGTAGATAGGGATTCCTGTGAGTAGATGTAACATCTACGGGGGACTATCGTTGGATGGCGCAAGCCGCCCGATAGTTTTAGTAACTTAAAAGATTCTTAGTGATGTTAGTAATTAGGGGTGTAATACTTATATGATTATTTGCTGCATCCATGCCGTATATTGACATACATATGCGAACCCATTTTATAGGACACCTGCACCATTGCCAGGGTTTTTATATGCAGCACGAGCACTATTCATGCTTACACACACGCCCTGGTAATTGCCATGCCACCACACTAGATAATCTATAATTTGAAACCTTTTACTAATTGATGCTTAAACCTGTGCTATTGCCTTTAATTCCTTAAAATGAAATCGTAGGATTGCTATTCATGTGCATGTACCTCATCATATTATTTGTTCATGCCTAGTCTATTAATCATACATCATAGCATAATTATTGATACCATATGCATTCATCACCATTGATATATGCACTTATGAGGATTTCTTGAGATTTTATGATATTTTTGGATTTCGGGGGAAAGCCGCAAAATTTCTAAACTTATTATGTTTTTAAAATATGTAATTGCGGTTTTCTAGTGATGTAAAGTGTCGTCCACCATGAGTTTGCTGTGGTTTTCGAGATCCATGTCGAGGAGTGGAGGAACCGTCACGGGTACATGGTGGGCCCGGTATGGTACCCCGGGGCAAGATGAATGTGGTGTTGACGTTGAGCCTGGCAGGGGACGGATTACCTACCGGTGACTGTTTGGCACGGCGGATATCCAGAGGATACCGACCGTGGCCGCGAGATGATGAGATTTTGATATTGAGCTGGGTCAGCCGGATGGCTGAGGCCAGAGATACTATGACATGGATATATGAGATTTGTGATAGTTTTGAGGTGTCGTTGCTGGACACAGGTTCTTGTTGATTCTATTGGTATTGTGCTGGTATTTCAAAAGAGATTCTTAAAGGGAAAAACATGATTTCTTATACTTACACATTCAGATCATGAGTTGATTCACATTGCATTCATACCTGCTCGTATATTCATATTGCATACATACTTGCCATTATGTCCTGCCTTACCTGTATTTAGATGCTAGGATGCTTGTGTGCATGCATACGATAGCCTGTGTAGATGTTATTTATTACTCACGAGTTGGCAACTCACCCCCGTTATGCCATAGCCTTTTGCAGGTCCGCTCCGTCAGTGCAGTAGCGGCGGGCGCTCTTGTTTCTTTTGCCTGAACTCGAGGTTTTGCTCTTAGGTGGGTTATATCATTATTTTTGTACCACCTTGTATATTCTTGTATCTAGTGTACTCCATCTACTGTATCTACCAGTATTGTTGTATATTGACCTAGAGAGGAGACTGTGAGATTTGTGGACTTTTTATGCTGTATTTTGGGGTCGAGCTCACTTGAGTCGACATACTGTTTTTCTCATGCTTCTTTATGATTATTTTTCATGTTGTTGTTTTATATTGCGTGGGATTTGTGACCGCCTTGTGGCGAAGAGCTAGCTCCCGCTTGGGGATGCCTTATTTGTTTGATTCATATATATTCTTGTTGTATCCATTTTGGGGGGGCCAGTATTTACAAAGGAGACTCTGCCGAAATTTTCGGAAAAATTGGTATTGTTTTTAAAAAGGGTTTATATGACTGATTTGATAAACTCGCTTTCAATTGATTGGTTTTTCTTCACTCTTTTGCTTTTGGTTTTGGTTTCTGGGCTTTGGCTTACTTATTTTACGGACGTCTTGAGACGTTTCGTAAACTTAAGTGCCAGTCACGTTCCGTACCTTGCGGGTCGTGACAAAGAACTAGTCAGGACTATTCTCACCGTACAATACTTGCTTAACCGTTCAGCCAGGCCGGTGTCGGTACTTCGAGGGAGGTTTTACGACGCTTTCGTGAAGTTCCTTAATTAAATAATCTCTTTTCTTTGGCGGCGTAGCCCCGCTGACACCTTTCTCGACACCTACTTGGTTTATAGCATTGATCGTTAAGTGACGAATCTCCTGATGAGTAGCGGATACTCACAGTAGGATCAGGATCCAAATATCATCGTGTGATAAAGCTGAAGGAATCCTACCAAAATTATCACACTCCAAATGGTATGCAACTCTTAGCAAATTTCCGTTTCTTTAGAAATTCCCGATATGGATTTCTGCCCCATGCTCTTATGACCTTGGCGTTGGTCAAAATGTCATAAGTCACATGTCAAGTTTTACCCATCATTATCTCGTTAATTTGAACCCATCCGTACATACCCTTGATGTTGGCCAAATGGCAGTACGACTGTCCCAAACTAACTCATCTATTTATGCAACAAATGAATACCCAGCAGCTACCAAACATTATGCCTTGGCGTTGGTCAAAATACATAGCTTGAATACTACTGAATACCCAAATGAAATGACGGAGGGCTACGAATGGTTTTGGCGAAACCATGAACGTAGTGAACTTGATATGATCGAAGGAACCTGATAGCTTTTAAAAGAAGTGGTTTAAGCTCCGCAATTAACAAAATATCTTCTGTTTTAAAATAACCGAGTGGTTTCTTTTAAACTATTCCAACGATTCAAGTTTGGTTTATTTTCTTTGCATTAATATAATGCGTCCCATCAATTAACCTATCATTGCAGAAAACAACGAAAATACAACGTCCTCTTATGCCATCCGCATTCGCCACTGGGCCCCGTCATTCACCCGTTAGGTTACTTAACTAACGACAGAGCGGGGGCTGGGCTAGCACGGGTTCAAAACATAAGTGACGCCTAGTAGATACCATATATAGATATTGTACATTCGTCAGACGCAATATTAGTCATTCCATATCATAGATGAACATATTGGATTTTCTAGGAATCCGCATTCCTTTTGAGCCTGCAAAGAAAGGCGGATTACATAGTCACGATGAATAGCCAAAACCCCACCCTAAACCCCTATAGGTATGGCAAACTACCCGTAAAGCACCCGATGTGAAGCGGTCTCCCTCAACGACGTGTGTAGGCCACTAAACACTTCAAATTATCCGATAGTTTGTGCACCCCATCTTGGGTCTATCCTAGGAGCAGAAAACAGTAAATGAAATAATACAACGGTGGCTACAACCTCAATCCGGATGTCCCTCGCAAAAGAATATTACAACAAATTACAATTTACATTTGAATGAAAGAAACACTCGTCTCACATCCCCGGCTATCCATTCACGACAATCTAACAAGTTCATATTCACAAATCAGTAAAAACCATTACAGAAATGTGCAACCCCCTGCTAACCAACATACTAGCAGTTAGGGGAGGTTTACGAACCTATAAAATATAACACAGATATAATCAAGTTAGCCAAACATCTTAGAATTTCGATCAAGTAATACTTATGAATACACTCCAAACAATTCTCTGTACACATAAAACCTGAGCAGAAACAAATCATCCCAGAAAATACAACATCAACACAGAAGAATAACTGAGCAAATTTGGGTTGACTCGGTATCAATTCGGCCGTAGATCCACGGCGGATCGCTTGGATCGATGGCGGTTCCGCGGTGGTATGATCGAGTCACGATCCCAAATTTCTTCACAATTCTTAGAAAACTCTGCTTGTATTTTTAAGGGTCCCTGAAAAATTTTTAGACCCCATTTTAAAAATGGCAGAAACTATGTGAAAATGTTGTTTTTTCGGGTTCGTTTTGCGATCGAATTTCTAAAGACATTGCTAACATGTTAGTTATGGTTTAGCTAGGCTCTGATACCACTGTAAGTCGACGTTAGACACCCCACATGATGCGGGGAGGCGGAATAGGTAAAACAATCATTTTGTTCAAGTTAACATCGAATAACTTTACGGATCTTTTCTAAACCCTAACTAACAACCATCTAGAAGTGATTAACTACTATGATAAATGATTATACCTAAAGATACAAGTCCTTCTTGTTCTTGTTGTTCACCTCCTCGTCGGCCTCCTCGATGTGATAGAAGATCCACCCGAGAGTTCCTTCTCCAAGCTTTAACCTCTCACTTGAGGTAACTAAGTGGCTAGGATTGCTAATCCGAGTGACCTAGAGGATATAGAGATAGATTAAGGATCTAATAGTCTTTCTAACCCTTGGGATCTCAACATATGAGAGGATTAGGGTTAGCTTGAAGAAGAGGATAGCTTGAGGAGAGAGAGTGTGTATGTAATAATGAAATGAATTATATCTCAATTCTAAATATATCATGAAGCATAAAGATTATCAAATAAAACATATATGGTAATTACAACCATGCTTCATTTAATACATCCAATGAATCATCACATGAATCATTAAGCAATAAATGCTTCATTAACTCATTTGGATGAATCATCTCATGAGTCACTAATTCATTTAATGCATTTTACACCTAAGCTCTCCACTTCACCTTTCTTCTAGAAGCTTCTTGACTAATTGCGAGAATGCCCCTCCCATCCGTAAAAACACGGAAATACTGAGACTGTATAAATCCAATAATCCAATATTAGAATCTGGCTTAAACTAAAGCCCGCTAGTAAAAACTGTCCGAACATCATACGTGCACAAGTACACGTATATATCCGAACCTTGTCGTAAAACCATACGACCTCTATATCGTTTCGCCTGAAGTAGGGAAACTCTCTGTGTTGGACTCTAAAGACTCGACACTACGCAGGCAGTGGGTTTAACCACAGGCCGCAAGCGGTACTAACTGTACGTAACGGTCCCTAGGTAGATGTCGATAAGATGGCCGATGAGGAAACCCATCCGAACTCCTACTGAGCCTGATGTGACAATCTCCGTACATTCCGGTCTGTTCATCTAAGACTATCGCATATCGGGCCTGGGGGGCGGCAAGCGTCAGTCCCCTAAAAGCTGTATAATTCATGTCGGAGTGAAGCCTATTACATCTTGAGAAGCTACTGGAAATCCTACCAGTAAATCTTGTTTTCCATGGCCAGGGACATTGCATAATGGCTCTCCAAACACAGCGCGATATCAACTCCCAATACCGGGAGAGACGAATCCTTTCTAACTGCCACTGCCTCCAAGTGCTTCGGGACTGCACCCAACTGCTACCTGTTTGCATGACTCCTTTGAGCCGTGGTAGGGTAGCAATCTAAGAACAGTGAGAACACACTCGAGGAGAAGCAGCAGTGTCAAGTCTACGGACTATACTGTACTCATGTCACCTGGGAACTGTTAACTGACGACGGGTATAATACCAACCAACAGTTCCCTGCGAGTCCTGTCCGGTGTACCCGTAACCCAACGAGCACATGCATACTATCTCCAGTACAACGAACTAATGGCTGTGGGACAGACCATCTCCCCTGCTGGGATGAGAAGCGTATACACTAGTCTACTCTGAAGTATCGATGCCCTGTCTCAATAATCCTACGACTAGGGACCTGAAAAAGGATGTGCTTGTAGACTACCCAGCTCCCACTAGTGTGACTGCTATCACAACGCTGGTAGTCAAGCAAGATCCTAAGGGCTCTATCAATATGTATTCGCGATATGCTAAAAGAATCATATATACATATTAAGATAGATATAAACCAAGTAACATACTACTATGTTGAGCAAGACTGTTAATACAACTGTGAATATCCCAAGCTTCCATTAAGTTAATGGCCCCTGGGGCATATACACTAACAAAATCAATCAAAATATCTCAATGAGAGATGGACTGAACAAACTGATTCTTTTTTTTCTCCTATAAATAAGAGTCAAGAAGGAAGAGAAAGAGGAGAATAGAGAAGAGAGGATTGAACAGAGAAAAAGAGAAAAACCTCTCCCTAAAAACAAAAGAAAAAGAGAATTTAATTCTCCAGAGAGGAGAAGATCTCTTCAGAGAAGAAAAAAACTCTAGATAAGAGAAGGAAGGAGATCATTCCATAAAACAAAAGAGAATTTAATTCTCAAATCCAAGAGTTTAACTCTTCTAAATAAGAACTTAATTCTTCCTCTGGTTAAAGATTTGTAGAAGCAGATCTCCCCATAAGTTGAGAATTTAATTCTTATCGGGGAGATTCTGCCATGCAGATCTAAAACCTAAGGGAAGGCCTAAGTTCAGAGAATTCTATTCTCCCACAAAAACATATAGGAATTTAATTCCTCCAATAAGGATAGGGTTTAACCCCTAATATAAGAGCTTAGTTCTTCCTCATGGTGATAGAAGCAGCTCTCCCCATAAAATTGAAAAGTTAATTCTCATTGGGGAGATTCTGCCATGCAAATTTCCGAGGAATTAAATTCCTATAAAAAAAAGAAGAGAAGAGAAGTTGGTAAGGGGCTTGAAACTCAGAATTATATGCATATTGATGATCACGTGGTAACACGCGACCCCCTTTCTTTGAACCAGAAAAAGAGATTTCCCAAAGTGTTTAACACTTATTTAAAAGGGAAAAGGGAAAACAATAAAGACATTTTCTCTTTTAGGGTGTATCACGTGCTCCCACGTGACCCTTAAAAAGCTCCTCAAAACAAAAGGGAGTAAAGCCAAGACAGTTTCCTTTTTAGGGTGTATCATGTGCTCCCACGTTACCCCTGATAAATACTTTTAATATCCAACGCATGGATACCCATAACGTGCCCACACGTGATGGTCATAAAGGTCAAGTGTTTAACACTTATATGCATATTCTGAGAGTAAAATAAAAGAAGCAAGGCCCAATCTTCAGGCGCCTCACGTGACCCCACATAAGCGCTTCAGTTTTATTATTTAACACTACTTTAAGCGCCTCACGTGGGAGCACATGAGCGCCGAATGTATTCTAGTATTTAACACTATATTCGAGTCAATCTTAGCCCAAATTAGCTAAGTCTTCAAGAGGCAAGATCTCCAGAAACTGAACCCCAACTATACTCTTGTCTTCCAAAATTGATCGTCCCATATAACATTCAAAGTAATTCCCAGAGCCTTTCAATCAACATTGGTTCAAGGGTATATCTCTTTATACCTATGATATATGTCGTTGTAATTTTTCAACATCTTTAGAAAGGTGGAGGGTCCTAATAACCGATAACTTTTGGTGCATCTCTAAACAGTTGACATCTTTAAACTGGACCAAGATGTCCTTAAATTTTATGGACTATGGGGTCCTTAAACTCATGGACTATGATGTCCTTAAACTTTATAGACTGTGAGGCCCTTAAACTCATAGACTATGATGTCTTTAAACTGGACTAAAATGTCCTTAAACTTTATGGACTGTGAGGTCCTTAAACTCATAGACTATGATGTCTTTAAACTTTACAGACTATGATATCTTTAAACTGGACCGTAATGTCCTTAAACTAATTATGGACCGCAACGTCCCTAAACTAAAACCCTACAGACTATGATGTGTCTAAACTAGACTATGATGTCTTTAAACTGCATGGACTATGATGTCCTTAAACTTATGGACCGCAAAGTCCCTAAGATAAAACAATAGAGCCTAAATGCTCTTTTGTTGGATCTAAATGATCCTGTTGAGTAGATCTTAGTCTAAAATTAGATTAACGTATCCTCAACAAATGTTTAAGTCGATCTTAGTCTCAAATGAGATTAACGATCCTTAAACCCAACCCAAACCCAAATCTAAGAAGATACGGATTTGGACTAATCCACGCCTTACGGGCGACAACATAAATTAGTCTCCGTATATAATCCATGGGCAACCAAAAATAAAACAAACATACACAACATGAAGTGACCATTTGGAAAAGGAGAAAGTGGTTACCGTAATGCAGTAGCGTAATTAACTCCAGGGGCTTGCGCCTGCAGGGAAGAGCGTCCCCACAATCAAAAACCCCTCACAATGAGGGGGAATCTAACGAAGTCTGCTATATCGGCCGATCCATCTAAACCTTCAATACATGGTGCCATAAATCAACTTGGCATTTTCGGAGAGGTGGACGGATAAAACCAAATAGCATCTGCCCCCAAATTCAGGCAAGACGAACCTACGCGGTCCCGTCTCCCGTATACGGCGGAGAACAGATTCTGGCATACCCGGTGGGACCTTTTCCTCTTTCCACTCCACAGTTTATGTGTCGTGTTTTTCCGCGATCAAATAATCGCGGCATATATGTTTGTGGTTGCCCTTAGGGGAGGGGATACTGAAGCCGGCGTTTCGTCTTTATGAATAATGGCATTTACTCCTACCTTAGCAACTCAGGCTCTGTCATATCTGGTGGAGTCAAGTATGGGCCACTTGCAATCTTAAATCTCTTCAATCTGGTTCTTCAAGAAATCAACGGGCTTCTCTTTAGGTCGATACTCCCACCTCCCACCCTCAGTGCCTCAACGCCGATGGAAGAAGCCCAGTGGAAGTCTGTCTTCCGCAGGGTGGTTCCCCAAGCTGCAGCTTTGCCAATGGAATTAGTCCTCAAACAACTGGCACATGCCAAGGACCAAGGTCGACGCAGGGGGCAGAATATTCAAGCTCTCAAAGGAAACAGGGGGCAGGCTCGGCAAAATCCTGCCCGTAAGAAATGGTCGATGTCGATATCAGCGTCATATAAAATGAGCTGGGGGCAGTTCTCCGTATGGTTCTGTTTCAACCCCAGCGGTGAATGTTGTTGTTCCAACTGAGAACAGTTTCAAATTATTGTGAAGGGTTAGAAAAAATTCTCCTACCGCAATATTGAAGAAGTCTACGCAGCCTATGGAGATCCTACGAGAGCAGAAACCAGTTCGCTCCCTGAGACAACTTTCCTTATCTATATATAAGGTGTGGAAGCAGGTGAAGGGGACTCACCCCAAGACGGATCCTGATACAACGGATCCTCCCAAAACCAAAGCGGCTTTTCACAAAAAAGGAGGCCCGATAAAGCTCAAGTACCCGAAGCAAACTCCAAAGGCCAAAAACTCCAAACACCCCAAGCCTGGGGGCATGGTAGATCACATAGTCTATGTGGTGAATTCCAAAGACGAAGTTCTAGCTTTTACTAGTCACCGACCGTAAACTCGGTCCTTAACAAAAGTTCAACTGCAACGTGAAAAACTGCAGGAGATGCTTGCTCAGGCGGCACCACTCGCTAATCCACCGTCTAAGGCAAATCCCGAAGACGCACCTGGAGAAAGATAGAGAAGGAGTCGGATATTGATTTCCTAAAGCACGCTATAAAAAAGGGATATGCAGAAGCGGCAGAAATGTCCACTAAAATGAACCAGATAGCCCTTCTGATTTAGAATATGGCTGGAATGATGGTTCAATCGGAACCACTGGTAGATGAACCGCCTGTAGTCGGTCTTAAAGATAAGGATGACATTTCAAATCCTCTGCAAAGCTTATCAATGGCTGGGGAGGAAATGATTCCAAAAAGCAAAGCTGAACGAATATATCGCTCAGCAAATCGAAGCTCACTACACCAGTGAAGCCACAAATAGATCAATCAAGATTTGTCGACCGTTTCCAACATGGCACAATCAAATACAGTACCCGCCAGAGTACGCACTTCCAACGTGCCACATGTACAAAGGAACTAAGAATTCTCGCCTGCACATTGCGTGATTTGAACTCATGTGTGGCAATACTGTTATACTTCTCTTCTGACAGTTCATCGGCTGTCTGGCAGGCATTGCCTTCGAATGGTATGAGGAACCCCCGAATGACTCCATGAATACCTTCAACGAAATGGAGATGCCCTCCTGTCAGAGATTCGCTAGGGTGAATAAACGCACTACCATGACGGCACTGGTCAAAGAAAGGGTTAGACCGAATGAGACTTGGGTTCAATGTGTTATCCGATGGAGAAATCTCTGTTCAAATACAAGCAACGCGTTGATGAAGTTCCAGCCATGGGAATGCTCATAGCCACCCTTGACCTAAATTCAAAAGCGTCCTCGTATATGGCCCTCTTCAAGCCGACAGCCTTCCAAGAACTAATGGATAAAATGACTTGATTGGATCAGCTGAGTCAAGACCTTTCATCATCTGATGAAGATGAATGAAAAGCGGAGGTAAGGTGGTGTTTGTCGCCGACGCTCAACACAAAAAAATGAGCGACTTTGAAGCAACCTGTCACCAAAATAGTGATGGCGTAGGTACTCGCTCCCCCCGAGGTATACACAGTGGGCATATTTCTCATTGGAGAAAGAATCTCTACGTAAGATGGTCCTTTCTTCTCAAAGAATTGAAAGAATATCAAGGGGCTTACAAACGAGTTCTGCAGTCAAGTGGAATATCCCACTTAAACAAAAAACGGTATGTCCATAAGCAGAATGGGCACGGATGAAAACCCGAAAGGTCTCCGTGAGTAAAAACAGCAGGACTACCGATGATGTTTGTGGAAACCCGAAAGGGCGCAGACTCATAAAAAACGGCATGTCCGCAAGCAAAATGGGCACGGATGAAAACCCAAAAGGGCTCCGTGAGTAAAAACAGCAGGGCTACCGGAGAGTTTCTGAAAACCCGAAAGGGCGCAGACTCGTAAAAAATTCATGCACAGTGGAAAGGTCCTCTCGACATTGTAAGGAGAAAATACCTGCGTAAGATCCTTACGACTCATAAGGGAGCAACACACTTAGGGATCCCCATGATTCCTGAGAAGAAATGCACTTACGAGATCCTCACAACTCGGAAGGAGAAACATCTTTATGAGACCCTTACGGCTCATGAAGTCAAAAGCCTTAGTCGAGAGGATCCTAACCCTATTTTCTAAGCCACCTTTGTTCGAACCGGCAGAGGCAAATGATGATTCGCTCCTGGCAATGTCCCAGTGGTAGCGATGCTGATACCTAAATTGGTATCAAATTCCAAGTCCTTTCACAGCAAATGATGATTCGCTCCTGGCAACATTCCAGTCGCAGCGATACTGATGCTAAGATTGGTATCAGATCGTGAGTTCCATACTCGCAAAAAAAAGGGTACGTCCATAAGCAAAATGGGCATGGATGAAAACCCGAAAGGGCTCCGTGAGTAAAAACAGCATAGCTACCGGCAAGCTTGTGAAAACCCGAAAGGGCGCAATCTCGTTAAAAGACACTTACAAGGTCCTCTCGACCTTGCAAGGAGAAAATACCTGCGTGAGATCCTTACGACTCACAAGGGAGCAACACACTTAGGGATCCCTACGATTCCTAAGGAAAACTTATACTTACGAGATCCTCACGACTCGTAAGGAGAATTCCCCTATAAGACCCTCACGGCTCATAGGATTCAAAAGCCTTAAGTTCCAGGGATCTTAACCTGTTCTTAAGCCATCACAATCCCCAGATTGCCCTACAGGTGGTCCAATATTGGCCCTTGTATACAATCTACGGACACAAATAAACGTTTCCCCAACAGAGTCCCACCACTGACGAGGGATATCTTCATATGGCGAACGACGCTTGTAAGTCCTCTCGACTTATAAGAAGAAAGCACTCTTGTGAGATCCTTACGACTAATAAGAGAACACACACTTAGGAATCCTCACGATTCCTAAGGAGAAAATGCACCTACGAGATCCTCATGACTCGTAGGGAGAAACACCTTTATGAGACCCTTACGGCTCATGAAGTAGAAAGCCTTAGTCGACAGGATTCTAACTCTGTTTGCTAAGCCATCTTTGTTTAAATCGACAAAGGAAAATGATGATTCGCTCCTTATAATGTCCCAGTTATAGCGATGTTGATGCCTACATCGGTATCAAGCTCTAAGTCCTTTCATGGCAAATGATGATTCGCTCCTAGAAATATTCCAGTCGCAGTGATGCTGATACTAAGACTGGCACCAGATTCCAAGTTCTATACTTGAAACAAAATCAGCAAGTAAAAGAAATGCATATGAAATAGCCGAAATGATGGGGCAACTTGCAACAAAATCAGTAAGTAAAAGATATGCATACAAAAATAGCCGAAATGATTGGGCAACTCGCAATAAAAAGCAGCGAGTAAAAAATAAAAAATAGCCGAAATGATTGGGCACCGCGAAAAATAGCCGAAATGATTAGGCAATCGCGACTTTCTCGATATAAAAAGATGAAATGATATAGCATCGCGGAAAGAAATAAAAAAATGAGAGAATGAAACTTTTGCCCTACAGGCAGCCCATACTGATCCCTGTATACAATCCATGGGTATAAACAAAAAGGGAACCACATGTCCCCCACAAGATCCTGTCAAAAGGGAAAGTCAGATCTCAACATTAACATCTACATCCCAGAAGATCAACAACGACGTTCCTTCTTATGCCAGCAGGGCACGGAAGCGACACAACAAAATAGAGCCATGGCAAAGTCCTTAGTTCCAAATCTTAATGGCAACATCTACAGCCTAAAAATCAGCAACGGTGATCCTCCTCATTCCAACAGGATTCAGACGCAACATCACCAAACGTAGCCATGACAAAGTCCTAGTTTCAAGACTCTACGGTCCACAGACAACCTAGAGTCAACCAATGACCTCCCCACCGGATCAACGCTCCGTCTCAGAAACAATTCAACAGACCCCAGGGAAATCAGTGTCCTTGGCAAAAACCTCGATTCAGGGAAATCAGTGTCCTTGACGAGAGCATCTCGATTCACGTCGACCCGCAAGGAAATCAGTGTCAGGAATACCTCGATTCGTCTCAACTCCGAGGAAATTAGTGTCCTTGGCAAATACCTCAATTCAGGAAAATCGGTGTCTTTGCAGGAATAACCCGATTCGCGTCGACCCGCAAGGAAATCGATGTCTTTGCAGGAATACCCCGATTCGTCTCAACTCTGAGGAAATCAGTGTCCTTGGCAAATACCTCGATTCAGGAAAATCATCGTCCTTGACGAGAGCATCTCGATTCACATCGACCCGCAAGGAAATCAGTGTCTTTGCAGGAATCTCTCGATTCGTCTCAACTCCGGGGAAATCAGTGTCCTTGGCAAAAACCTCGATTCAGTGAAATCAGCGTCCTTGACGAGAGCATCTTGATTCGTGTCGACCCGCAGAGAAATCAGCGTCTCTGCAGGAATATACGACGTCAGCAAAACGGAGCCACGACAAAGTCCCCAGTTCCAAGACTCTGCAGTTCACAGACAACCGAAAATCAATCCTGACCCCGTGGAACACGGCCAAAGTCAATCCTGACCCCATGGAACACGGCCAAAGTCAATCCTGACCCCTTGGAACATGGCCAAAGTCAATCCTAACCTCGTGGAACGCGGCTAAAGTCAACCCTGACCCCGTGGAATGCGGCCAAAGTCAACCCTGACCCCGTGGAACGCGGCGAAAGTCAATCCTGACCCCGTGGAACACGGCCAATAAAAATCCTGACCCCGTGGAACACGGCCAAAGTCAATCCTGACCCCGTAGAACACGGCTAAATTCAATCCTGACCCGTAGGAAATGGCCAAAGTCAACCCCTGACCCTGTAGAACATGACTAAAGTCAATCCTGACCCCGTGGAAAACGGCCAAAGACAACCCCTGACCCCATAGAACACGGCTAAAGTCAATCCTGGCCCTGTAGGAAACGGCCAAAGTCAACCCTCGACCTCCCCGTTGAAGCAGCTCTTTGACTCGGGAGCAGGTCAACTCATCAATCACTTACGAGTCCTCTCAACTTATAAGGAAAAAAATTCTCTTGTGAGATCCTTACGACTCTCAAGAGAAAACACACTTAGGAATGCTCACGATTCCTAAGTAGAAAATACACCTACGAGATCCTCTCGACTCGTAGGGAAAAAAATCTTTATGAGACCCTCACGGCTCATAAAGTTGGAAAGCCTTAGGAGGCAGATATGAACCTGACTCCTAAGCCATCGCTGTCCTATAAGGAGATCAAAATAGATTATCTACAAAATGCATTTGCTAAAAGGGACACACCACCATGGAACAAAATATGTCTTTTATTCATGAATCAAAATGAATACAAAGTACAATCTATAAAAGAATCAAAAAATACTCTCATTCAGGAGTAAGTACAGAAGGAGAATAAAAAGAAACATATACAATTTTTTAAGCCGGTGGACGATTCAATAGATTCGTCGGTTCATCTTTCTTCTGCTGGGTCTCAGCTTCATGATTCGTTATTGCTATGAGACGAGTATCTACTTGAGACTGTTGGGCCTTATACGAGGCGAGCCGACTTTCAAGCTCTTTTTTAGCAACTTTGTGGGCTTCAACCATCTTGCGAGTAAAAATAACGGCTTTATCAATAGCTACCACCTCCCGGATAGGTTCTTGAAGCACCCGCCAAAGTTTATATGCATGAGTGGTCTTAACCATGAGTTCGGCTTGAAGTTCCCCCAGCGCATTAGAAGCTAGTGACTGTTAGGATACGAGCGTGTCAAGTTTAGTTCTAAATACCGCAATCAAGACGGTTTCGCACGTAGCTAGCCGGTTGAGTACGGGTCGTCCGCAGGGAGATGGGAATCTTTTTCTATGTGTTTTTCGACGAGTTAAGTCCGGTTGTTCAGATTTTGTTTGTAGTTATCTAAGTGTTGAGTTGATATTTAAAGAGAGCTTGTTAGGGTTAGGATTAGGTTAGTTTGAGTTAGGAGTCTCCACATCTTTCGTTGCCCCACTTAATATCGGTGTTACGGTAATCGGCAACAACGGGGATTAGCACGACTAGGAAGGAACTTGCGAGTATAAGCTAGGCTTTCCAACGCATAGTCCTTCCTTTTGGTGCTTGTCCGTCCGTTCTTGGCTCTTATCCATAACCTCCGGTTAATTCAACCACAACCGGTCTCACTACGGAATCACCGCTATCATGTAGGATAGGGTGCCGTAAGGAGCGGATTGTGGTTGGGTTAACGGGAGTTGATTTAAGTTGTTGGGCAAGGAAAGAGTGAGAGAGATTTCCTTCTCTCAAACTTCCCTTATCCTACCCTAACAAGTATAGAACTACTCACACTTCATAATACGGAAAAATAAAACAACACAAAAGAGGAAGATAGAAAGAAGAAGATTAGAAGAATACGACTAACTGTTTGCGACCTCACCTTGGCGAGGATCAAGCGTAAGTATCATTGTCGTATGTAAGGATAAAGAAAAAGAGAGAAGAAACAAACAACAAGGAAATAACAACAACTACTTAACAATTAACATTACAACAATTATAACAAGTAAAGAAAGAGACAAGCATGATAATAAAAATGGTCTTCTTTATTCATCACTCTTCACTCAAAAGCTCACTTACAAGTTTAATGGAGAAGAGGTGAGAAGAGGAAGAAGAACAATACTAAAACTAGGCAAAATGAAAAATACAAAGTTGGACCCCTTCCTTCACAAACTTCTGGGCTATTTATAGGCCAGAGAATGAAACCCTAGGGCAACCAACAGACCACACATGAAATGACAAAAGTAACCCTGCAAAATTTCTGCCTGCCGCTACTATACTGCGGCGGATCCGCGGCCTGGACCCCACTTTGGCCGCGGATCCGCGGCCATTTAGTCGAATTGAGCCCCCCAATTTCTTGTGCTGGCCTGATCTGATATCTACATTATTCTGGTATATATATTTTCTCAATTTGGCTCCCCGATTTCTCCAGAATTTCTGTTGAGGGAAAGGTGGACTTTTTGTCAAGATTTTGTCATGATTGCCTCGAGCACCGCGTAGATTTCTTGGAAGTTGTTGTTGCCATTGAGCCTTGTGCTTGAGAGTGACATTGATTTGACCTTTTGTCTTCCTATTGATATCTGGCAACATACGGATGAAGAGCAGAGACCGTGTTTTATCTGTGGTTGGCAGGAACCCGGATTCTTTCGTGTTTTCCATGAATTTCACCGTTTTGGAACCGAGAACCTGTATCCTGCAATTGACTAGCAAACACGGCTCAAAAGTATCTACGGATATGCAATGTGATAAAAATTGGGCGGTATGAAAATGCAAAAATCTGATATGAACAAATACCCCCAAACTTATCATTTGCTCGTCCCGAGCAAAGTCCATTTATTCACAAAAAATTTCCTAACCTCACTTTCGCAGGGAACGCGATTGCACTGAGCATGTGCAACAAGCCGTTAAACCTCTAGGTGTCCCTAGTAGGAGGAGTGTTGTCTCCTGAGGGTTTTCAGCGGATACTACCCACAAAATCCGGTCAAGTTGGTTTTGTAAAATAACTAAGATTCAAACCCTAAAGTTTTGTTTTAGAAAATAACAATTCTATAATCCTTAGTCTAGACTATCGAACCTTTATTTTTCACACCTCACATCTTATTTAACTACAGATTTTATATGTCTTTACGTGCAGTGCGGATAGTGTCGTTAAGTTCCAGAAGGATCGATTAGAGTCATCATGTCGCACAATAAAGCCCAGATAACAATTTTAAAAGGATCACATAAGTTTTATAATGAGTTAAGCATTTTTCAAGTTTCGTTTTGCAGTAAGGTTTCAACTTTAGAATTTCTATCTTCCTTAACAGGAAACTAAGTCGTATTTTTCACTCCACCTTTTTCTTGTTTTCATTTCATACACACCACTGTGAACGTGCAATAGTCTTTATCAAAGAGTAAAACCTTCATATCTCCGTTAAAATTTTTTTTAAAAGCCTGTCTTTTATCAAGATTATTCTCACACAAAGAACCGTTAGGAATTTTAACTCGGAGAGAACACTTGCTTGACTTTGTTTTAAACTGGACTTTCTAGGCTTCTTAGCGAGCTTTGGGCCAATGCACCCAAACCAGTTGGTTTTAGGGCATTAGGTGTAGAAACACCCCAGCGGACTTAATTACTCAAGTTACCTAGGTCAAAAAACAAAAGACAGTTTGGCGTGAAAATCAGATGATTTAATACGAACGGAGATATAACCGGCAGTTCAAATATTTTTTTTTTGGATAAAAGACGTGTCTAGTGGGTTTGGTGTGTAATCATTCCAATCAAGTTTCAGATGGGTTATTTTTCAGACTTAGCTCCAATTATGGCATCAATAACATTCCTTCATATTCGCTTTACTTCATAAACTATTCTTGACATTACTTATTTCAGAACAAACCTATTTGATCCTCAAAAAATCATTTATCTGTTTAAAAGTTTAAACATGAAAGACTTGTCATCTATTTCCCAAAATCTTACGACACGTGTAGTGTGATGTAAAGACTTATATCAGCTATAGTTAACTTCAAAGGAGAGTTATCTTTCAGATTTTCAAAATCCAAACATAAGATCTAGTTATTCCTATTTTTTCAAACAAAAACCGTCGAATGTTGAATCAGAGTTCTTCCACAAGCTAACTTGACAAAAAAGTTTTTATATTTTTTAGAAAATTTTCAAATTTTTATGGATTTTATGAATTTAAATATGCAGATGCAAAATATACATATGAATGCGAAGGTAAGAAATGCGTACCGAGCGTACCCCCAAACTTAAACTGGACAGTGTCCTCACTGTCGTTGCATGAAGAGATCAGTTTGAAGGTTCAAAATTGTCGGTTAGCGATACACAAGTTTTATTTGTTTTTGAAAGAAAAGAAAAAGAATATACATAAATATAAACAAAATGGTTTATACATACCCCCAAACTTATTTGGAACAGTGTCCACTGTGCTTGGCTGGATAACCGAAGTTTGGAGGTAGGCAGAGGAAGATCAAGCAAGGTAAACCGGCTCCTGTAAGAACAGGAGCTCCTCTGTTGGTTCGGCGCTAAGGTACGGTTTGCATCGGTGTCCGTTCACTTTGAAGAGTGAACCGTCCTTTGGATTTTCCAAATCCACAGCGCCCTGCGGATACACAGTCCGCACAAAATACGGCCCTTTCCAGCGAGATCGGAGCTTTCCAGGATGGAAATGAAGTCGGGTGTCGTAAAGAAGTACCTGTTGATCAGGTACGAGGGTTTTGCGCACAAGGTGTTTATCATGAAACACCTTCGTTCGATTCTTAACGACAACCGCGTTGTCGTAAGCCTCATCCCTAAGCTCGCTCAGTTCGTTCAGCTGCAGCTTCCGATGGCTGCCCGCGTCCTCCAGAGACAGATTCAGCTCCTTTATCGCCCAAAACGCGCGATGCTCGATTTCGACAGGAAGGTGGCAGGCTTTTCCGTACACAAGCCGATAGGGAGACATGCCAAGGTCGGTCTTATAAGCGGTTCTAAATGCCCAAAGGGCATCAGTGAGTTTCAAAGACCAATCCTTACGGTTCTTGGAAACCGTTTTCTCCAGTATCTGCTTGATTTGCCGATTTGAAACTTCGGCCTGCCCGCAGGTTTGGGGGTGGTAGGGCGTAGAAAGCTTATGATTAATGGAGTATTTCCGCATCAAGGCCTCGAAAGTCCTATTGCAGAAATGACTTCCATTGTCGCTAATGATCGCTCGGGGGTGCCCAAACCGTGAGAAAATGTTTTCTTTAAGGAACCTAACGACAACCTTGTTGTCGTTAGTTCGGCTGGGCACAGCCTCGACCCATTTAGAGACGTAATCAACAGCTAGAAGAATGTACAAGTTCCCAAAAGAGCTGGGAAACGGCCCCATGAAGTCTATCCCCCAAACATTGAAAATCTCCACAACCAAGATCGGTTGGAGCGGCATCTCATTCCTCCGGGATATCCGGCCCATGTGTTGGCACCGGGAGCAAGTCTTGCAATAGTCGTGAGCGTCTTTGAAAAGTTGTGGCCAGTAGAAACCACATTGCAAGATCTTCTCAGCTGTCTTTCTGGGCCCAAAATGCCCGCCACATGCTTGGTCGTGGCAAAATGACAGCACACTCTTGAATTCCTCATCAGGGACACACCGACGAATAATCTGGTCGGGACAGTACTTGAACAAGTAGGGTTCGTCCCAGTAAAAATGTTTTACTTGGGATAAGAAGCGAAGTCTGTCCTGACTCGACCATTCGGTCGGTAGCAATCCCGTGGCCAAATAGTTCACAATATCTGCGAACCAGGGTTCGCAAGATACTGTCAAGAGTTGTTCATCCGGGAAAACGTCGTTTATCGGAATTGGAAGCGAAGGCGAAGAAGGAAGTCGCGAGAGATGGTCGGCAACCACGTTTTCACATCCTCGTTTGTCCTTAATGACAAGGTCAAACTCTTGAAGCAAGAGGATCCAACGGATTAACCGAGATTTGGCATCTTTCTTTGCAAAAAGATGGCGCAGAGCTGAGTGGTCAGTGTAGACAATGACTGGAGAGCCGATGAGGTAGGGCCTGAACTTTTCTAAGGCAAATACAACAGCTAAGAATTCCTTCTCAGTTGTTGTATAATTGAGTTGTGCGTCGTTCAGGGTTCGGCTTGCGTAATAGATTACATGCGGCATCTTGTTGATGTGCTGTCCAAGGACAGCACCGATGGCAAAGTCGGATGCATCGCACATAATCTCGAATGGGTGCGTCCAGTCAGGAGAAGAGAGAACGGGAGCAGAAGTGAGTGAGAGTTTCAGTGACTCGAATGCAGTCACACAGCTCGAGTCGAAGGTGAAAGGCGTGTCCTTGGCCAGCAAAAGCGTCAAGGGCCTAGCAATCTTGCTAAAGTCCTTGATAAACCGTCTATAAAAACCGGCATGGCCAAGGAAGGCTCGGATATCTCTGACGCATCGGGGAGGAGGCAGATTGGAAATGACC
Organism: Agapanthus africanus; assembly: GCA_030015575.1. Lineage (NCBI taxonomy): Eukaryota > Viridiplantae > Streptophyta > Magnoliopsida > Asparagales > Amaryllidaceae > Agapanthus > Agapanthus africanus. Next base: position 440,991,601 of record JASDDO010000019.1, read on the forward strand.
TCAATCTTTGCTTTGTCAACCTCTATGCCATTTTGCGAGATGATATGTCCTAAGACAATACCTTCACGCACCATGAAGTGGCATTTCTCCCAGTTCAAAGTGAGATTCTTGTCCTTACATCGTGTAAGGACAGCGTCAAGATGCAGCAAACACTCGTCAAAGGAGTCGCCGAAAATGGAGAAGTCATCCATGAAAATCTCCAGAAATTTCTCCATGTCTGAGAAAATCCCCATCATACACCGCTGGAAGGTAGCGGGCGCATTGCATAACCCAAAGGGCATGCGTCGATATGCAAACGTGCCGAAAGGACAAGTGAAAGTGGTTTTGTCCTGGTCTTTTTCGGCGATGGGAATTTGATTGTAGCCAGAGTAGCCATCAAGAAAGCAATAGTACTCATGTCCGGCCAATCGTTCGAGCATCTGGTCAATAAAAGGTAGCGGAAAGTGGTCTTTCCGCGTTGCGGCGTTGAGTTTTCTGTAATCAATGCAAACTCGCCACCCAGTTTGGGTGCGAGTAGGGATTAGCTCATTCGCCTCGTTGGTTATGACCGTGATGCCCGACTTCTTGGGGACAACGTGAATGGGGCTAACCCACTGGCTATCAGAGATAGGGTAAATGATACCACTATCTAGACATTTGACGATCTCCTTCTTCATAGCCTCCTTCATGACTGGATTAAGACGTCTTTGTGGATCCCGGGCTGGTTTGGCATCATCCATCAGATGAATGTGATGCTCAACGATGAGGGGACTAATCCCCTTGATGTCCGCCATGGACCAGCCAAAAGCTTGCCTGTTGCCGTGCAAGACCGCGAGAAGGGCTTTCTCTTGCTCGGGAGCTAGAGAAGCCGAGATGATGACAGGAAGGGTCTCGTTCTCACCTAAGTAAGCATACTTAAGGTGAGACGGCAACGGCTTGAGTTCGAGCGTTGGAGGTGAAATGATGGAAGGCAAGACTGGTGCAAAGGTCTCGAACTCAAAGGACTCCAGCAAAGGTTCAAAACGAGTGTAGGCAACCGAGTCGGATGGTTCAGGTAACTCATCCGAAAAGTCGAAAGATTCGAACTCGGGTTGTGCGCGGCTAAGATCGTTCGTGAACGTGAAACACTCGTAGTCGTTATCGGGCGCAGAAACAGCAGCAGGTTCGAAGAGACACGCACTAGTAGCGTCAAGATCATCGTGTTCAAACAGAAACTCCTCGAATTCACACTCTTCTGGTGTGATCTCCTGGATCGAGCAGACATCCAGTATATGAGCATTAGGTTCGGCGGGCTGATTCCCCAACCTAAAAATGTTGAGTTCAATTGTCATATTTCCAAAAGAGAGGTTCATTGAACCATTGCGACAATTGATCACAGCATTTGAGGTTGCGAGAAATGGGCGACCGAGTATCACCGGAATTTGATTCCGGGGGTTAGCTACAGGCTGTGTATCTAAGACAATGAAGTCGACGGGGAATATGAAGTCCCCGACTTTGATTAACACATCCTCTAGCTCACCCCTAGGATGGGTGATCGATCGGTCGGCCATCTGGAGAGTGCAGTGTGTGGGTTTCAGCTCTCCGACGCCTAATTGCTCGTATACTGAATACGGAAGCAAGTTAACACTGGCACCAAGATCTAATAGTGCGCGGTTGATGTTCTTATCCCCAATAGTAATTGAAATCGTAGGACAGCCAGGGTCCTTCCGTTTTTGTGGTAAAGATTGGGTAAGGGCATCACTCACAGCACTAGCCAAGAAAACCTTCTTGGGTACCTGAGACTTCCTCTTTTTCGTGCACAAGTCCTTTAAGATTTTCGCGTAAGAAGGGACTTGTTGGACAGCATCTAAAAGAGGAATGTTAATGTTAACTTGCTTGAATAACTCCAAAATCTTCTCCATTTGTGGATTTTGTTTGTTAGACCTCAACCGGTTTGGAAATGGAACATTTTGAAAATTGGTTGAGTCTAATGCTGGAAGAGGAGATTTTGGAGTTGGAACGGATCCCAGAATAGGTGTTTTCGTGGAGTGAGAAGCGGGTCCGTTTAGAGAAGAAGAGGAAGGAGAGCCTTGTGAAGAACGGAGAATAGGCTCGGAAGACGAAGAAGAAGAAGCAGGAGAAGAAGAAGAAGAAGCAGCGGCCGGGGTGTCATCGTTGATTTGCTTGCCAATGTTGTTTTGCAGCACCCTCCCTGATCTCAGTGTGGTCACGGCACTCACATTATGGTTTTGTTGTTCAAGAGCAACATGTGCATTATGTGGGTGGCCGGGATTTGGAAGTGGCTGGGACGGGAGCTTCCCCTTCTCTCGCTCGCTCAAGGCCGCGTTCAGCTGTGCAATCTGGGCCTCGATGGTCTTGATGCTCTGCCCGTGTGCGGCGGTGTGTTGCACTAAAGATTGGATCGAAGACTGGATGTTGGCGGTGGATTGAGTCGATTGTTTAACAAACGCATCCAGACTTCGCTCGAGCGAGGAAACCTTATCGTTGTTCGACGGAACAAAGTTGTTTGGTGGAAAGGAATTGTTCGGTGCAAAGTTGTTCGTCTGGTTTTGGTAAGGCTGGGGTTGGAAGGGCTACTGATACTGAGTTTGTTGTTGCGCTTGTTGTTGCGGTGGAGGGGCCCTTTGGAAATTGTTGCCCTGGAATTGATTCTGATTCTGATTCCAGGCGAAATTGGGGTGGTTCCTCCAACCGGGATTGTAGGTGGAAGAGTATGGATCATTCCTTGGTCTTTGCTGGAATGCATTAACCTGATCCTGTCCTTGCGAGGGTGGATTGTAAGGACACTCTTCAGTCAAGTGGGACGGATCGGAACAACAAGCGCAGATGGTACGAAGGGGGAGAACAGGGGCAGGAGTAGGAGAAGAAAATTTGTTCTCTATTGCTTCAAGCTTTTTTGTTATTCAGCCATTTCAGCTCTCATTGCAATAGAGACATCGAGTTGGTGGATTCCTACCCTAGACTGACCGGTAGAAGTGGAGGGAGAAGAAGAAGAAGGAGTCGGTCTGGTGCTCTCCCACTGTAGCGTTTGCTCCGCAAGATCGTCAAAGAACTGCCACGCTTCCTCGTCAGATTTGGATAGGAAGTGGCCCTGACAGATGGTTTCCAGCAACTGCTTCGTTGCTGGGTTCAGTCCCTCGTATAAGGTTTGGCAGAGTTGCCATTTCTCTATACCGTGGTGAGGACACTGAACAAGAAGGTCTTTGTATCGGTCAAAGCACTTCCAAAAGGGTTCAGAAGGAAGCTGGGAGAATTGGTTGATCTCATTTCGAATTCTTGCGGTCTTATGATTTGGGTAGAATTTTTTCAGAAACGCTTTAACAAACTCGTCCCAGCTGGTGATTGAGTGGGAAGCGGTGCTATACAGCCATTTTTCTGCGAGATCGCATAAAGTGAACGGAATGACCCGTAGACGTATAGCATCGTCCGACAGCTGGGTTGTTTTCATCATGGCACAGACGTTTTGAAATTTGTTAATGAAGATATAGGCATCTTCAGATTCAAGCCCATGAAAACGTGGAAGCATGTTGATGAAATGGGGCTTAATTTCAAAGTTGTCCCCATTGGCCGGAGGAAGAGAAAGGCAGGTTGGAAGTGCAGAACGGGTAGGGTAGAAACGATCCTGGAGCGCAATTCGCTGCGGCGCTACAACAGGCGGAGGTGGTGGGAGATTGGTCTCCATAGGAGGTGGAGCCAATCCAGGGGTGGTCAATGAGATGTTCGGAATAAATCCCGACATCGCGGAAGAAGAGGTTGGTGAAGGTGAAGGTGAAGGTGAAGATGTATGAACAGAATTCCGGTCAACGTCGGAGTTGGCCGGCAAAGGAAGGGGTGAAAGAGGAGTGGACGGAGTATCGACTTCGGAGTCGATCGCGTAGTCGGTCGCGACTAACGTAACGCGGACTAGACGGGCGCTAGTGTCCCGAGTCCAAGCGGACATACACTAAACGAGTTTAGTATAGTCAAAGCGAAGAAGGTGAGGGTAAGAAAACGTCAATGAAGAAAGGCGATGGGTGTTGGGTGAAAATGGATTTGGCGACAAAAGGGCAAGTTTTTGTAAAAGTTTTTGATTTTTTCTTTTTTTTTTTTTTTTTTTAGAAAAAGATTTACAGAAGTATGTACGGGAATACGGCTTAAGCAATCACAAACAAGATATGCACAATCACACCTAGATCTAGGGTAACCTAGGTCTACTAGACCTGCTCCTGAACTTGATTGTCGAAGTTAAACAGTGTCGAGAAACAAGCTTAAAAATACACTGATCACGAGGCCAGGTAAGTGCAGAGATAAGGGGAGGTTGTCCAACGCTTTCGCGAAGTTCCTTAATTAAATAACCCTTTCTCTTTCGGCGGTTGCGCCTTTAACACTTTCCTAGACACCTCGTAAACAATATACGGTTAAGCAAGGTTCTAAACAAGGTTTATCTTCTCCTAATGAGCGCGAAGTCCTTAGGGCTGAAGTCTAGTATTTTTTAATTACAATGGACAATGCATATGCTTTAGTGATTTCCGGGGTCCTGGGAAGGGTGATGAAATCCCCACCCAATCTGGATTGGTTTCAAGCCCCTTAAGTCCGTATTAAAGAATGCAAAACAGTAACAATATCAACAGCAAACAATTTTATTTGCGGCGCAAAGAATCCTGCACAAGAACAGTTTATTGGAAGGGGGAGAAGAATTTGCGCAAAGAAGGCTGCAGAAAACACAATTCAGTGGAGCTTAGAGGAGTGGAGAGAGGCAGAGAGAGTTACCCAGAAAAAATGGCAGCCCAAGGGCACCAAGTGGCCGCTCTTCCGCGGCCAAACACGTGCTAATGCCGCGGAAGCGCGGCCGTAACAGAGGATTGGGACTTCAGGTTTCGTTCAGGTGCTTCTATGGGTCTCCTCCTCTTGTCTGGATGTACTGAATCTTGAATTGCTCACTGTATTTGCTCCAGATTTGTACAGTAGACCGTATGCTTTGTTTTTGTCCGTCGCGGTGTAGCCGCGAAATGTGGGTCTATCTTCCCACGTCTTTGGCACTGTACTTGAACTCCGTATTTCCAACGTCTTAGGCGTCGATCTTGAGCTTCGTATTTCCTGCACACTTGCACAAAAACTAATCAAGAATAACAAGATGATTTTTACAAAGTATAATATTTTTTATTTTTTTTTATTTTTTTTGGGTTTTGGTTGTTTTTATATTCACAAATTAACCCGAAATTTCACTTAGAAATAGACTACCGTCTCCCCGGCAACGGCGCCATTTGACTGTTAGGATACGAGCGTGTCAAGTTTAGTTCTAAATACCGCAATCAAGACGGTTTCGCACGTAGCTAGCCGGTTGAGTACGGGTCGTCCGCAGGGAGATGGGAATCTTTTTCTATGTGTTTTTCGACGAGTTAAGTCCGGTTGTTCAGATTTTGTTTGTAGTTATCTAAGTGTTGAGTTGATATTTAAAGAGAGCTTGTTAGGGTTAGGATTAGGTTAGTTTGAGTTAGGAGTCTCCACATCTTTCGTTGCCCCACTTAATATCGGTGTTACGGTAATCGGCAACAACGGGGATTAGCACGACTAGGAAGGAACTTGCGAGTATAAGCTAGGCTTTCCAACGCATAGTCCTTCCTTTTGGTGCTTGTCCGTCCGTTCTTGGCTCTTATCCATAACCTCCGGTTAATTCAACCACAACCGGTCTCACTACGGAATCACCGCTATCATGTAGGATAGGGTGCCGTAAGGAGCGGATTGTGGTTGGGTTAACGGGAGTTGATTTAAGTTGTTGGGCAAGGAAAGAGTGAGAGAGATTTCCTTCTCTCAAACTTCCCTTATCCTACCCTAACAAGTATAGAACTACTCACACTTCATAATACGGAAAAATAAAACAACACAAAAGAGGAAGATAGAAAGAAGAAGATTAGAAGAATACGACTAACTGTTTGCGACCTCACCTTGGCGAGGATCAAGCGTAAGTATCATTGTCGTATGTAAGGATAAAGAAAAAGAGAGAAGAAACAAACAACAAGGAAATAACAACAACTACTTAACAATTAACATTACAACAATTATAACAAGTAAAGAAAGAGACAAGCATGATAATAAAAATGGTCTTCTTTATTCATCACTCTTCACTCAAAAGCTCACTTACAAGTTTAATGGAGAAGAGGTGAGAAGAGGAAGAAGAACAATACTAAAACTAGGCAAAATGAAAAATACAAAGTTGGACCCCTTCCTTCACAAACTTCTGGGCTATTTATAGGCCAGAGAATGAAACCCTAGGGCAACCAACAGACCACACATGAAATGACAAAAGTAACCCTGCAAAATTTCTGCCTGCCGCCACTATACTGCGGCGGATCCGCGGCCTGGACCCCACTTTGGCCGCGGATCCGCGGCCATTTAGTCGAATTGAGCCCCCCAATTTCTTGTGCTGGCCTGATCTGATATCTACATTATTCTGGTATATATATTTTCTCAATTTGGCTCCCCGATTTCTCCAGAATTTCTGTTGAGGGAAAGGTGGACTTTTTGTCAAGATTTTGTCATGATTGCCTCGAGCACCGCGTAGATTTCTTGGAAGTTGTTGTTGCCATTGAGCCTTGTGCTTGAGAGTGACATTGATTTGACCTTTTGTCTTCCTATTGATATCTGGCAACATACGGATGAAGAGCAGAGACCGTGTTTTATCTGTGGTTGGCAGGAACCCGGATTCTTTCGTGTTTTCCATGAATTTCACCGTTTTGGAACCGAGAACCTGTATCCTGCAATTGACTAGCAAACACGGCTCAAAAGTATCTACGGATATGCAATGTGATAAAAATTGGGCGGTATGAAAATGCAAAAATCTGATATGAACAGCTAGCCCCCTCTCTGAAAATTTTCGGTTGAGCCTCTTCTCACATGATTGCATATTTGCGACACACCGTTCAAACAGCCCTTGCAAGCTCGCCTTTGCAGCCACGACCTCTGAAGGTAGGCGCGTGCACTCAAGACTATGTAAGCAAGCCTCTACCTGACGACAAAACTCAACCTATACATGCACCAATGTTTCATCATGGTAAGCAGCAAGAAAGGGGAGAGAAATGTTGGTTTCAGCAGCAAATTCTTCGGCCGTGATCGAGCTACCAACACGAAGATCTTCGATTAGAGCCGACAAAGAGTGAAGGCTTTGCTTCGCCATCTGTTCAGATGCGCGCAGGGCATAAGGGCCAGGTTGCATAATGATGTGAGATTCCAGCGGGGTAAGAACGGGCAAACCTGTTAAGATTCGTAAACAATCAGAGAGATTTGCAAACAAAGAGTAGATGGAACAACGTTGAAACTTCGCTTACCCACAGTCATGCAAGAAAGGTTTAAAAGATCCCCAGGCCCATCAAGGATTTCAACTTCGTTGTCAGCTTCCAGAACTATAGAAGACATTAGCATCGTTATACGAAATAATAGTAATGCCATAAGGAGGGGCAAATAACACTAACCTTGCCCAGAAGAGAGGACGATGCGTTGCAGGGATATTGCCTGCGGAGCGGCCATCTCGAGCAAACGCTGGAAAGATTTTCTGAGGGATAGGTCCGCGATGGACGCCGCCAATCCATGTAATTCTGAAAAGACAGAAGGATTCAGATAATGAAGAGATCATTAAAACAAAAGATAGAAGAATACCTTCGATACTCCTCCCACTTTGAACAGGAGGGATAGCAGCTTCGGCAGCCTCCTCCATACCCTTAGGCACATCATCGGAGACATTTGCTGGTGTAACGGCTATCAGTCGAGGGGTAGCGGCCACCACTTCAGGGACGACAATCTCAATTACCTATTCCACCATCTCTAGACCGTTACCAAAAAGGTCCATTAAATCCACGGCCGGTAAGGACACCTCTTCAGGGTAAACTGGCATAGGGGGAACAGAAGCCGCCAATGGAAGCTCTACAGTAGGAATAGCAACTGTAATGACCCCCTCCACACCTACTGGTGTTTCATCGGGGATTTTTATAGAGTCCACGGTCAAGACGCTACTCGAGCTCAGATTCTCCGCCATGGCCGAAGTCCCTGCAATGTTTTACGAAGATAAGAAGAGATAGAAAGCAAAACAAATTACTTGCCAAAGGGAAAATACAGAAAAACGTGCATACCGATACGCCAAGGTGCCTCGAGTATAGCTTTTTCAAGCTGACGTTCCTTCCTAAGAAGGTATGCTCTCCGAGGTTCTAGGGTAGATTCATGGCCGTCAGTCCACAATGACAACTCATCTTCAGAAGGGGCAGAGATAGGGTATTTGAGGGTTATCTCGCCTCCCTGCTCCAGAGGACCTATGAATACTCGCCGTACTAATGGAGGATCTTCGTAGAATACGATGGCAGGATATGAACTATTCGGGTCACGCACGTTCTCGGCCTCATCCTGAGAACGCCTTATAGCCTCAGACAATTGTGCGGCTTCCTTGGCAGATGAACCCGAAAAAGGAAGACCATCATCCGGCTCTTGCATAGATATTGGCTCATCCTGAACGTGTAGGGTTTCTTTAGCACCTCACCTAGGGTTTTGCAACCATATCACATGCCATATTAAAATTTTATGAGGTGTTAAACAAACTAACCTAGGAATCGAACTAGAATATTTAGAATAACAAGTTCTAGTATCATATACTAGCTAGTGTCTAACATTAAGTGGGGAGAGATACAACCTTTGTAGACCTCCTCGCAACTCCTTAAATCTCTTAGGGTTTGAACGAGCTAGCTTGAACTTCCTCCACGTCTACGATGATCCACCCGGAGTACCTTTGCTCAAAGCTCCTTGCTCCACTAGATCACAATGATGATGAAGCAAACAAACTACACCAATGGGCTAAACAAGTGTAGTGTGATGATATGGTTGTGTTCTCATATAAAAACCCTTTCTTTCTTTTACCCTCACTCACTTAGAATTCTCAAGAGAGAGCTAGAGAGAGGAAGAAGAAGATGGCAACCCTTGAGCTCATTTATTTTGGATGAAGATAATGATCAAAGATAACGAGAAAAGATAAATATGAAGGATATATATCTCATCTCAAACCATGGTTAATAAATATCTAGATATTTTAGAATGAGAACAAAGATGACAAATGAAATGAAACCATGGTTTGATTTAAGTCAATTGAAGAATAGTCAACCATGATTTAATATCATTTTCTTTTTCTCATTCTAATATATATAAAGATGTTTACTTTCCATATGAGTCTTATATTGCCATCTTTCTTGTATCATCAACCATGATACAAATGCATGTATGTATGTGTGTATGCACATCAACATGTACGTATACATCTATGCATCCATCATAAAGAAAAGGTTTATTTAAATGAGATAAAAGTCAATATTAAATCAACACTTGATTTAATAAACTGGTCATATCTCATACGACCCGACCAATAGAAAACGCCCGATTAAAACACTGTATCAAATACACGTATTTAATCGAGCTCCCGCGCATATCTCATATGCACACCACATCGTTTCGCCTGAGCCAGGAAACTCCTGTGTATGACTCTAAGACTCGTCAATACACCGGTAGTAAGTGATGATCATATCAAACACCTACAAGCCGCAAGAGGTCAGCTAAACATAACGGCCACCCGATTATTGAGCGATCAGAAGAAGAACAAGCGAACCTGTCAAAACTCCCATCAATCCAACTGGCAACACTTACCGTACAGTCCGGTCTCCTCGTCAGATATGTTGCATATCGAGTCTAGGGATGGTAACGTCAACCCCAATAACTCAATAAGTCATGCCGATATATAGTCTATAACAGATCGAGAAACTACTGATAACACTTATCAGTAATATCTCAATAGCCCTGGTCAGGGACTTCCTGTTATAGCCAATCGTGCATAGCGCAACATCAACCCCCAATACCGAGAGAGACGAAACCCCTCCTATCGCTCATCGCCTCCATGTGCCTCGGGACTGTACCCAAAATCCACCTGTTTATACGACTCAGTAGAGCCGTAGTAGGATGGAGATCAAAGTACAGTGGGAGGACACACAAGACTATATGACAATCTCGGGTCTACAGACTAACCTGTACTAGTGTCACATAAAAACTGCTATCCGACGTATGATATAATACCACATAGGAGTTCTCGGCGAGTCCGTTCAGTATACCCAGTCTCACTGAGCACCCGTATACAATCTTTGGTGTCACCACACCAGATGGATATGGGATCATCCATCGCCCATCATATGGAACAAGAATGGTAGACGCTAGTCTACTCTGGAATATCGATGCCTTGTCTCGATATACCTACGACCAGGAAAAATTCAAGGATATGCTTATAAACTACAGGTGTCCCGCTAGTATGATCCACATCATAATTCCAGTAGTCAAGCAAATATCCTAAGGGCTTTATCAACATGTACATATAAGTAAAAGTATGATCAAGTGAACATATGATAAAGAGTAACCAGATAGCATACTACCATGTCGAGCAAGACTGTCCTCTGAATATATATATACACATCAGTACATACACTATCATATAATGGCCTCTAGGGCATACATATATTCAACAATCTCCCACTTGCACTAAGGCCAATTATTGGCATATCTCATACCCAACATCTCAAAAAGTCGCTCATGCTGTGGCTGAGAGAGGGCCTTGGTGAATGGATCCGCAGTGTTGTCCTTTGTATCTACTCTCTTAATCTCGATCTCGTGGCGATCAACTATCTCCCGGATCAAACGATATCGCCTCAGGATGTGTCTGGACTTCTGATGGGACCTGGACTCTTTGGCCAACGCCATTGCCCCATTATTGTCACAATACAAAGGTATTGGATCAATAATGGTTGGCACTACTCCTAGCTCCGAGATGAACTTCCTCATCCAGACGGCTTTCTTGGAAGCATCATTTGCAACAACGTACTCAGCTTCCATCGTTGAGTCTGCAACAGTATCCTGTTTGGAACTCTTCCAACTTACCGTCCCTCCATTGAGGGTAAATGCAAACCCTGAGATAGACTTGCTGTCATCCTTGTCACTCTGGAAGCTCGAATCGGTAAAGGCCTCCATTTGGAGATCCCCGTTACCATACACCAAGAACAATTCTTTAGTCCTTCGCAATACTTAAGAATGTTCTTCACAGCAGTCCAGTGATTCTCCCCTGGGTTTGACTGATACCTGCTTACTATACTAAGTGCATAAGCTACATCAGGGCGTGTACACAACATCGCATACATTATTGATTCTACGGCCAAAGCATAGGGAATAATGCTCATACGAGCTCTCTCTTCATCAGACTTTGGGCAATCGTCCTTGGAGAGAGTGGCTCCGTGGCAAGCAGGTAAGGCACTCCCCTTGGAGTCTTCCATACTAAACCTCTTTAGGATGGTGTTGATGTACGTGGTTTGGGACAATCCCAATAACCGTTTGGATCTATCCCTATAGATCCGTATGCCCAAAATGTACGTGGCATCACCCAGGTCCTTCATGGAGAACCTTTGTGATAAGAATGATTTGACCGACTGTAGCATAGGAATGTCATTTCCTATCAGAAGAATGTCATCCACGTACAATACGAGGAATGCGACAGTTCTTCCTACAGTCTTCTTATAAACACAAGGTTCATCTGGATTTTTGATGAAATCAAACTCTTTGATAACATCGTCAAAACAGATGTTCCAACTCCGTGATGTCTGCTTTAATCCATAAATGGATTTAAGCAACTTACATGCTTTCCCACTGCTCCCACTGTCAATGAAGCCCTCTGGCTGATCCATATAAACGCATTCATCTAAATGACCATTTAGAAATGCTGTTTTAATATCAATCTGCCAGATTTCATAGTCGTAGTGAGCAGCAATAGCAAGTAGGATCCGAATGGATTTAAGCATGGCTATCGGAGAGAAAGTCTCGTCATAGTCCAAACCTGGTCTTTGACGAAAACCTTTTGCTACCAACCTTGCTTTATAGGTCTCCACCTGTCCATCTACACCGATCTTTTGTTTAAAGATCCATTTGCAGCCTACAAGTTTTATCCCAGAGGGTACATCCTCCAAATTCCATACTTTGTTGGTGTATATGAACTCCATTTCGGATCTCATAGCATCCAGCCACTTCACAGAGTCACCACTCATGATAGCTTGCTGAAAACTGGCAGGGTCATCATCATCCATGATGCAATCTTCTCTATCACTATCAATGAGAAAACCGTAGTACCTCTCCGGTGGACGAGAAGTCCTACCAGATCTACGGAGTGGCTGAGGTTCATTAGATTCTGTTGCAACACAATGTTCAACCAAGTTGTCATTTGTAACTTGTGTCTCTAGAACCTATTCTAGATCTACCACATTGCCATCAGCATCATTTGGAAAAATCTCATTTTCTAAAAATGTAGCATACTGAGAAACAAACACCTTTTGTTCTTCCTTGTGGTAGAAAAGATACCCAATCGAATGTTTTGGATATCCCCTAAATATACATTTGACCGATCGTGTCCCGAGTTTGTCTAGATTCTGCTTTTTGACAAAAGCCGGATGATTGATCTTTTCTGTATCGTGTTTAAAAATGTTTCACAACCAAAGAAATTTATACCGCAATCAATTGATGGTGTCTATTGTAGTTTCGTCAATGAGAACGGATCGTCCACTGAGAAAGTGTGATTCGCTCGATCTTGTTTTAGTTGAGTTGAAAATTTAAAAGATAAAAGAAAATTGATTCAAGATTTATGAAATTTAGTTTCAAGAATTATAAAGAACTAGATCTAATATCAAGATATACTAAAGATCAAGAATCAAGAATTGTCCAAATCAAATAAATTATTAAGATTTGTAGAGAGGCTCATAGGAATCGATCGAATCGATAGTGATGATGAAGACTTGTGATTACGTATTCTTATCCATTGATGATTTGTTGCTAGATCGATGACGATCAATGAGGTTTAAGGATCTATTGAAGGAACTAGGGTTTCTTCATCTCATCCTTTGTCCTTTCGTTGATTATCATTCAAATGCTAGCCTCTAGGAAATTCAATCATCGATCGTTGATCTCTAATTAAGAGCGAAAACATTCAAGAAAGTATCTCGCTCAAAACTAGGTTGCCGATGATTCAATTTACTAAAGTTTACAAAACTCATAGGATTTAAGAATCGTTGAAAAATTTAATCATCATCATCTATCTATTTCCTCGATTCCTCTACGAGCGGAGTTTTTACTCAAACATCATGACAAAGAAAACAATCAAGAATTGAGAACTCATCATAATGCTCAAATATAAAGAAAAGCAATATCAAGAATCTTCACCTTTTATTATTCAACATCTCGTTACAATTCACTCGAAAGACTATAAGATTTGAGGAAAGAGCTCGATCGTCAAATTAGCTTCGCATCGTCTCCGTGAGTCGCGGATTATCTTGGATCTCTTGCTCGGATGAAGATTGGCGTTGCTCCAAAAAGGCTTGATGGCTTCTTGCTTGATTTTGTACTCGGTGATCTTGAATTGGCTTTTAGAATTGGATTAGGGTTTTGGATGCACAAGTTGTGTCACTCAACTTGTGGGATTTTTGGCTCTATTTTCAACAACCTCGTAATGATGCCCTTGGGTCCCTTTATATAGCCTTCTTCTTTAGCTTCCCCTAGAAACTTGATTAGGATTAGCTTCCTTTAGATGCTAAGCTAGGTTTAACTTCTCTTGCAAGCTTGGTAGTTATGAAGGAAGCTTCTAGAGTTAGATAGTTATCTAGCTTCTTTGAGAAGCTTGGAGATATTAGGCTTGCATAAGAAGCTTGGCTGTTAGGATGGAAGCTTCTGGAGATCTCTGGAATTTAAAATGTCTTGAAGAAGTTTTGATCTTGGAAGGAGAAGCCTGACATAGTGTTCTGCCGATGACGTGTCAGCCCGACAGCAGATCCACAGCCAACAAGCCCATTCGGCCGCGGATCCGCGGCCCTTTGGAAGGCTTGGCGCATGAAACTTTCAGGTAACTCCTCTGTTGGCTTTGTGGCACTTTTAGAATGTCTGGAATATTTTTATAACTTCTTGTTCACTGCCAGATCACAAGTCTTGGATTTGGCATATTTTTATCAACACTTTTAGCAGTTTCGGCTCTTTTACCTGGAATTTCCTGCACACAATCTCGAGACAAGTGTTGCGATATACAAAGATTATGCGTGAAATAATAAACACTCAATTTCCCTTAAAATGCCGGTTATAATGTATAACGCAAGTTATTTGGTATTTTACAGACAATTTGCTAATATGTGCTATATTCATACCGAACACCTTTAGATGATTGCAAATAGTAGGGAAATTGATGTGTTAAAATGCAATATTTTTGACTGATCAAATTCCCCCAAACTTAATTTTGGTCGTCTCGAGCAAACTTGTTTTATTAGAAAGAGAAGAGAAAATAAAGAAAAAGAAAAACTAACTAGCACAGTTTCGTAGGAAACACAATTGCACTGAGCACGTGCAACAAGCCTTTAAACCTCTAGGTGTCCGTAGTAGGTGGAGTGTTGTCTCCTGAGGGTTTTCAGCGGATTGCACCCACAAAATCCAATAATAAAAAGAAGACTGTGAAAGTTACATGTAAAGATAAGAATTGTAAAAGAAAGACTTTGAAAATTAGAGTTTCCAACTACACTAGCTTTTCGGTTGTCATGAGCCATATCTTAATAGTCATGAAAAGATGTTAGAAATCACATCATCCCTCAATAAAACATCGTCATTATTCTTCATTCCTATCTTTCTTCCAAACATCGATCATATAACCCTACGTGTGTGTAAAAGACATCCCTACACTCGGAGAATTCAATTCAAGCTATCATACTCTTGTCTATCACCTCAGTACTTTTTAATTTGATGAATATTTAGATGGATTTGCTCACACATTTTTCATGCGACCGTTAATACTTCTTGAGGTACTAACAGAATAATTACACATGTTCTTGCTGTTAGTGTATATGCCCTAGAGGCTATAACTGTATCATACTAGTTTGTATATTACTTAATGGAAGCTTGGGATATTCACCTTATATAGACAATCTTGCTCAAAATGGTAGTATGCTACTTGGTTTGTTTCTACTTTAATGTGTACATGTGTTTCTTTTAGTATATCACCTATACACATTAGTGGAGCCCTTAGGATCTTTGCTTGATTACCAGCGTTGTGATGGCAGTCACACTCGTGGGGGCTGGGTAATCCACAAGCACATCCTTATACAGGTCCCTAGTCGTAGGACTATCGAGACAGGGCATCGATACTCCGGAGTAGACTAGCGTATGCGCTTCTCATCCCAGCAGGGGAGACGGCTTGTCCCACAGCCGTCAGTACATCGTACTTGAGATAGTATGCGGGTGCTCGTTAGGTTACGAGTACATTGGATAGGACTCGTCGGGAACTGATGGTTGGTACTATACCTATCGTCAGTTATCAGTTCCCAGGTGACATGAGTACAGCTTAGTCCGCTGACTTAACACTGTCACTTCGCCTCGAGTGTGTTCCCACTGTACTAAGATTACTATCCTACCACGGCTCAAAGGATTCATGCAAACAGGTAGTAGTTGGGTGCAGTCCCGAAGCACTTGGAGGCAGTGACGGTTAGACAGGATTCGTCTCTCCCGGTATTGAGGGTTGATATCGCGCTGTGTCTAGGAGAGCCATTACACAAAGTCCCTGGCCAGGGCAAGCGAGATATACTGGTAGGTATCCAGTGTTATCTCAGGGTGTTCTGGGCTACACTCCGACACGACTTGTACCACTATTAGGGGACTGACGTTTACCGCCCCCTAGGCCCGCCATGTGATATTCTCAGACGAACAGACCGGACTGTACAAAGATTGTCACATTCAGGCTCAGTAGGAGTTCAGATGGGTTTCACCTCGTCCGTCTTCTTATCGGTATCTACCTGGGGGCCGTTACGCACAGCTAGTGCCGCTTGCGGTCTGTGGTTAAACCCACTGCCAGCGTAGTGTCGAGTCTTTAGAGTCCCACACAGAAAGCTATTCGCCTTTAGGCAAAAGAGTGGAGGTCGCATGGTTTTGCGACAGGGTTCAGTCACATCCGTGCACTTGTGCATGTTTAGTGTCCGGGCAGTTATCACTAGCGGGCTTTGGTTTAAGCCAGATCCTAGTGTACGTTTTAGGATTGATTATATCTCGTTTGTATTCGTGTTCCTCGGAACACGGTTGCGGGTGTGTATGCACAGTTGACAGAGAGACAGAGGCAGAGGATTCTCATTAGGGTTGTTGACTGTTGACTTTTGCTAAACCCTAATGAGAATAAGAAATATGATTAACAATAATATTAATTAAGTATTATTGTAACATAGTTGTTGATGGTTGACTTTGTTGACTTGTTGACTTAGTAGACCGGTTGACTAGGTTGGACTAGTTGACCTTCATCATTACAATGACAATCATTTCATGGCAAAGACCTTTGCTTGCTTGTTTCTCTTTGCAAAATGAGTGCATGAAATGATATGGCCATTTTGACTTGAACCATCACATAATACTCATTTACTATTATTTGTTATGATGATTTTGGATTATGAGAGCATGGATGGAAAAAGTCTTGCTCATTTTTCTTTCATTTCCTTTCTCTCTCATGCTTGAGCTCTCCCTCTTCCTCTTGCTCTCTCTCTAGTCCATGGTTCTACTTGTCTCATGTGTTGAGAAGCAAGAACCATAGAGATAAAACCCAACACACTCCTCTACTCATCCTAGTACACAAGGTTTACCAAACCAAGTGTTCTAGTTTCCTCAAAATTGAGGTTGAAGCCAAAGGTAGAAGCTTTCAGGTGGATCCATCTTCGGCACAAAGAGACGACGAGGAGAGAACCATCCGACCACCACAAGGAGACCAAGAGATGGAGTTCAAGTTAAGGTATAACCCCTAACCGAGTAGGTAAAACTCTTGTTAGGATTGTTAGATAGTTGTTTAACAAAGATCCGTATTTTGAGTCCATGTTACCACCCTAGAAAAAATCGTTTTTCATCACTTCCGCAAGCTCGTAAGTACCGGGAGAGGTAACGTAGACTTATAGTGGTATCAGAGCCTAGTTAAACACTATCTAACATGTTAGCGAAGTAACTAGAAGTTCGATCGGAGAAAAAGTCGCGAAACATGCCCGAAATATCAAGTTTCTACCGATTCTGTTTTCTATTCAAAAAATATTTAATCTTACACTAAAAATCGGCTCAGGCTTTTTAAAACCCATACAAGAAAATTGGTCCACCGACTCGGTCAAAGCGCCACGGAAACACGGCAGGAGCATGCTCCCGCCGCGGATCCGCGGCCGAGTTGACTCGGCCGTGGCACAATTTTCCTGCAGTGTGTTCTGTGGGGTGTTTTGGGATTTTTGGAATATGATTTTTCTGCCCAGATTTTCCAGAAAGCAAAATTTGTTTTTGGGGTTTAAAAATCCGTATTTTGATCGAACTTCTAAAGACTTAAGCTAACGGGTTATATCTGTGATGTGATATATGTATTGAACGTCTGCTAATCGCTATACGTCGATTAGTGGGGGTTATACATATCTGTGATCTATAATGTTGATGGTATGTGTATATCAATTCATTGGATTGTCGCAGATGAATAGCCGAGGGGTTGTGAGATGAGAGTTTTCTTTATCTTTCAATTCATGTAATTTATAATTGTTGTAATATTATTTATATGGCCACACAACCGGAATGGGGTTGTAGCCGTCATTGTATAATTTGTTTTACTGTTTTTGCTCCTAGGATAGACCCATGGAGGGGGTGCACAAACTACCGGGTGCCTCGAAGTGCCGAGTGGCCTACTCACGTTGTTGAGGGAGGTTGCTTCACTTCGGGTATTTGGCGGGTAGTTTGCCGCACCCGTAGGGGTCTAGGGTGGGGTATTGGCTATTCATCGCGACCGTGTAATCCGCTTTTCGTTACAGGCTCGTACGGAATGCGGATTCCTAGTATATCCAATGTGTTCATCTATGATCTGGAATGGCTATCATTACATGTGACGAATGTATATATCTATATATGATATCTATTTAGGCGTTGCTTATGTTTTGCATCCGTGCTAGTCCAGCCCCCGCTCTGTCATTAGTTAAGTAACCTAACGGGTAATGACGGGGCCCCGTGGAGAATGCTGATGGCATAAGCGTACGTTATATTTTCGTTGTTTTCTGCAATGGTAGGATTAAATGATGGAACGCATTAAATTAATGCAAGAAAATAAACCAAAGTTGAGTCGTTGGAACACTTTCAAAACCACTCGGTTTCTTTTCAAAAACAACTTTTAAACGCAGAGCTTAAGCTACTCCTTTTAAAAGCTATCTCGTTCCATCGATTATATCAAGTTCACTACGTTCACGGTTTCGCCAAAAACATTCGTAGCCCTCCGTTGTTTCACATAGATAGTCAATAGTATTCAATCTATGTTTGTTGGCCAAAGTCAAGGCATAGTGATTGGTAGCTATTGGGTGTTCATGTGCAGCATAGATAGATGCGTTGGTTTGGGACAGTCGTACTTCCTTGTTGGCCAAAGTCAAGGGTAGGTACGGGTGGGTTCAAATTAACCTGGAGAATGACGGGTAGAACTTGATATGTGACTTATGATTTGTTGGCCAAAGTCAAGGTCATAAGAGCATGGGGCAAAAATCCACATCGGGAGTTTTAAAGAAACTGAAACTTGCTAGCGCTGCATACCATTTGGAGTGTGATGATTCTGATAGGATTCCTTCAGTTTTGTCATACGATGATATTTGGATCCCGATCCTACTGTGAGTATATGCTACTCCTCCGGAACTTTCTCACTTAACGATCAATGCTATAAACCAAGTAGGTGTCTAGAAAGGTGTTGGCAGGGCTACGCCCATAGGGAAAAGAGGTTATTTAATTAAGGAACTTCGCGAAAGCGTTGGAAAACCTCTCTCGAAGTACCAACACTGGCCTGACTGAACGGTTAAGCAAGTATTGTACGATGAGATTGATCTCGACTAATTCTTCCTTTTTGGTTTGAGGAGGTATTCGAGAGACAGTGGGAGCCATCCTGTTTAGACAAACTAAAAACCACTCTAAACTTGCAAGAGCATCATGCTGAGTGTTTCTTCTCTCTCTCCTAATTGCAGCGACCAATCATCATGACTGGACTTAAGTTACTACTAGATAAAAACATACTGACAGGGCTAAACTACAAAGATTGGCTCAGGAATATCAAAATGGCAATCACTTATGACAAGTTGGGATATCTCCTTACCACCAAAGCTCCCCCTGTCCCAGGTCCCAAAACCAGCGTCGCGGATAAGGAAATCCGTAAGACCTGGGAAATTGACTGCGCGAAGGCCAAGTGCCTCGTGCTTGCCTCTATAGACAATGAACATCAGAGGAGGCACGAGAATATGGACCTTGAATCCATATTTCTCCATACAAAAGAACTGTATGGAAGCAATCTCGTATCGCAAGATACGAAGTATCAAAAAACCTGTTTTCGGCAAGATTGGCCGTCGGATCATCGGTAGCGGAACACGTGCTTAAGATGATTGGCTTCATTGAGGAGCTCGCGGACCTTGGGACCACGTTAGAGAATGAGCTCTACACGGACTTGATTCTCCAGTCCTTTCCTTCCACTTACGCCTAGTTTATCCTGAACTTCAACTTGCAAGAAAAGGAAGTTGAACTTTCAGAACTCCTCAACATGCTGAGGAGTGCAGAGGGCACCCTACAGAAAGGTAGGGAAACTTCCACTTTGTTTGTAGGAGGATCTTCCTCTTCTAGGTCCAAGGCGAAAGCCAAGGGAAAGAAGAAGAAAGCCCCCGCCAAACCAAGGGGCGGTGTTAGTAAAGTGGATATGAAGGGAAAGACAAAGGCAACAAAGGTAGCGGGAAAGCTTGTGGGAAAGGAAGAAAGCTTTTACTGTCACAAAAGTAGACACTGGAAAAAGGATTGCAGGGCTTGGAAAGCGAGAAACCAGGATCTGAAGCAAGTTGCGGCTTCAGCTTCAGGTGTGTATGTTATTGAAAACTGTCTATCAATAAACTCTACATCCTGGGTATTGGATACCGGATCAGGATCTCATATATGTAATTCTTTACAGGCACTAAGAAGGCGTGGGGTTTTGAAGGCAGGTGATATGACCCACAGAGTTGCAAATGGAGCTGGCATGGATGCTGAGTCCGTGGGGGACTATCACCTGGGAATATCAGATGGACATGGTTTAGTTTTGCGTGATTGTTATTTTGTATCCAATGCAACCTGTAATATCATATCTGTATCTTTATTATCTAAAGAAGGTTATGAATTTTCATTTGTAAGTAATGTTGTGAACATTCACCTTAATCAAGTTTTGATTGGGTCAGGTACATTAAGCAATGGTATATACGTATTAAACCAACCACAGATTTTCAATGTCCAGAATACACACAAAAGAAAGTCTCCGGAAACAAATCAGGCTTTCTTATGGCATTGTAGAATGGGTCACATCAATGAAAGAAGGTTGACGAAGTTACATACAGAAGGATATTTTGATCCGTTCGAATATCAATCATATGCAACTTGTCAATCCTGTCTCAAAGGAAAGATGACAAAGACTCCGTTCACTGGACACGGAGTAAGAGTGAGCGAGCTCTTGGGACTCGTACACAGTGACGTGTGCGGTCGAATGTCTACACCTGCGCGAAGTGGTTATTCTTACTTCATTACTTTTACGGATGACTTTTCAAGGTAGGGATATGTCTTCTTAATGAAACATAAATCCGAAGCCTTTGGAAAATTCCAGGAATATAAGAATGAAGTAGAAAAACAAACCGGCAAAAGTATCAAGACACTGAGATCTGATCGAGGTGGTGAATACTTGAGTGCCGAGTTCCTGGATTACCTAAAAGAGAATGGAATTCTCTCTTAGCTTACTCCTCCATACACTCCGCAATATAACGGTGTATCGGAGAGACGGAACCACACCCTATTGGATATGGTACGTTCCATGATGAGTAACGCTGAGTTACCGCGATCATTCTGGGGATATGCACTAGAATCAGCTGCATACCTTTTGAACCGAGTTCTAACTAAGACTGTGCCTAGCACACCATATCAGATGTGGTATGGGAAGAAAGCCTATCTTAAGCACATTAAGACATGGGGATGTCCAGCTTTTGTCAAAAATCAGCATGCGGACAAACTCGAGGCACGCTCAGTACAGTGCAAGTTTGTAGGATATCCAAAGAACTCCGAGGGATATTTCTTCTATTGCGAAGAGGAACAAAAGGTTTTTGTTTCTCGTCATGCCCACTTCTTAGAAACCGAGTTCTTAGAAAATCAGATAAGTAAGAGCGCAATAGAACTGGAAGAAATTCTAGAACCACGAGCTATTACTGAAAGCTTAGTAAAACCAGAGGGTTCGAAAGATCAGGACATTCCTGCGCCGATCCGCAGGAGTAGTAGGCAGTCTCATCCGCCCGAGAGATACTACGGTTTTCTCATAGACGGGGATAGAGAGGATTGCATCATTGATAGTGATGAGCCGACTAGCTTCCAGCAGGCCATTCAGAGCGTTGACTCGGTAAAATGGCTGGATGCAATGCGGACCGAAATGGAGTTCATATACACCAACAAAGTATGGACGTTGGACGTTGCTCCAGATGGGGTAAAACCCGTAGGATGCAAGTGGATCTTCAAAAGGAAGATTGGTGTAGATTGACAGGTTGAGACCTATAAGGTTAGACTTGTTGCAAAGGGTTTTCGTCAAAGACCTGGCTTGGACTATGACGAAACCTTTTCTCCAGTGGCTATGCTGAAATCCATTCGGATCGTTCTTGCCATTGCTGCCTTCCACGATTATGAGATTTGGCAGATGGACGTAAAGACCGCTTTTCTAAATGGAAATTTAGAGGTGTGTGTCTATATGGACCAGCCAGAGGGTTTCATTCAGAGTGGAAGCAGCGGAAATTGTGCAAGTTGCTTAAGTCCATCTATGGACTAAAGCAGGCATCGCGGAGTTGGAACATCTGTTTTGATGAGACGGTCAAAGAATTTGGCTTTATCAAAAATCCAGATGAACTATGCATCTATAGTAGATTTGAAGCTAGAACTGTCGTATTCCTCGTTTTATACGTGGATGACATTCTCTTAATAGGAAATAGCATTCCTATGCTACAATCTGTCAAAGGGTTCTTGTCACACAGGTTCTCCATGAAAGACCTGGGTGATGCCTCATACATTCTGGGGATCCGGATCTATCGAGACAGATCCAAGAGGATATTAGGGCTTTCACAGTCTAGGTACATCGACACCATACTGAAAAGATTCGGTATGGAAGATTCGAAGCGCGGTAATCTACCGGCTTGTCACGAGACCACCCTCTCCAAAGAGATGTCTCCCAAGACTGATTTGGAAAGGGATCGCATTTCTATTATACCTTACGCTTCTGCGGTAGGCTCTATAATGTATGCGATGTTGTGTACCAGACCAGATATAGCTTATACACTGAGTGTGGTAAGCCGGTATCAGTCAAACCCTGGGGAGAAGCACT
This sequence comes from Agapanthus africanus, assembly GCA_030015575.1. Taxonomy (NCBI): domain Eukaryota; kingdom Viridiplantae; phylum Streptophyta; class Magnoliopsida; order Asparagales; family Amaryllidaceae; genus Agapanthus; species Agapanthus africanus. The sequence continues at coordinate 441,014,027 of JASDDO010000019.1, forward strand.
GGAAAGCGGTAAAAAACATTCTCAAGTACCTGAGAAGGACTAAGGAGATGTTCTTGGTGTATGGCGGAAAAGACCTCCAGATCGAGGCCTTTGCTGACTCCAGCTTCCAGAGTGACAAGGATGATTCCAAGTCCATGTCGGGTTATGTCTTTACCCTCAATGGAGGGGCGGTGTGTTGGAAGAGTTCCAAACAGGAAACCGTTGCTGACTCGACAATGGAAGCGGAATATACCGCTGCTGCAGATGCCGCAAAAGAAGCCGTCTGGATAAGGAAGTTCTTGACAGAACTTCAGGTGGTTCCGTCCATTGTTGATCCAATACCTCTGTATTGCGACAACAACGGGGCTATTTCTTTAACGAAGGAACCCAGGTCCCATCAGAAGTCCAGACACATCTTGAGGCGGTATCACCTGATCAGGGAGATCGTGGGTCGCCAGGAGATCGAGGTTCAGAGAGTTACTACGGAAGATAACACTGCTGATCCACTCATAAAGGCCTTACCTCAGACTCAGTTCGAGCGGCTGATCGAGATGATAGGTCTTCGATACGCCAGTACATGGCCTTAGTGCAAGTGGGAGATTGTTAGTGTATATGCCCTAGAGGCCATTACTATATCATACTAGTTTGTATATTACTTAATGGAAGCTTGGGATATTCACCTTGTATAGACAATCTTGCTCAAAATGGTAGTATGCTACTTTGTTTGTTTCTACTTTAATGTGTACATGTGTTTCTTTTAGTATATCACCTATACACATTAGTGGAGCCCTTAGGATCTTTGCTTGATTACCAGCGTTGTGATGGCAGTCACACTCGTAGGGCTGGGTAATCCACAAGCACATCCTTATACAGGTCCCTAGTCGTAGGACTATCGAGATAGGGCATCGATACTCTGGAGTAGACTAGCATATGTGCTTCTTATCCTAGCAGAGGAGACGGTCTGTCCCACAGCCGTCAGTACGTCGTACTTGAGATAGTATGCGGGTGCTCGTTAGGTTACGAGTACACTGGACAGGACTCGTCGGGAACTGATGGTTGGTACTATACCTATCGTCAGTTATCAGTTCCTAGGTGACATGAGTACAGCTTAGTCCGCCGACTTGACACTGTCACTTCGCCTCGAGTGTGTTCCCACTGTACTTAGATTACTACCCTACCACGGCTCAAAGGAGTCGTGCAAACAGGTAGTAGTTGGGTGCAGTCCCGAAGCACTTGGAGGCAGTGACGGTTAGACAGGATTCGTCTCTCCCGGTATTGGGGGTTGATATCGCGCTATGTCTAGGAGAGCCATTACACAAAGTCCTTGGCCAGGGAAAGCGAGATATACTGGTAGGTTTCTAGTGTTATCTCAGGGTGTTCTGGGCTACACTCCGACACGACTTGTACCGCTATTAGGGGACTGACGTTTACCACCCCCCTAGGCCCACCATGCGATATTCTCAGACGAACAGACCGGACTGTACGGAGATTGTCACATTCAGGCTCAGTAGGAGTTCAGATAGGTTTCACCTCGTCCGTCTTCTTATCGGCATCTACCTGGGGGCCGTTACGCACAGCTAGTGCCGCTTGCTGTCTGTGGTTAAACCCACTGCCAGCGTAGTATCGAGTCTTTAGAGTCCCACACAGAAAGCTATTCGCCATTAGGCAAAAGAGTAGAGGTCGCATGGTTTTGCGACAGGGTTCGGTCACATCCGTGTACTTGTGCATGTTTAATGTCCGGGCAGTTATCACTAGAGGGCTTTGGTTTAAGCTAGATCGTAGTGTACGTTTTGGGATTGGTTTTATCTAGTTTGTATTCGTGTTCCTCGGAACGCGGATGCGGGTGTGTATGCAGAGTTGACAGAGAGACAGAGGCAGAGGATGCTTATTAGGGTTGTTGACTGTTGACTTTTGCTAAACCCTAATGAGAATAAGAAATATGATTAACAATAATATTAATTAAGTATTATTGTGACATGGTTGTTGATGGTTGACTTTGTTGACTTGTTGACTTAGTTGACCGGTTGACTAGGTTGGACTTGTTGACCTTCATCATTACAATGGCTATCATTTCATGGCAAAGACTTTTGCTTGCTTGTTTCTCTTTGCAAAATTAGTGCATGAAATGATATGGCCATTTTGACTTGAACCATCACATAATACTCAATTACTATTATTTGTTATGATGATTTTGGATTATAAGAGCTTGGATGGAAAAAGTCTTGCTCATTTTTCTTTCATTTCCTTTCTCTCTCATACTTGAGCTCTCCCTCTTCCTCTTGCTCTCTCTCTAGTCCATGGTTCTACTTGTCTCATGTGTTGAGAAGCAAGAACCATAGAGATAAAACCCAACACACTCCTCTACTCATCCTAGTACAAGAAAATGGGAAAGTGGCAGAAGGTAAAGATATAAATGTGCTGGGAGTCTGGTAGTTTTGACTTGCTGACTTGTGCCGCCCTGGCATCTCTTCTTTACCCATTGCTGGAAAGGCTCGGTTTCAAAACCGTTTGGCCAATCAGAATCACGGTAGCCAATACGAGAGGAACTAGAAGTGGCAGGAAAGGTTTATCAAACCAAGTGTTCTAGTTTCCTCAAGATTGAGGTTGAAGCCAAAGGTAGAAGCTTTCAGGTGGATCCATCTTCGGCACAAAGAGACGACGAGGAGAGAACCATCCGACCACCACAAGGAGACCAAGAGAAGGAGTTCAAGTTAAGGTATAACCCCTAACCGAGTAGGTAAAACTCTTGTTAGGATTGTTAGATAGTTGTTTAACAAAGATCCGTATTTTGAGTCCATGTTACCACCCTAGAAAAAATCATTTTCCATCACTTCCGCAAGCCCGTAAGTACCGGGAGAGGTAACGTAGACTTACACTTGCTTATTAGGTGTATTAGTATTTTCCTCGTCTTGCACCACCTAAGGCTTAGCAGTGACTCTCAGACCAGTTGGTCTGAGACACTAGGTGATGAAGCACTCTCGCCATATTTTTTTATTGCTGCCTTGGCGATAACAAAACCAGTGTTCATTTTTCTTCACCATTTGATATTTTCTTCATTTTTTATTTCCTTCATACTTTGGCTTTTAGACAAGAGCATTTCAAGGTATCCTCTACTATCCCGAGTTTCAAGACGTGTGTAAGTGCGTATAGTAGGGTATCAACGTTCAAATGGTTGGCTTACAGAATAGAAACTATTTTTCAGACTTATTTTTATCCTCAGATTAGTGACTTCCTTCATCTTACTAACCCTTGGGACAACGGCTCATAACTACTTATTACTAGTTCGTTTAAGAAAACTTCTAATTTTCTTGGTTTTCTTAAATTTTTCCGATCTTTTGGATGTAATTTTTCACTATCTAATCTTTTATTATCTTATTTATGTACAAATTTTATTATTATTATTATTATTATTATTATTATTTTTATGTTTTAGATGTTTTGTCCTTATGCAAAGTATGATGCAAAATGATGCGTAAATAAGCACAAACCACCCCTAAACTTATTTTCAGCAGTGTCCTCATTGTTGCCATCCGCTAGATCACAAAAACCTGTAAGCCTGGGAGGAAATTTATTAATGGGGGCAATAAATATGATCGTGAAAATCCTCCCCCAACCTTATTCTTTTGGCTCACCATTTTGAGTAAAAATTTTCTTTTCAAGAGCCAGATTATTCCCCCAAACTTGAGTTAAACAATGTTAAACTTTTAAAAATCACAAGTGGGGGTCAAGATTATTGGTCGATGCCAAGCTTTGCAAAGACCAAAAGTCAACACCAATCATTCGAAGATTTTATCAGTGTAGTGCACCGGTTGGTTGAAGAACAAGTTGAAAAGAGCCAAGAAGAAGTGGGGAAAAGATAAGTGGTGTGAAAGAATGTGTTTGCGTCTCGTTTTGGAGAGACGACACAGTAAATGCGATGGATTACTCGCATTCTCTTTATAATCCAGAAGAGGGGGTGGAGGTTCACTTTCTTTGTTTTGGAGATGATTCATCTCAATTGTCACGACCCGAAATATTAGTTCGTGACCAGCACTTGAATCACGCAACGTCTAAAGGCGTAACGGAATTCAAGTAAGCTGAAACCCGGAAATCTAAACCTTTTAAGAAAAATAAAGGAGGTGAGGTTTTGAAATAAGTTATAATGAAATCAGGTTTTCTTAATGCATAGAAAAGGAACATGAATGATGCAAGTGAAATTTACTAGTTTGAAAACATGTTTCGTCTTTTAAAAATTTTGGCAGCACCTCCTTTGTATATTTTGATCCAAAACCACAAATACATAATAAGAATAATGGCATCCCCAAGCGGGAGCTAGGTCTTCGCCAAACAGCGGATCACAACCACGCAAGAAAATATAAATAAGTATACGACGCCCAACGGCGAAGTTCACCACAAAAGATAAGGAAAAAGCAAGACATAAAAATCACAAGTAGCGGAAAACACCTCGCTCCAAGTCTCGCAACCACAATCCCACTAAGTCTCATTACTTATAAAATTTACAAGTTTTGATTGATGGAGTTAACTAGATACAATAAGAAATATAGATTCAAGAGTGGGAATGATACAAATGTCCCACCTACCAATGCAAAACACCCGAGTGCTACTGTGTGCCAGCGAAGCCGCTACTGGTCCAAGCGGTCAACCTGTAAGAACTGTGGCACAACGGGGGTGAGTTGCCAACTCGTGAGTATAAAAGTATCAACAGATAGAAATCGAATAAACAATGCCTCCTAGGTCAACTATATAATAAAGGTAATACTATGATATCTAGGATGACCGGGTCTGTATATGTGCCAACAAGGTAGTCAATGTCCATAAGCATGTGTATAACATCCAACAGAAAGATCAATGTATGTATGTATGTATGTGGATTTAGTCCATGCGTCAACCACTGACGCAACAACATCATGCATGTAAATATCATAAAAGCATATGAATGAACATATGAGGATATAAATCAACATGTGTCCTTCGCGACACCTCAAAATCATGGAACCTGAGTTTCCAGCATCAACACTCGAAAAATCATGAAAACCGTGTCCAGCATCGACACGTAAATCCTCATATATCTCCGGCGCCGCATCCTCAGATCAGCCCTCAGGCGCCGCACACCCTGGTCGGCCCTCATATCCATCTCGCTACTCCGGTCGGTATCCTCCGGATAACCGCCGAGTCCAAATACTGTCACCGGTAGGTAGTGCTCCCCTGCCAGGCTCACCGTCTAACATATACGAGTCTTCTTGCCCCGGGGTACCTCACCAGGTCCACCATGTACCCGCAGACGGTGCCTACCGCTCCTCGAATCGGGTTTCACATGCCACTCTCAGAACCGAGAAAACACATGGTGGACGCACTGAAATATCATATCAAGAGAAACCGGTTTTTTAAAACAATACATACTTTCTTTCAAAATGACCACAGTTCTCAAATCCAGAAATCTCATGAAAATAGCATATCTCAATGCGTAAATCATAAAGCATGATGTATGCGATATATGATGAAATGTAAGCGTATCCGTATATCATGCAACATCAAACAGTGATACATCATATTAAGGGAAAACCGCTCCTTTGAATAATTCCAGTTTTGAAAATATGTCCTGCGGTTCCCAATACCTCCAAAGTCAAATGCAACATTGTAATAAAGTGCACAGGTAAATATAACAAGTACATTATGCAAAGAGTCATATTATGATGCAGCAATCCTACTGTGTAGTGGCATGGCAATTATCGATGATGAAGTGTGTGAGCTGGCTAATCTGTGTAGGGTTCCTAGGCACACTAGTGAGGTCTCACAAGGCATCGATCATGCCAAATTAAAAATTCTAGGTGCCGAGAAACCCGACTACGGATCGTCTGCTAGAAAATTAGGCGAAAAACAATCTAATTAACACTTAACTAATGGGTTATCGGAAATACAACCTTTGTAGATCCGGTGCTCCACCTCCATAGCTCCGCAACGAAGTCCTCTCCGCTGTCCAAAAAGAATCCGGGCTCTAGCGTCGACTTCATCGGAGAATAAGCGAGCTAGGTCATCGATGTCCATGCCGAAGATGATCTACGTCGAGGCATCGCTAAATCAAGCTCCGACTTCACCAAGTCAAGAAACTTGTGAAGTAAACACACTCTACTACTTGGCAAGAGGTAGAGGATGAAGAAATAGGAAGTGGGTAGACTTTAGAATTGGATTTCTCACTCTAATTCTCACTTTGCCATTAAAGCTTGTGAAGCTTTTTCTTGAAGTGAAGAAGAAGAAGAAGATGAAGAATATGATAAGTTATTATAAAATAGAAAAATAAAACAATACTTATCATAATCTTTACCTTAGTTAAGTGTAGAGAATTGACTAAGGTTGGGTTGATGGTTAGGGTTAAGAATGAGAACAAAAAAGTCATCAAGTCAAAGCTTCATGAAACTTCAACTAAAAACAAAAGTAGCCACCATTCATTTATCTTCCAATTTATTCAAAATGAATAAATAAATAAGATAAATGAATAAGTAAAACCCTAATCAACAACTTAACCTTGGTTTAATTCTTTATACTTAACCAAAAAGCATGCATCATCAAACATGATACAAACATGTGCACAAAATCATATCGCATATGCAATGCGCACATCCGAGTGAGAAAATCCATTTAAAGTGAACCGATACTAGTTAATGCAAAGTAATATATCAAATATATAATTATGCATCAAATCATTAAATCAACATTTGATTTAACGACCCGGTCATATCGCATATAACCGACTAATATTCAATGTATCGACTTATCGAATCAACGCTTGAATCGATAACTAGGTTATATCGCATACAACCATTCGATACATTCATCGCGAGAATGGAATACGGTATCACATACACGCATTATTCTCGGTCCCGCACATATCTCATATGCGCTCCTATTTCGTTTCGCTTGAGCCAGGAAACCTCTGTGTAGGACTCTAAAGACTCGTCAATACGCCGGCAGCAGGTGATGATCATATCAAACACCCACAAGCCGCAAGCGGTAGGCTAAACGTAACGGCCACCCGGGTATTGAGCGATCTGAAGATCGACGAGCAAGCCCGCTCACACTCCAGTGAATCCAACCAGTAACACTACCGTACAGTCCGGTCTGATCGTCTGATATGTCGCATATCTCGCTTAGGGGTGGTAAACGTCAGACCCCAATAGCTCGATAAGTCGTGTCGATATGAGGTCTATAACAATTCGAGAAACTACTGGTAATACTTACCAGTAAATCTCAGCAACCCTGGCCAGGGATTTCCTGTTATAGCCAATCGAACACAGCGCAACATCAACTCCCTATACCGGGAGAGACGAATCCCCTCCTATCGCTCATTGCCTCCATGTGATTCGGGACTGTACCCAAAAACCACCGTTTTGCACGCCCTCTTGGACATGGTAAGATGGAAATCAAAGCACAGTAGGAACCACACAAGACTCTATGACGATCTCGGGTCAACAGACTACTCTGTACCAGTGTCACCAGAGAACTGCCATCTGACGTGAGGTATAATACCATCTGGGAGTTCTCGGCGAGTCCGTCCAGTGTACCCAGTCTCTACTGAGCACCCGTATATCATCTCTGGTGTCAAACACCGATGGATATGGGATCATCCATCGCCCATCTTTATGGGTCGAGAAGGTACACGCTAGTCTACTCTGGTATATCGATGCCCCATCTCGATACACCCACGACTAGGGACTTTGAAGGATGTACTTATGGACTACCATGTCCCCACTAGTATGATCCGCATCACAGTCCAGGTAGTCAAGTACACATCCTAAGGGCTTTACCAACATGTAACAGAGAGACAATCAGTGTACACGTTAAGGTAAAGAGAAACCAGATAGCATACTATCATGTCGAGCAAGAAAGTCCTCCCTATATACGTCCTAGCATCCACCACAATATACATCCTATGTATAGTAATGGCCTCTAGGGCATACATATAACTAATAATCTCCCACTTGCACTAGGGCCATCTGATAGCAGTGGTTGTAGTATCTCATATTCAACCATCCCATAAAAGTCTCTCTCTGGGAACAGGCCTTTGTGAGTGGATCCGCTGTGTTGTCCTCTGAGTCTGCTCTCCTTACCTCGATCACACTTGAGATCAACCATCTCCATGATCAGGTGATACTGCCTTAGAATATGTCTGGATCACTGATGGGACGGACGTTCCTTGGCATAAGCCACAACTCCATTGTCACACAATGGGAGGAACTAAGTTCATCTCATAAACCAATATACACCCAGACAGCCACTTTGGTAGCATCTTAAGTAGCGATGTATCCTGCCTTTATCGTCTAGTATGTCACGGTATCTAGCTTGGAACTCTTCCAACATACCGTCCCTTTACTGAGGGTAAAGACAATGCCTGCGACTGACATTCAGTCGTCTTTATCACCTTGGAACCCTTCTAGTGATTCTCCCCAGGATCGATTGATACCATCTCACTACAACTAGTGAGAATCCTAACATCCAATTAAATCTATCTCATAGATCCAAAACTCAGGATTTAGGAGGTATCATTTTGATCCTTTATGGAGAATCATAGTGATAAGCGGAGATTGATCGAGCGTAGCATAGGAAACTCCTTCCTTATCAAGAGTATGTCATCCACGTACTCTACGAGGATCGTCACCATACTCCCTACTACCTTCTTGTTTATACAAGGTTCATCTACCATTTTGATGATGTCAACTTCTTTGACTAACACATCAAAACAGACGTTCCAACTCCGTGATGCCTGCTTTATCCTATAAAGCATCTTGCACATGTTTCCGCTGCTCCCACTGTCTACGAAGCCCTCTGGCTGTGTACTTATAGACGCACTCTTCTAAAACATCATTTAGAAAAGCAGTCATGACACCCAACCACCAGATATCGTAGTCATGGTATGTAGCCGTGACAAGTAGGATCTGGATGGACTTAAGCATAGCTACTTGAAAAGGTTTCATCATTATCCACGCCTGGTCGATGACGAAAAGCTTTAACAAGTTTAGCTTTGAAAGTCTCAACTTTTCCCTGTACACCAAGTAATCTTCTCAAGATATACTTGCTCCTGATGGGGATTTAACCCTTCAGATATAGCAACCAAAGTCCATACTTTGTTGGTGCATAAGGATTCCATCTCAGATCGCTAAGCATCCAGCCATTCTTACAGAGTCTCACTCCTGATGGCCAGCTCGAAACTAGTTGGGTCATCATCTCATGATGCAGTCCTCGCTCCTACTGTCATAGAGAAACCGAAGTATCTCTCAGGTGGGTGAGGAACCCTACTAGATCGGCGGAGAGGCTGAGGTTCGTTGGAATCTACTGAATCCTTTGGCTCTATCAAATCATCTGCTGCAGTTTGTATAGCTGGAACATTTCCAGTTCTACATAACAGACTTTGCCTCGAGCTTGTCCGGATTTTGCTTTTGGACATAGGCCAGACAATCCCCAAATCTTAACTAACTTAAGATATGGGCTCTTCCCTTTCCATATCACATATGAAGTGGTAGGCAATTGATTTGATTGGAACCCTATTCAATAGGTATGCAGCTTCTCAAGCGCATAACTCCCAAAAAGGAAACAGGTAACTCAGTAGTACTCATCATAGAGCACACCTTATCAAATAGGGTGTATCTGCTCCGCCCCAAAATACCATCATGCTATGGTGTATACAGAGGAGTAATGCTGAGAGAGAATCTCATTCTCCTTTAGAATAGTCCAGGAATTCCATACTCAAGTATTCTCCTCCTTGATCACATCAAAGGACATAATACTTATACCCTTATTGGTTCTCTACTTCTAACTTATATTCTGTGAATATCTCAAAAGGTTCGGACTTATGTTTCAACAGGAACGTATGTCTGAATCTTGAGAGATTATCAGAGAATGTAATGAAGTAAAAGAACCGGTCTTGGCATGTGTAGACAGGGGACCTACATACATCAACATGTATCATCCCAAGAGTTCACTAACTCTTTCTCTGTTTCCAATAAACGGAGCTATGGTCATCTTATCTTTGTGACATGACTGGCGAGTTTCACAAGATGTAAATTCAAACTGATTTAAATATACATCTATATGTAACTCTAGCCAGTCGGGTCGCATTGATCTGACCTAGTCTACAATACCTCAAGAAGGATTCGTTCATTTCTGAACTCTTCCTCTTGTGTGTGTTCCGTATACTAAGAACTGCAGTTTGATTTAGAACATCAATGCTTTTAGATAACGTGCCTGAACCGATCAACTTTTGATATAGGAAATGATCAAAACATTATCCAACAATACAAAATTTTATCATTTCTTTACTAATAAAGAGATAGATATGATTTTGTATATCAGGTTCGGTATCTAACAACATTCGTTCAGAATCAATGTATTGGTAATACAGGGTGACAGTGACCAACAGACTTGGCTGCAACTCTTGCCCCGTTTTCTGCCTCATGAAACTTATCACCCGTTCTCAGTTCTCTACCTTTCTGTAGCCCTATGTAACAGATTACATATCTGGGATCCTGATCTGGTATCACATACCCAGGACGTAGAGGATACAGAGAAACAGCTCTTTGTAACGAACACACCCGAAGATGATGCATCAGCATGCACTCTCTTCGTTTGGGCGGCACGGGAAGTCTGGTAATCCCCAATTTCCTGCTCTGTCTTATAACAATTATAAGTTGGAGCGGGACCAACGTTCCCCAGCTCAGTATAACAAGCGGGTTCGGTCAATATTCCGTATTATTATCTTGATTAAGGCGTGATATGGTCGCTACCAGGAGAGAGAGAGAAGAAAACACACAGCGTGCGCTCTGTCAAGAATAGATTGGTTATTATTTTATCTAATCAGGATGGCTCCCACTGCTTTTTATCAAATCTTCCTTCAAACCCTAAGAGGAAAGACTAGCCGAGATTAATTACACACTACAAGTTCGCCAATCTTTCAGCCAGGCCAGTGTCGGTACTTTGAGGGAGGTCCCCCGTGCTTTCGCACGAACCTAATTAGTGTAAACCTCGTTTTCCCAGAGGCGTAACCCCGTTAACACCTGTCTAGACACCTACTTGATCGGCTAATTGCAATGTGTAAAACTCTCCCAGGAGTAACTCTTACTCGCAGCGGGTATCGGGATCCAACTATCTCATAGAAGGTATGCAATCTCATTGCAAATTTCAACACTTGAAATTCCCGATAATATTTTGCCCCTAACGTGCTATGACCTTGACGAAAGCCAACAAACCATAGCCCGCTAGTCAAGTTCAACCCGTACATTTCTTGATCGAATTAAACCCACCTGCACGACCCTTGACGAAAGCCAACAAAGCCGCACGACTACCCTAATCCAATCGCATCGTATGCTAGCAGATAAGCAGCATATAGCTACCGCACACTGCACCTTGACGAAAGCCAACAAATGCAGCACGAATACTATATACAACTTATCTGAAATGACGGAGGGCTACGACAGGTTTTTTCTGAAAACCTATTGCGTAATGAACTTGATATCGTTGTAGAATCAAATGAATTTTGAAATGGAGTGTTTTTGAGGCTTTTCTAGTTTTGCTAAAGGAGTCACTCCCGGTGAAGGGATCGTCGGTCCTTTCCTCGTCGAATGAGGTGCGGGATATATCATATATATCACTGTGCAAAGCAAAAACACTTAAAAGCAATCAAAAGACAAACCGAGTGTGTAGCATCTGCCAGTTATTGCTAAAGGAGTCACTCCCGGTGAAGAGATCTCGGTCCTTTCCTTATCGAATAAGGTGCAGGATATATCGCATATACCGCTGTGCAAAGCAAGAACTGTAGCTACCTGTTTTATTTTTGAAATTCGATTCTACAACATCTTAGGTTTCTTTTATTTCATTAATCATATTAATGAAGTCCCATCATTTAAGTACCTAAACATCACAGATAAATACGACGTACACTTATGCCATCCGCATTCGCCTCGATGTCCCCTTGTGCACCGTTAGGTTAGGTAACTAACGGCAGAGCGGGGCAGAGCTAGAGCGGGTGTAAAACATAAGTAATGCCTATATAATATATCATATATACTATATACTGTATCTATCACGGAACATCACATGATCACATCACAGATATCGCAGCAGAAGAAACATATGAAATATTGGATGTACTAGGACGTCCGTGTTTTCAATACGAGCCAGAATAAAACACGGATTCCACGGTCGTGATGAATATGAAAGGTTCCTAGGCACCCTATAGAGGTCTCACAAGGCATCGAACATGCCAATTTTAAATTTTATGGTGCCGAGAAACCCTAGTTAACGGATCGTTGCTAGATGTCTAGGCGAAAAACAAATCTAGTTAACAAATTAACTAAAGTTCGGAAGCTACAACCTTTGTAGATCCGGATTTCCACCTCCTTAGCTCCACGTGGTCATGCCCTCGCTGTCCATCATGAATCCTCGACTCATTTGTCGGCTTCATCGGAAAAGCGTGCGGAATAGGTCGTCGGCTTCGTATCAAAGACGATCTACGTCGAGGTTGCACTAGTTCAAGCTCCGACTTCACAAAGTTGTGAAATTTGTGATGAGAACACCCAAAACAACTTGGCAAGAGGTAGAGGGTGAAGAAATAGGAGATGGGTTCACTTTAGATTTGGATTTCTCTCACTAAAACTCAAGTTGATATTGATGTAGCAAGCTTGAAGAAGAAGAAGAAGATGAAGATGAAGCAAGAATGATAAGTCTTCTCTTTTTAAAAATAAAACTAATATGAATACTTATCATATCTTGACCATGGTCAAGTGTAGAGATTAAACCAAGGTTAGTTAGAGTGGTTAGGGTTAAGGATGAGATAAGGATGGTGGACTTTGTCAAAGCTTCAAGAAGCTTCAACATAGCTCCAAAATAAGCCACCATTCTTAACTTAATCCTTTCCAAATAAATAAACAAATAAATAAATGAAAAACCCAAACCCTAATCATCACTTAACCATGGTTTAACCCTTTACACTTAACCACATTATCAAGTATCATCAAACATGATACAAAGTAGTGCACTAAAGCATATCACATATACAATGTGCATCAAGTGAGAAAAATCCGTTTAAAGTGAACCAATACTAGTTAATGCAATGCAATATATCAAATATATAATTATGCATTAAATCATTAAATCAACATTTGATTCAATGATCCGGTCATGTCGCACATAACCGACTAGAATCCAATGTATCGATTTATCGAATCAATGATTCGATAACTAGGTCATATTGAATATAACCAATCGAAACATATATCGCGAGAATGAAATGCGGTATCACATACACGCATTATTCTCGGTCCTGCACATATCTCATATGCGCTCCTATTTCGTTTCGCTTGAGCCAGGAAACCTCTGTGTAGGACTCTAAAGACTCGTCAATACGCCGGTAGCAGATGATGATCATATCAAACACCCACAAGCCGTAAGCGGTCTGCTAAACGTAACGGCCACCCGGGTATTGAGCGATCAGAAGATCGACGAGCTAGCCCGCTCACACTCCTGCGAATCCGACCAGCAACACTTACCGTACAGTCCGATCTCTTCGTCTGATACGTCGCATATCAAGTCTAGGGGTAGTAAACATCAGACCCCAATAACCCGATAAGTCGTGCTGATGTGAGGCTCGTAACGGGTCGAGAAACTACTGGTAACACTTACCAGTAAATCTCTGATCAGCCCTGGCCAGGGACTTCCCTGTTACGGCCAATCGAGCACAGCGCAACATCTACCCCCAATACCGGGAGAGACGAAACCCCTCCTATCGCTCATTGCCTCCATGTGACTCGGGACTGTACCCAAAGACCACCGTTTTGCACGCCCTAATGGACATGGTAAGGTGGAGATCAAAGCACAGTGGGAATCACACAAGACTCTATGACGATCTCGGGTCTACAGACTAACCTGTACAAGTGTCACCTGAGAACTGCCATCTGACGTGAGGTATAATACCATCTGGGAGTTCTCGGCGAGTCCGTCCAGTGTACCCAGTCTCCACTGAGCACCCGTATACCATCTCTGATGTCAAACACCAATGGATATGGGATCATCCATCGCCCATCACATGGGTCGAGAAGCGTATACGCTAGTCTACTCTGGTATATCGATGCCCCGTCTCGATACACCCACGACTAGGGACCTTGAAGGATGTACTTATGGACTACCATGTCCCCACTAGTATGATCTGCATCATAGTCCAGGTAGTCAAGTACAAATCCTAAGGGCTTTACCAACATGTAACTATAAGACAGTATAAAGAGACTAGTGTACATGTTAAGATAAAGAGCAACCAGATAGCATACTATCATGTCGAGCAAGAAAGTCATCTCTATATATGTCCAAGCATCCAATATAATATACATAATCTGTACAATACTGGCCTCTAGGGTATACATACAACTAACAATCTCCCACTTGCACTAGGGCCAGCTGCTGTAGTATCTCATACCGAGCATCCCGAAGAGTCTCTCAAACTGTATCTGGGGAATGGCCTTCGTGAGTGGATCCGCCGTGTTGTTCTTCGTGTCAACCCTCCTGACCTCGATCTCCCGGCGATCAACTATCTCCCGGATCAGGTGATACCGCCTCAGAATATGCCTGGATCGCTGATGGGACCTGGGTTCCTTGGCCAAAGCCACCGCTCCATTGTTATCGCAATACAAAGGTATTGGACGCTCAATGGATGGAACCACTCCAAGTTCAGTAATGAACTTTTTGATCCAGACAGCTTCTTTAGCAGCATCGTTGGCAGCGATGTATTCAGCCTCCATCGTCGAGTCTGCCACGGTTTCCTGCTTGGAACTCTTCCAGCTAACCGCCCCTCCGTAAAGGGTAAAGACAAAGCCCGACTACGACTTAGAGTCGTCCTTATCACTCTGGAAGCTCGAATCGGTAAAGGATTCCACTTGGAGCTCTCCGTTACCATACACCAAGAACATATCTCTAGTCCTTCGCAAGTACTTGAGAATGCTCTTCACAGCTGTCCAGTGACTCTCTCCAGGATCAGCTTGATACGTGCTCACTACACTTAGTGAGTATGCTACATCGGGTCTGGTACATAGCATCGCATACATGATAGAGCCTACTGCCGAAGCATAGGGTATCCCTTGCATGCGAGCTCTCTCCAAATCAGTCTTGGGAGACATCTCTTTGGAGAGAGTGACTCCAGAGATCGTGGGCAAATTCCCACGCTTGGACTCTTCCATACTAAACCTCTTTAGTATGGTGTCAATGTACCTGGATTGGGACAATCCCAATATCCTTTTGGATCTATCTCTATAGATCCTGATTCCCAATATGCAGGAGGCATCACCAAGATCTTTCATTGAGAACCTTTGTGATAAGAAGAGCTTGACCGATTGCAGCATAGGAATATCATTTCCTATCAAGAGTATGTCGTCCACGTACAATACGAGGAAGACAACCTTACTCTCTGCAACCTTCTTGTAGATACAAGGTTCATCTGGATTTTTGACGAAATCAAACTCTTTGATAACGACGTCAAAGCAGATGTTCCAACTCCGCGATGCTTGCTTTAATCCATAAATGGATTTAAGCAGCTTGCACACCTTCCCGCTGCTCCCACTGTCTACGAAGCCCTCTGGCTGAGTCATGTACACGCACTCTTCTAAATCACCATTTAGAAAGGCGGTCTTAACATCCATTTGCCAGATTTCGTAATCATGATAAGCAGCGATGGCAAGCATGATCCGGATGGATTTTTAAGCATAGCCACTGGAGAAAAGGTCTCGTCATAGTCCACACCTGGTCTTTGACGAAAACCCTTTGTTACAAGTCTAGCTTTGAAAGTCTCCACTTTCCCATCTACACTAAGTTTCTTCTTGAAGATCCACTTGCTCCCAATGGGTTTTACCCCTTCAGGAGCAACTTCCAAAGTCCATACTTTGTTGGTGTACATGGATTCCATCTCGGACCGCATTGCATCCAGCCATTTCACTGAGTCCCTACTCGTGATGTCCTGCTTGAAACTAGTTGGGTCATCATCCTCCATCATGCAATCCTCGCTCCAACCGTCCATGAGAAAACCGTAGTATCTCTCAGGTTGGCGAGGAACCCTACTAGATCGGCGGAGTGGCTGGGGTTCATCGGGAACTACGGAATCCTCTGGTTTAACCAAATCTTCTGTTGTAGTCTGTATTGCTGGAACCTCTTCCAGTTCTACCTCAATGCCACTTATTTGTTTCATAAGAAAACTTTTTTCTAAGAAAGTGGCATGTCGAGAAACAAACACTTTTTGTTCCTCGGAGTGGTAGAAGATATACCCTCGCGAATGTTTGGGATATCCAACAAACTTACATAGAACAGACCTTGCCTCGAGCTTGTCCGGATTTTGTGTTTTAACATAGGCCGGACAACCCCATATCTGAATAAAATTAAGACATGGTCTCTTGCCATTCCATATCTCATATGGAGTGGTAGGCACTGATTTGGTCGGAACTCTATTCAGTAGGTATGCAGCAGTCTCCCGTGCATATCCCCAGAAGGAAATAGGTAACTCAGCTGTACTCATCATAGAGCGCACCATATCTAATAGGGTGCGATTTCTCCGCTCCGATACACCGTTGTGCTGTGGTGTATATGGAGGAGTCAGCTGAGAGAGAATCCCATTCTCTTTTAGGAAGTCCAGGAATTCATTGCTTAAGTATTCTCCTCCTCGATCAGATCGAAGGATTTTAATACTTTTTCCGGTTTGGTTCTCAACTTCTTGTTTATATTCCCTAAATTTCTCAAAAGCTTCTGATTTGTGTTTCATCAGGAACACATATCCGAATCTAGAGAGATCGTCAGTGAATGTAATGAAGTATGAAGAACCATCCCTGGCATGTGTAGACATGGGACCGCATACATCACTATGTATCAGTCCCAAGAGTTCGGTAACTCTTTCTCCGTGTCCCGTAAACGGAGTTTTGGTCATCTTGCCTTTGAGACATGACTGGCAAGTGTCATAAGATGAAAATTCAAAAGGTTTCAAATACCCATCTTTATGCAACTTAGCCAGTCGTGTCGCATTGATGTGACCTAGTCTACAATGCCACAAGAAAGAATCATTCAGTTCTGAACTCTTCCTCTTGTGTGTGTTTGTTATACTCAGAACTGTTGATTAGTTTAGAACATAAATGCCATTGCACAACGTGCCTAATCCAACCAACTTTTGGTTATGGAAAATGTTCATAACATTGTCCTGTAGTACAAAATTATATCCCTCTTTACTTAATAAAGAAACCGATATAATGTTGCATATCAGGTTCGGCATGTAATAGCATTCGTTCAGAACCAATATATTACCAGTTGGTAATACAAGGTGATATTCCCCGACAGTCTTAGCTGCAACAATTGCACCATTTCCAACTCTAATGTCTTTATCACCTTCTCCAAGTTCTCTACCTTTCTTTAGCCTATGTAACTGATTACATATATGGGATCCCGACCCGGTATCCAATACCCAGAACGTAGAGCAAATGGAGAAACAGTTCTCAGTAACGAACACACCCGAAGAAAATGCATCAACATGTACTTTCTTCAATCGGGTGGCATGGGAATCCTGGTATTCCCCTATATCCTGTTCATTCCTATAACTCTTATAGGAAAGAACGGAACCAACGTTCCCCAGCACAGTATAACATGCGGGTTCGGTCAATACATCCATATTATTATCTTTGTTAGGGCATGAAATGGTCGCTACCTGGAGAGAGAGAGAAGAAAACACTTTAGCGTATGCTCATGCAAGATCAGATTGGTTATTATCTTATCTAATCAGGATGGCTCCCACTATTTTTTATCAAATCTTCCTCCAAACCTTAAAAGGAAAGACTAGCCGGGATTAATTACACACTACAAGTTCGCCAATCTTTCAGCCAGGCCAGTGTCGGTACTTTGAGGGAGGTCCCCCGTGCTTTCGCACGAACCTAATTAATGTAAACCTCGTTTTCCCAGAGGCGTAACCTCGTTAACACCTTTCTAGACACCTACTTGATCGGCCAATTGCAATGTGTAAAACTCTCCCAGGAGTAACTCTTACTCGCAGTGGGTATCGGGATCCAACTATCTCATAGAAGGTATGCAATCTCATTGCAAATTTCAACACTTGAAATTCCCGATAATATTTTTGCCCCTAGCGTCCTATGACCTTGACGGAGGCCAAACAACCCATAGTCCGCTAGTCAAGTTCAACCCGTCATTTCCTGATTGAATTAAACCCATCCGCACGACCCTTGACGGAGGCCAAACAACGCCGTACGAATACCCTAATCCAATCGCATCATATGCTAGCAGATAAGCACTAGTTAGCTACCGTACACTGCGCCTTGACGGAGGCCAAACTACCGCAGCACGAATACTAACTAATACTTATCTGAAATGACGGAAGGCTACGCAGGTTTTTCATAAAAACCATGAGCGTAATGAACTTGATATCATTGTAGAATCAAATGAAGTTTTGAAATGGAGTGATTTTGAGGCTTTTCTAGTTTTGCTAAAGGAGTCACTCCCGGCGAAGGGATCTCGGTCCTTTCCTCATCGAATGAGGTGCGGGATATATCATATATATCGCTGTGCAAAGCAAAAACCCAAAAGCGGTCAAAAGCAAACCGAGTGTGTAGCATCTGCCAGTTATTGCTAAAGGAGTCACTCCCGGTGAAGGGATCTCGGTCCTTTCCTCATCGAATAAGGTGCAGGGTATATCATATATACTGCTATGCAAAGCAAGAACTGTAGCTACCTGTTTTGTTTAAAATCTGATTCTACAACATCTTAGGTTTCTTTTCTTTCATTAATCACATTAATGAAGTCCCATCATTTAAGTACCTAAACATCACAGATAGATATGACGTACACTTATGCCATCCGCATTCGCCTCGATGTCCCCTCGTGCACCGTTAGGTTAGGTAACTAACGACAGAGCAGGGCAGGGCTAGCGCGGGTGTAAAACATAAGTAACGTCTATATAATATATCATATATACTATATCCATCACAGAACATCACATGATCACATCACAGATATCGCAGCAGAAGAAACATATGAAATATTGGATATACTAGGACGTCCGTGTTTTCAATACGAGCCAGTATAAAACACGGATTCCACGGTCGTGATGAATAGCCAATCCCACACCCCTAGACCCCTACGAGAGCGGCAAGCAACCCTGCCAATTCTAGGGTTAGGAGACCCGGACTCGACTCCTCGAGTTGGTCTCCCACTGGACCCCAGAACCCGGTTACTTGTGCTCCCCTCCTTGGGTCTATCCTAATGCGGAAAAGTAAATAATATACAAAGGGTGACAGCTTCCGCTACCTGGAAGTGCCCCAAATAAAAGAATATTACATACAAGTTTTTACATGAATGAAAATGGAAAACACTCATCTCACATAAAAACCCCCGGCTATTCAAACACGACGATCCAATATAACATATCCAGCAACACATAACATCACATGTCATCAACGTAAGTAAATATGTCCATCCCAATTGTCGTTGACATATAGCAACGAAACCGGCGATATCACATATTACACTTACGGTCACAGAAAAGAAAGTGTAAAACTACAACAATTGGAATCCGCAACCTCTTTAGACATCGCATGCCTAACAGTTACAAACCCCGCATTTTAGTCTCATTATCGAAAACTCTTTTCAATATCGTATGGGACTAAACTGCTAGATTTATAACATTCATCCAGTTATCTCATAACTGTTTGTGAATTCCAATTATTGTATCACATTCCAGATAAACAGAAAATGTTAAACTTTCCGATCGAACAGTCGAATACCCAAGTTTTCCCGATACAGCTCAACACATGAAATAAGTCTAACAACATTCAGTTCGTGCCTCAGTACCGACGGTCCAGCCGTAGAAGGGTCAAGCCAATGCCTCACATGTGGCACGCCGTACTGCCCCAAACCCGAAGGTTCAAAGGGCAGTTCAAGACGGTCACATAATCGAGTTAAGGTTTGTTGTCTTCTAGAGGGTCCATCGCGTTACTTGCACTACTTAGAACGTCGTTAAACTACGGAAAAATCCAACACTTGGAAATTTCCCGACAGGGGAAAAATTGGGTATTTATATCCGGTCGAACTTTTTAACATATTCTAAAAATTATCCGGAAAAACACAAAGACGAAATTTGATACTCCGATCGAAACACCGAATCCCCAAAACAATTCCAGAAAATTCAACTCTTGAATAAATATTAAAAATTCCCAGAAAATTCAGCATAATTAAATATGAGTTACTGTGCAAACATTATTGAGCAATATGAACAGTGAGCGGCGGAAGCGCGGCAGAAGGCATGCTTCTACCGCGTTTCCACGTCTTTTTAGATGAATCAAGAGATCGTGTTTCACCATAACTCTTAGATATTCCTGCTGAATTTTTTAGGCATTTTTAATCTGGAAAAATCCCGGTTTTTAGAAAATGTACAGAGAGCATTATAGATTTGGTATTTCGGGTTCGTTCGGACTTCAAATCGCGTCTAGACTTCGTCTAAGGCTCTAGCTAGGCTCTGATACCAGTGAAAGGTTCCTAGGCACCCTATAGAGGTCTCACAAGGCATCGAACATGCCAATTTTAAATTTTATGGTGCCGAGAAACCCTAGTTAACGGATCGTTGTTAGATGTCTAGGCGAAAAACAAATCTAGTTAACAAATTAACTAAAGTTCGGAAGCTACAACCTTTGTAGATCCGGATTTCTACCTCCTTAGCTCCACGTGGTCATGCCCTCGCTGTCCATCATGAATCCTCGACTCATTCATCGGCTTCATCGGAAAAGCGTGCGGAATAGGTCGTCGGCTTCGTGTCAAAGACGATCTACGTCGAGGTTGCACTAGTTCAAGCTCCGACTTCACAAAGTTGTGAAATTTATGAAGAGAACACCCAAAACAACTTGGCAAGAGGTAGATGGTGAAGAAATAGGAGTTGGGTTCACTTTAGATTTGGATTTCTCTCACTAAAACTCAAGTTGCCATTGATGTAGCAAGCTTGAAGAAGAAGAAGAAGATGAAGATGAAGCAAGAATGATAAGTCTTCTCTTTTTAAAAATAAAACTAATATGAATACTTATCATATCTTGACCATGGTCAAGTGTAGAGATTAAACCAAGGTTAGTTAGAGTGGTTAGGGTTAAGGATGAGATAAGGATGGTGGACTTTGTCAAAGCTTCAAGAAGCTTCAACATAGCTCCAAAATAAGCCACCATTCTTAACTTAATCCTTTCCAAATAAATAAACAAATAAATAAATGAAAAACCCAAACCCTAATCATCACTTAACCATGGTTTAACCCTTTACACTTAACCACATTATCAAGTATCATCAAACATGATACAAAGTAGTGCACTAAAGCATATCACATATACAATGTGCATCAAGTGAGAAAAATCCGTTTAAAGTGAACCAATACTAGTTAATGCAATGCAATATATCAAATATATAATTATGCATTAAATCATTAAATCAACATTTGATTCAATGATCCGGTCATGTCGCACATAACCGACTAGAATCCAATGTATCGATTTATCGAATCAATGATTCGATAACTAGGTCATATCGAATATAACCAATCGAAACATATATCGCGAGAATGAAATGCGGTATCACATATACGCATTATTCTTGGACCTGCATATATCTCATATGCGCTCCTATTTCGTTTCGCTTGAGCCAGGAAACCTCTGTGTAGGACTCTAAAGACTCGTCAATACGCCGGTAGCAGATGATGATCATATCAAACACCCACAAGCCGCAAGCGGTCTGCTAAACGTAACGGCCACCCGAGTATTGAGCGATCAGAAGATCGACGAGCTAGCCCGCTCACACTCCTGCGAATCCGACCAGCAACACTTACCGTACAGTCCGGTCTCTTCGTCTGATACGTCGCATATCAAGTCTAGGGGTGGTAAACGTCAGACCCCAATAACCCGATAAGTCGTGCTGATGTGAGGCTCGTAACGGGTCGAGAAACTACTGGTAACACTTACCAGTAAATCTCTGATCAGCCCTGGCCAGGGACTTCCCTGTTACGGCCAATCGAGCACAGCGCAACATCTACCCCCAATACCGGGAGAGACAAAACCCCTCCTATCGCTCATTGCCTCCATGTCACTCGGGACTGTACCCAAAGACCACCGTTTTGCACGCCCTAATGGACGTGGTAAGGTGGAGATCAAAGCACAGTGGGAATCACACAAGACTCTATGACGATCTCGGGTCTACAGACTAACCTGTACAAGTGTCACCTGAGAACTGCCATCTGATGTGAGGTATAATACCATCTGGGAGTTCTCGGCGAGTCCGTCCAGTGTCCCCAGTCTCCACTGAGCACCCGTATACCATCTCTGATGTCAAACACCAATGGATATGGGATCATCCATCGCCCATCACATGGGTCGAGAAGCGTATACGCTAGTCTACTCTGGTATATCGATGCCCCGTCTCGATACACCCACGACTAGGGACCTTGAAGGATGTACTTATGGACTACCATGTCCCCACTAGTATGATCTGCATCATAGTCCAGGTAGTCAAGTACAAATCCTAAGGGCTTTACCAACATGTAACTATAAGACAGTATAAAGAGACTAGTGTACATGTTAAGATAAAGAGCAACCAGATAGCATACTATCATGTCGAGCAAGAAAGTCATCTCTATATATGTCCAAGCATCCAATATAATATACATAATCTGTACAATACTGGCCTCTAGGGCATACATACAACTAACAGAATAGACAAACCCACACCCCTAGACCCCTACGAGAGCGGCAAGCAACCCTACCAATTCTAGAGTTAGGAGACCCGGACTCGACTCCTCGAGTTGGTCTCCCACTGGACTCCAGAACCCGGTTACTTGTGCTCCCCTCCTTGGGTCTAACCTAGTGCGGAAAAGTAAATAATATACAAACGGTGACAACTTCCGCAACCTGGAAGCGTCCCAATAAAAGAATATTACATACAAGTTTTTACATGAATGAAAATGAAAAACACTCATCTCACATAAAAAACCCCGGCTATTCAAACACGACGATCCAATATAACATATCCAGCAACACATAACATCACATGTCATCAACGTAAGTAAATATGCGCATCCCAATTGTCGTTGACATATAGCAACGAAACCGGCGATATCACATATTACACTTACGGTCACAGAAAAGAAAGTGTAAAACTACAACAATTGGAATCCGCAACCACCTCAGACATCGCATGCCTGACCAAATGAATTACTTACACATCGCATGCCTAACAATTATAAACCCCGCATTTTAGTCTCATTATCGAAAACACTTTTCAATATCAAGTCGGGTAATTCAACAAGATTCCCGACATCCTGATCGAATGCTCGTCGCAAACTTCAATAGGCGGTCGCACCCCCGATACCGTCGACGAAGTGCACCAAGGCGGAACACCGCCACCGCGAGCACCCGAACGGATGCTTTCGGCGACGGGGTTCTCCTACAGTCACTTGGTCGGGGCTATGGAGTGAGGCTGTCTATTAAGTTTATCCGGCGAGTATTCGCGTACGCTACGTGATTGCGACGGACTTTTGATCACATAAAAATTCCGTGGCAACCGATCAAGTGAGACTAAACTGCTATGTTTATAATATTCATTCCGTTATCTCATAACAATTTGTGAATTCCAATTATTGTATCACATTCCAGATAAATAGAAAATGTTAAACTTTCCGATCGAACAATCGAACACCCAAGTTTTCCCAATACAGATCAACACATGAAATAAGTCTAACAACATTTCGTTCGTGCCTCAGTACCAACGGTCCAGCCATAGAAGGGTCAAGCCAACGCCTCACATGTGGCACGCCGTACTGCCCCAAACCCGAAGGTTCAAAGGGCAGTTCAAGACGGTCACATAATCGAGTTAAGGTTTGTTGTCTTCTATAGGGTCCATCGCGTTACTTGCACTACTTAGAACGTCGTTAAACTACGGAAAAATCCAACACTTGGAAATTTCCCGACAGGGGAAAAATTGGGTATTTAAATCCGGTCGAACTTTTTAACATATTCTAAAATTATCTGGAAAGCCACACAGACAAAATTTGATACTCCGATCGATACACCGAATCCCCAAAACAACCCAGAACATTCAACTCTGGAATAAATTTTAAATATTCCCATAAAATCTAGAATAATTAAATAGGAATTACTGTGCAGAAAATATGTGATGACGTCACTACCTAGCCGCGGAACCGCCGCAGAAGCTGGGCTTCTGCCGCGGTTCCGCGCTCTGTTGGATGAATCTTTCGCCTGAGTTTGCACAGTAATTCTTATAATTATTTATCGAATTTTTTAGGCATTTTTAATACACAAAAATCCGCATTTTCGGAAAAAGTCCAGAGAGCATATTCCGGTTTGGGTTTTCGGGTCGTTCGGACTTCAAATTCCGTCTAGACTTCGCCTAAGGCTCTAGCTAGGCTCTGATACCACTGTAGGGTTCCTAGGCACACTAGTGAGGTCTCACAAGGCATCGATCATGCCAAATTAAAAATTCTAGGTGCCGAGAAACCCGACTACGGATCGTTTGCTAGGAAATTAGGCGAAAAACAATCCAGTTAACACTTAACTAATGGGTTATCGGAAATACAACCTTTGTAGATCCGTTGCTCCACC
Organism: Agapanthus africanus; assembly: GCA_030015575.1. Classification (NCBI taxonomy): domain Eukaryota; kingdom Viridiplantae; phylum Streptophyta; class Magnoliopsida; order Asparagales; family Amaryllidaceae; genus Agapanthus; species Agapanthus africanus. Next base: position 441,038,662 of record JASDDO010000019.1, read on the forward strand.
TCCATAGATCCGCAACGAAGTCCTCTCCGCTGTCCAAAAAGAATCCGGGCTCTAGCGTCGACTTCATCGGAGAATAAGCGAGCTAGGTCGTCGATGTCCATGCCGAAGATGATCTACGTCGAGGCATCGCTAAATCAAGCTCCGACTTCACCAAGTCAAGAAACTTGTGAAGTAAACACACTCTACTACTTGGCAAGAGATCTTTTAGCAGCGAATTCCCCATACAGATAGAGGCGCCTATCAAAAAGATACTCCGAAGGCTTCGGGATCGAATGAAGAAATAGGAAGTGGGTAGACTTTAGAATTGGATTTCTCACTCTAATTCTCACTTTGCCATTAAAGCTTGTGAAGCTTTTTCTTGAAGTGAAGAAGAAGAAGAAGATGAAGAATATGATAAGTTATTATAAAATAGAAAAATAAAACAATACTTATCATAATCTTTACCTTAGTTAAGTGTAGAGAATTGACTAAGGTTGGGTTGATGGTTAGGGTTAAGAATGAGAACAAAAAAGTCATCAAGTCAAAGCTTCATGAAACTTCAACTAAAAACAAAAGTAGCCACCATTCATTTATCTTCCAATTTATTCAAAATGAATAAATAAATAAGATAAATGAATAAGTAAAACCCTAATCAACAACTTAACCTTGGTTTAATTCTTTATACTTAACCAAAAAGCATGCATCATCAAACATGATACAAACATGTGCACAAAATCATATCGCATATGCAATGCGCACATCCGAGTGAGAAAATCCATTTAAAGTGAACCGATACTAGTTAATGCAAAGTAATATATCAAATATATAATTATGCATTAAATCATTAAATCAACACTTGATTTAACGACCTGGTCATATCGCATATAACCGACTAATATTCAATGTATCGACTTATCGAATCAACGCTTGAATCGATAACTAGGTTATATCGCATACAACCATTCGATACATTCATCGCGAGAATGGAATACGGTATCACATACACGCATTATTCTCGGTCCCGCACATATCTCATATGCGCTCCTATTTCGTTTCGCTTGAGCCAGGAAACCTCTGTGTAGGACTCTAAAGACTCGTCAATACGCCGGCAGCAGGTGATGATCATATCAAACACCCACAAGCCGCAAGCGGTCTGCTAAACGTAACGGCCACCCGGGTATTGAGCGATCTGAAGATCGACGAGCAAGCCCGCTCACACTCCAGTGAATCCAACCAGTAACACTACCGTACAGTCCGGTCTGATCGTCTGATATGTCGCATATCTCGCCTAGGGGTGGTAAACGTCAGACCCCAATAGCTCGATAAGTCGTCTCGATATGAGGTCTATAACAATTCGAGAAACTACTGGTAACACTTACCAGTAAATCTCAGCAACCCTGGCCAGGGATTTCCTGTTATAGCCAATCGAACACAGCGCAACATCAACTCCCTATACCGGGAGAGACGAATCCCCTCCTATCGCTCATTGCCTCCATGTGATTCGGGACTGTACCCAAAAACCACCGTTTTGCACGCCCTCTTGGACGTGGTAAGATGGAAATCAAAGCACAGTGGGAACCACACAAGACTCTATGACGATCTCGGGTCAACAGACTACTCTGTACCAGTGTCACCAGAGAACTGCCATCTGACGTGAGGTATAATACCATCTGGGAGTTCTCGGCGAGTCCGTCCAGTGTACCCAGTCTCTACTGAGCACCCGTATATCATCTCTGATGTCAAACACCGATGGATATGGGAATATCCATCGCCCATCTTTATGGGTCGAGAAGGTACACGCTAGTCTACTCTGGTATATCGATGCCCCATCTCGATACACCCACGACTAGGGACTTTGAAGGATGTACTTATGGACTACCATGTCCCCACTAGTATGATCCGCATCACAGTCCAGGTAGTCAAGTACACATCCTAAGGGCTTTACCAACATGTAACAGAGAGACAATCAGTGTACACGTTAAGGTAAAGAGCAACCAGATAGCATACTATCATGTAGAGCAAGAAAGTCCTCCCTATATACGTCCTAGCATCCACCACAATATACATCCTATGTATAGTAATGGCCTCTAGGGCATACATATAACTAACAATCTGTGTACGTGTAACATACGCATCATCGATAATGGTGCAAGTGTACTAACACAGGTATATACAATGTAATAATGATATCATGAAGGCAGCATATGGTAAATCGCATAAAGTAAATCATCAGCTAAAAGCTATAAGGTATACGTAACTATCATATGTCCGAGTCGGTGAATCCATCAAATCATCATATCGCGTCATATATTCCTTTCATCATATTTATATCCCTTATCAAGTCAATTTTTAAATACACTCTAACTTTACTATAAGTATAAATATCTAATCTAACATACACATCCGAACCATATAATCAGATTTTTGAAGCAGCGAATCGTAGTTTTGAAAATAGGGGTTACAGTGGTTTTAAGGAAAAGATATCATTTGAAAATCCGTAACATCCCTCAAGGTATATATTTAAAAGATACACACGATTCTTCGGTTTAGAAAAAGGTATGGGTCGGATGACACATCTACGTCGACTATCTAGTCCTACAGTGTCCTAACGGCAATATCGTTAAACATCATCCTCAAATTCCGTCATTAACATAATAGCCGTAACATATCACTTCTAACTATGCGCTAGTTCCTAATATGGTTTCATAGCTATCTTCATTCTAACCCTAGTTTCCTAATCTAGGTTTCCTAACCATATTCTATAATCAGTTTCCAACACAACTTTGCGGGGGTGCTATACGTCATCCACCCGACTTCCACTGTGGATATAGATCCACTCACCTGGTCTTCGCTCGCCGAAATCGATGACGCCACGCTCCGTCGCCTCGAAATCCATGTGAAGGTACCTACAATGATAAACAATCACAACGCGTGTTAAAAATCAAGGCGGAAAACCAAAACGGTACACGTTTCGCTCATAGGTCAAAACCTATAGCTTTGCGTGCAAAACACGACCAAAAACCCCGGTCGTGGACGTCCAAACGCTACACGACGTAAACACAATACCAAATACAAAAATCAAGTAAAAATGAAGTCGTAAAACAATGCACCAACTAATAGAAATGGTCCCAGATTTTACCCTAAACCAAATTGGTCAATTTTGCATATATGGAGGGCCTAACTTACATCTAAAGGACCCCAGAAAAAGTACGGATCAATTCTGAGCTACCCTGGCTACAAATTGCAGCCAGATTGAATTTATCTGTGGCCTGGGTGCAGGGGATGGGGCTCAGGTCTTGGTGGTAGCTTCCTAAGTGCCTGCACGACTCCTAATAATTGCAAAATCATTTCTAGTGTCCCCAGGTTACTCCAGATTCCAAAATACCCTCTAAATTCACACATTTATCCGATGTCTGGGTTTCTAAATCCATATTCCAGAGTTCTAGTCTCTGGGTTAGGTCTGAATTCTAGCACTAGGGTGTTTGTGTGGCCTCTACTGAGCTCAATTTCCCATCACAACTCTAGAATTCCAAAACCCATAACTAGAATATTCCTAAGTCCACAAAACCACTCAATATCGACATGAAACATTTATGGATGCATAAGGATTTAAAACATTACACTAAGGGTTCAGAAATTACCTCCTTTGGTAACTCAAGAAAATTCTTAAGTTGCCCCAAGTGTCCAAAACGCAAGCTTTCTTGGTCCAATGTGTTGCTAGTGAGCTTATGCATCTTTTTATTGAAATGGGGTTTGAGTTTTGAAGTGCTTTTCATGGTGTTTTAGAGGCTTGAACAGGGGAGGGAGTGAGGGCTGCAGCAGCAGCAGCAAGAGGGGGAGGGGAGAGGAAAGAATGAGATGAAAATGGTGAGATGAGTCAATGGCCAAGTCAAAGATACCCCTCACCTTTCTCTCTCTCACCCATACCAAATACTATATTCCTTTTCTTTCCTTTCCTTTTCTTTTCTTTTCTTCTCTCATTAAATTACAACCATGCAAGAATCATGAGGAATGCCATGATAAAAGAAAATGTAACAGGTGAAGAAAAAGACTTGTGCATGTTTTGCACAAAACACGCTTAAAACCCGATTAGCGATTTTTAATCGTGAATAGCACTAAATTAGTGTCAAATAACTTGTAAAACTTCATAATTTGCATAAATCCAATATAGCGCCCTCATTTTAGTAATTTCCAAAGTATTCCCAATTTATCGGTATTTAATTATACCGAAATATTAAAATATTCAATATAATATTATTTAAATATAAAAATTCCCAAAAATAATATTTTATTTTTCTGAGGTGTTACAATCTTCCCCCTAAAAGAAATTCGGTCCCCGAATTTAAATTTAAACCTTTCAATGCTAAAACATTTCAGTAGAAAAAATCCAAGTCGTCGGGGTTCCGAAATCATCAATACATAAAACGCATCATAGCGCAATGCACGCGCATGATTAATGAGCAGATAACTCAAAAACAAAACTTCGTCAAGCATCCCGCAAACATCGGAGTCATGGTAAAGACACAAATATCAAATCCAAAACAAAACCAATATGATATACATCAAAATTATACATGTAGACATCAAATCTATACATGTAATTAACTGAAGGAAATGCATGCCAAACCTTTTTAAGCCGCTGTGCGATGCGCATAACACTGCACAGTGGCGGACGTCTATTGTAAGAAAATAACCTTATATGTATATATCTTTTGTTTAATACGTGCGTTCCGTCGTTTTGAAAACAATTTAGAAGGGTTTCCTTGTTTTAAACGTGTCGTGTCATATCAGACACGTAGGTAAATACTGAGGCTATAGCTCGCTTTTTGGAAATCCCTTCGATAACCATCAATGCAAGCAAAATGTATCCAGGTACTGTCCTCTGACTAGTCCTGCTCTGTACGAAAACAAATAGCAAATATCATAAAAACGTACTGCTCCATAAGGAATCAATCCCAAAATGTATATAAGAATACCCTGTGCGTCTGGTGCACACGGAAATCAAAATCCATATATGTGCCATACATGTGCACAGAAACAACATCTAGGCGCAACGGGTGTGCACGAAACATCTGTCATGGGCAACGTGTGTGCCTGACAGCAAAATCAGGTGCATCTGACATGCACGAAAAATCTCAATTTAGCACATCTGGTGTGCACCAAAATCACATCTCATAATATGCGCCCAACATGCGCAAAAATCCAAATCGGTGCATCCATCATGCACGAAATCACCAAATCAATATCAAAATCAGAATCGAAATCGACGGTATACAATACAGCTCAATCCAGATCAGGTATACCGCGGTATATAATCTCACAACAATGTGCATCAGCGTGCACAAATCAAATTAAAACACTAAAAGGGCATGAAAACTATGCTGGAAGCATAAATCAAATCACAGGCATACAATAGGCATGAAATCACAATCAATACCTCAAGCGTAATAATTATACACAAAATATGAATACCCAGTAGGTGCAACCATGGTGCACGAAAACAAATATCATGAAACTCCGTCATCAAGACTAAATCATGGGAATAGATCGTCCAAAATAGCGAAATCTAAGGTGACAGATACGTGATAACTAAATCACCAAATCACAAATCATAAATACCGTCGTCGATAGTTCCTCCTTCAAAGTCGAGAAGGTGTCGGTGCATCCAACGCTAGTAGAGCAAGATATCTACTTGCTCCCTGTTCATGGTCTGGCGCCTGGTGCTTTTAGGCTCTTGTCTATCATTGTGCATTGCTTGATATATAGCTCATCGGCTTAACGGCCCAATATGGAATGACGACGGAAACAATCCTGCTCTGGCACATCCTCTATAGATCTCTGGCCAACTATCTCATCGACGATGCCGAACTGTTGCCTGCTAGGTGTGCGCAATATGACCGCTCCTGGGTCCAAGTCTTCTCATATAGTATTCTAGAAAGGTCCTGTCAAAGTCTCTCTCAAATCTCGTTTCTGCCGAACTGTCCGGAGGTTATCACATTTTTCTATATCTGTTTCTTATCCCGAAATGGCTGCATACTCATCGTGACTCCTTCTGGAAGGTGTATCCATAATAAACGCCTCTGCATGCGTATCGCATCTCTGATGTCAGCGGAGTAGAACGTCATCTCGTCGAAATCTCGTGCGAACTCTTTTCTCTACTTTTAACTACAGCCGACTGCTTCGAACTCGTCTCTTCGTGGCTGCATGGAATGTGGTCCAACGGCTATACTCGTATCTGGAGTCTCCTAAGAAATGCATCCCACCACATGGCATCCGAATGAAGTCGAACCATTCGATCGATTCGTCAAAACCTCATAATCCCCCAAGAGCTCAACATCTTGGGTACAGTATAATAGTATCGAGTACATACCACAGTATCGATGGACCAGCCGTAGAAGGGCAAACCCAAGCCTCACTAATGGCGCCGCGGAACTGCCGCAAACCCTAAGGTTCAAAGACTTTCACATGGTCATTATGTCGAGTTAGGGTTTCATTCTTCTAGAGGGTCCATAGAATCGCTTGCATGTCTTTTCGAATACTTTAAACTTGGAATATGGGTTCCTGACATTCAATCGCCTCTATCGACTCTCAACGTACCTGCGTGAAGTCGTCTCTAGCTGGAATCAATCTATCTAATGACCTCGCATCGGGGTAAGCAAACGAACCACATGTCCTAATCATTCATCCTCGGGTCACTAGCGACCTTCTATCATATCTCTAAGTATATACTCATGCTGCAGTAGCTCCAACATCTGGGCAACATCTCGTCATTTGCAGCAGCAACTGGCTCATTCGTCTGTACGCTGAACAGCACCTCAATCATCATGAATAAGCGATATATCAATGGTCATCACATTCTGACTGGCCTCTAGCAGTAGCCTGATCCTCTGGTGCTGATCTGCACGTCCGAGAAATCTCGTAAAAGCGATCAACCAAATGCTCATGGCGCGAAAACACAATAAGACGATGCCTCTATATGCAATCGTATGTCCCTGGAATCACGCCCTGGTCAGTCCTCGTCCGTGACGAGCTCAAGCTGACGCAACTCTAGCCGTAGCTCTCTCTTCCCGTGTAATCGTGGCAGCAAAATCATAACCAACATCGATAAGGATAGATCATAGGAATGAATATAATACTGTGCAAGGAAATGTACATCCTAAGGTTTCTTAAGCGGAGTAGCGTATCGTAAGTATGCCGCGGAACATACGTACGGTACGTCACTCTACTCAAGCTACCTACTCCATCAACTAAGGGTCATCCTACGTGACGAAAGTTCGGGTATAATACCCCCCCCGTTCAAGTCAAAGTTCCGTAAGGTCAAGCGTAGGTTCCGAAATACATACCCGCCCAAGACTCCGCATAGTCAAACATAGACTCGAATAAAGGTTAAACCTAGCGCTCTAATACCAACTTTGTCATGACCAGAAATATTTGCTCGTGACCAGCACTTGAATCACACGACGCCTAAAGGCGTAACGCAATTCAAGTAAGCTGAAACCCAGAAATCTAAACCTTTTAAGAAAAATAAAGGAGGTGAGATTTTGAAATAAAGTATAATGAAATCAGGTTTTCTTAATGCATAGAAAAGGAACATGAATGATGCAAGAGAAATTTACTAGTTTGAAAACATGTTTCGTCTTTTAAAAATTTTGGCAGCACCTCCTTTGTATATTTTGATCCAAAACCACAAATACATAATAAGAATAATGGCATCCCCAACCGGGAGCTAGCTCTTCGCCAAACTGCGGATCACAACCACGCAAGACAATATAAATAAGTATACGATGCCCAACAGCGAAGTTCACCACAAAAGATAAGGAAAAAGCAAGACATAAAAATCACAAGTAGCGAAAAACCCCTCACTCTAAGTCTTTCAACCACAATCCCACTAAGTCTCATTACTTATACAATTTACAAGTTTTGATTGATGGAGATAACTAGATACAATAAGAAATATAGATACAATAGTGGGAATGATACAAATGTCCTACCTACCAATGCAAAACACCCGAATGCTACTGTGTGCCAGCGAAGCCTCTACTGGTCTAAGCGGTCAACCTGCAAGAACTGTGGCACAACGGGGGTGAGTTGCCAACTCGTGAGTAGAAAAATATCAACAGATAGAAATCTGTTAGTTATATGTATGCCCTAGAGGCCATTACTGTACATACGATGTATATTGTAGTGGATGCTTGGACATATATATGGAGGACTTTCTTGCTCGACATGATAGTATGCTATCTGGTTACTCTTTACTTTAACGTGTATACTGATTGTCTCTCTGTTACATGTTGGTAAAGCCCTTAGGATGTGTACTTGACTACCTGGACTATGATGCGGATCATATTAGTGGGGACTTGGTAGTCCATAAGTACATCCTTCAAGGTCCCTAGTCGTGGGTGTATCGAGATAGGGCATCGATGCACCAGAGTAGACTAGCGTATATGCATCTTGACCCATATGATGGGCGATGGATGATCCCATATCTATCGGTGTTTGACATCAAGGATGGTGTACGGGTGCTTAGTGGAGACTGGGTACACTGGACGGACATGCCGAGAACTCCCAGATAGTATTATACCTTATGTCAGATGGCAGTTCTCTGGTGACACTGGTACAGAGCAGTCTGTTGACCCGAGATCGTCATAGAGTCTTGTGTGATTCCCACTGTGCTTTGATTTCCATCATACCACGTCTAAGAGGGCATGCAAAAAGGTGGCTTTTGGATACAGTCACGAATCACATGGAGGCAATGAGCGATAGGAGGGGATTCGTCTCTCCTGGTATAGGGAGTTGATGTTGTGCTGTGTTCGATTGGCTATAACTGGAAATCCCTGGCCAGGGTTGCTGAGATTTACTGGTTAGTGTTATCAGTAGTTTCTCAAACTGTTATAGACCTCATATCGACACGACTTATCGAGCTATTGGGGTCTGACGTTTACCACCCATAGGCAAGATATGCGACATATCAGATGACGAGACCGGACTGTTCGGGAGTGTTATTGATTGGATTCGTAGGAGTACTAGCGGGCTTGCTTGTTGATCTTCTGATCGCTCAATACCCGGGTGGCCGTTACGTTTAGCACACTGCTAGCGGCTTGTGGGTGTTTAATATGATCATTACCAACTGCCGGCGTATTGACGAGTCTTTAGAGTCCTACACAGGGGTTTCTGGCTCAAGCGAAACGGAGTAGGAGCACATATGTGATATGTGCGGGACCGAGATTAATACGATATGAGATACCGTATTCTATTCTCGCGATTCATGACATTGATCGGTTGTATGCGATATAGCCGGGTTATCGGATCAAGTATTGATTCGATAAATTGTTACACATGGTATTAGTCGGTTATAGCCGGGTTATTAAATCAAGAGGTTATTTAATAATTTAATGCATAATTATATATTTGATATATTACATTGCATTAACTAGTATTAGCTCACTTATGATTTATTTTCTCACTAGTTTATGCACATTTTTTATATGTGATATATGCAAGTGTACATGTTTGTATCATGCTTGATGATGCACACAAGTTGGGTATGTGAGACTTAAACCAAATCAAGGTTAAATTAGGGTTTACTAATTTCCTAACAAATAACAAAAGAGGTGAGACTTTGGTCAAAGTTATCAAGCTTCATGAAGCTTGATAAACATTGACAAAGTCAACTCTTTTGTCATTCCTTAGGATATTAGTTAACCCAACCCTTAACCTAATGCCTTGGTTAATTCTCTACATGAGTTAAGCATGAGGGCTTAACTCAACCATGGTGCCATAATTCATTGGATAAGTTTTCATTTGGATGGATTATTCTTTCTTCTTCTTCTTCATCATCATGCTCCATCCAAAAGCTTACTAGCTCCAATGGTGCCATGAGAAAAAGAGTGAGAAAATCAATTCTAAAGTGAGCCCACTTCCTACTTTTTCATCCTCTACCACTTGCCATGTAGTAGAGTGTGTTCTCTTCACAAAGTTCATGACTTAGTGAAGGAATAGCTTGAGTTAGTGTCTCCCCGACGTAGATCATCTTCGGCTTCGAAGTCATCGAAGCAAGCACGTTCGTTCTTGTTGTGGAGCTTCTCTAGAGTCCGAAGTTCACGATCACAGCGAAGGGGACATCTACATGGAGCTATTAAAGTGAAGGACCGGATCTACAAAGGTTGTAATCTCTTTCACTCAGTGTTAAAGTTGTTAACATGCTAGTTATCGCCTAAACCCTAGTTTAAAGATCCATATTAGAGTTGTTCGGCACGGCTAAAATTTTAATCGGGCATGGTTGATGCATCGAAGACCCTTGTATGCGTTCCTAGCAACCCTACAGTGGTATCAGAGCCTAGCTAGAGCTTTAGGCGAAGTGTAGACGAAGTTAGAAATCCGATGGAACCCCGAAACCCTAATTCAAACCCTTCTCTGTACATTTTTTGAAATTGTGGATTTTTCCAAATTAAAAATACTCAAAAAATTCAGCATGGTTTTCTAGGAATTACTGTGCAACACGTGGGCCCAACTCCATAAAGGCGCCGCGGAACCGCGGCCGTACCCCTGGTCACGCGGCTGTTCCGCGGCCATTGTATGGCCTCTTGCTCCACTGTTTGCACAGTAATCTCCATACTGGGTAATTTTAATATGTACTCAAGAGTTGAGTTTACTGGGTTGTATTGGGGACTCGATGATTCGAACGGATTATTTAACTTTGTTTATGTTTTCCGGATATTTAGAACGTGTTAAAAAGTTCGACCGGATGTCAATATCTCACTTTTTCCCCTGCCGGAAAATTTCCAAGTGTTGGATTTTTCCGTTGTTTAAGAACGTTCTAAGTCGTGCAAGTAACGCGATGGACCCTCTAGAAGAGAACAAACATTAACTCGATTATGTGACCGTCTTGAACTGCCTTTTGAACCTTAGGGTTTGGGGCAGTACGGCGTGCCACATGTGAGGCGTTGGCTTGACCCTTCTACGGCTGGACCATTGGTACTGTGGCATGTGATGGATATTTTTGAACTCCGCTCAAGTGTTGAGCTATTTGGGAAAACATGGGTGTTTGATTATTCGATCGGAAAGTTTAACATTGTCTATTTATCTGGAATGTGATACAATATTTAGAATCCACGAGTAGTTATGAGATAACTGATTTGAATGTTATAAATCTAGCAGTTTAGTCTCTGATGATCGGTTGCCACTGAATTTTGATGTGATCAAAAGTCCGTTGCAATCACGTAGCGTACGCGGATACTCGCCGGGTAAACTTAATAGACAGCGACGCCCCAAAGCCCCGACCAAGTGACTGTAGGAGAACCCCGTCGCCAAAAGCATCCGTTCAGGTGCTCGCGGCAGCGGTGTTCCGCCTTAGTGCACTTCGTCGACGGCATCGGGGGTGCGGCCGTCTACTAAAGTTTGCGATGAGCATTCGATCAGGATATCGGGAATCTTGTTGAATTACCCGACTTGATATTGAAAAGTGTTTTCGATAAAGAGACTAAAATGCGGTGTTTATAATTGTTAGGCATGAGATGTCTAAGGTATTCATTTGGTCAGGCATGCGATGTCTGAGGAGGTTGCGGATTCCAACTGATGTAGTTTTACACTTTCTTTTCTGTGACCGTAAGCATAGTATGTAGTGTATCGCCGGCTTCGTTGTTATACATCAACGACAATCGGGATACGCATACTTGCTTACGTTGATGATCTGAGATATTATGTGTTGCTGTGATATGTTATATTGGGTTGTCGCGTTTGAATAGACGGGGGTTTTATGTGAGATGAGAGTTTTTTCTTTTTTTCATTCATGTAAAATACATTTGTATGTGATATTCTTTTATTGGGGCACTTTCGGGATGAGGTTGATGTCACCATTTGTATATTATTTACTTTTCCGCACTAGGATAGACCCAAGGAGGAGAGCACAAGTAACCGGGTTCTAGAGTTCAGTGGGAGACCAACTCGAGGAGTCGAGTCCGGGTCTCCTAACACTAGAATTGGAAGGGTTGCTTGCCGCTCACGTAGGGGTCTAGGGGTGTGGGTTTGGCTATTCATCACGACCGTGGAATCCGTGTTTTATACAGGCTCGTATTGAAAACACGGACGTCCTAGTACATCCATTATTTCATATGTTTCTTCTGCTGCGATATCTGTGATATGATCATTTGATATGTTGTGATAGATACTGTATATAGTATATACGATATATTATATAGACGTTACTTATGTTTTACACCCGCGCTAGCCCTGCCCCGCTCTGCCGTTAGTTACCTAACCTAACGGTGTACGAGGGGACATCGAGGCGAATGCGGATGGCATAAGTGTACGTCGTATTTATCTGTGATGTTTAGGTGACTTAAATGATGGGACTTCATTAATGTGATTAATGAAATAAAAGAAACCTAAAAGATGTTGTGGAATCGAATTTTCAAAAACAGGTAGCTACAGTTCTTGCTTTGCATCGCGGTGTTCCTTGTAGAACATCCTGCACCTTATTTGATAAGGAAAGGGCCGAGATCCCTTCACCGGGAGTGACCTCTTTTGCGAAACTAGCAGATGCTACAAACTCGGTTTGTCTTTTGATTGTTTTTATAATTTTTGCTTTGCATAGTGATATATATGATATGTCATGCGTCTTATTCCATAAGGAAAGAGCCGAGATCCCTTCACCGGGAGTGACCTCTTTAGCAAAACTAGTAAAAGCCTCAAAAACATTCCATTTTAAAATCATTTGATTCTACAACGATATCAAGTTCATTATGCAATAGGTTTTCAGAAAAACCTGTCGTAGCACTTTGTCATTTCAGATAAGTTGTATATAGTATTCATGCTACATTTTTGGCTTTCGTCAAGGTGTAGTGTGCGGTAGCTATATGCTGCTTATCTGCTGCATCTGATGCGATTGGATTAGGGTAGTCGTACGGCTTTGTTGGCTTTCGTCAAAGGTTGTGCGGGTGGGTCTAATTCAGTCAAGAAATGTACGGGATGAACTTGACTAGCGGGCTATGGTTTGTTGGCTTTCGTCAAGGTCATAGCACGTTAGGGGCAAAATATTATCGGGAATTTCAAGTGTTGAAATTTGCAATGAGATTGCATACCTTCTATGAGATAGTTGGATCCCGATACCCGCTGCGAATAAGAGTTACTCCTAGAAGAGTTTTACACATTACAATTAGCCGATCAAGTAGGTGTCTAGAAAGGTGTTAACGGGGTTACGCCTCTGGGAAAATAAGGTTTACTTTAATTAGGTTCGTACGAAAGCACGGGGGACCTCCCTCAAAGTACCGAAACTGGCCTGGCTGAAAGATTGGCGAACTTGTAGCGTGTAATTAATCCCGGCTAATCTTTCCTTTTAGGGTTTGAAGGAAGATTTGATTAAAACAGTGGGAGACATCCTGATTAGATATATTAGATAACCAATCTAATCATGCAAGAGCATACGCTGAGTGTTTTCTTCTCTCTCTCTCTAGGTAGCGACCATATCACGCCTTAATCAAGATAATAATACGGATATATTGACCGAACCCGCTTGTTATACTGAGCTGGGGAACGTTGGTCCCGCTCCAACTTATAATTGTTATAAGACAGAGCAGGAAATTGGGGAATACCATATTTCCCTTGCCGCCCAAACGAAGAAAGTGCATATTGATGCATCATCTTCGGGTGTGTTCATTACAGAGAACTGTTTCTCAGTATCCTTTATGTCCTGGGTATATGATACCGGATCAGGATCCCGCATATGTAATCTGTTACATGAGCTACAGATAGCTAGAGAACTGAGAACGGGTGATAAGTTTCATGAGATAGAAACGGTGCAAGTGTTGCAACCAAGTCTGTTGGTCACTATCACCCTGTATTACCAGAATACATTGATTCTGAACAAATGTTATTAGATACCGAACCTGATATACAACATCATATCAGTCTCTTTATTAGTAAAGAAAGGATATAATTTTGTATTGTTGGATAATGTTTTGAACATTTCCTATATCAAGAGTTGATCGGTTCAGGCACGTTATCTAAAAGCATTGACGTTCTAAATCAAACTACAGTTCTTAGTATACAGAACACCCACAAGAGGAAGAGTTCAGAAATGAACGAATCCTTCTTGAGGCATTATAGACTAGGTCATATCAATGCGACACGACTTACTAAGTTACATTTAGATGCATATTTAAATCTGTTTGAATTTACATCTTGTGAAACTTGCCGATCATGTCACAAAGATAAGATGACCTTAGCTCTGTTTATTGGAAACAGAGAAAGAGTTAGTGAACTCTTGGGATGATACATGTTGATGTATGAAGGTCCCCTGTCTACACATACCAAGACCGGTTTTTTGTACTTCATTACATTCTCTGATGATCTCTCAAGATTCAGACATATGTTCCTGTTGAAACACAAGTCCGAACCTTTTGAGATATTCACAGAATATAAGTTACAAGTAGAGAACCAAAATGGGTATAAGTATTATGTCCTTTGATGTGATCAAGGAGGAGAATACTTGAGCACGGGATTCCTGGACTATTCTAATGGAGAATGAGATTCTCTCCCAGCATTACTCCTCCGTATACACCATAGCACGATGGTATATCGGGACGGAGCAAAATCCCCCTATGTGATATGGTGTGCTCTATGATGAGTACTACTGAGTTTCTTATTTCCTTTTGGGTGTTATGCGCTTGAGAAGCTGCATACCTATTGAATAGGGTCTAAATCAAATCAGTTGCCTACCACTTCATATGTGGTATGGAAAGGGAAGAGCCTATATCTTAAGTTTGTTAAGATTTGGGGTTGTCCGGACTATGTCTAAAAGCAAAATCCGGATAAGCTCGAGCAAGGTCTATTATGTAGAACTGAAAAGGTTCCAACTATACAAACTACAGCAGATGATTTGATAGAACTAAAGGATTCAATAGTAACCAACGAACCCCAGCCTCTCCGCCGATCTAGCAGGGTTCCTCACCCACCTGAGAGATACTTTGGTTTCTCTATGACAGTAGGAGTGAGGATTACATCATGAGATGATGACCCAACTAGTTTCGAGCTGGCCATCAGGAGTGGGACTCTGTAAGAATGGCTGGATGCTTAGCGATCTGAGATGAAATCCTTATACACCAACAAAGTATAGACTTTGGTTGCTTTATCTGAAGGGTTAAATCACCATCAGGAGTGAGTATATCTTGAGAAGATTACTTGGTGTAAATGGAAAAGTTGAGACTTTCAAAGCTATGCTTAAGTCCATCTAGATCCTACTTGCCACGGCTACATACCATGACTACGATATCTAGCGGTTGGGTGTCATGATTGCTTTTCTAAATGATGATTTGGAAGAGAGCGTCTATAAGTACACAGCCAGAGGGCTTCGTAGACAGTGGGAGCAGCGGAAATGTGAGCAAGATGTTTTATATGATAAAACAGGCATCGCGGAGATGGAACATCTGTTTTGATGTGGTAGTCAAAGAGTTTGACTTCATCAAAATGGTAGATGAACCTTGTATATACAAAAAGGTAGTAGAGAGTATGGTGATGATCCTCGTAGAGTATGTGGATGACATACTCTTGATAGGGAAGGAGTTTCTTATGCTACGCTCGATCAATCTCCGCTTATCACAAGGATTCTCCATATAGGATCAAAATGATACCTCCTAAATCCTAGGATTTGGATCTATGAGATAGATCTAATTGGATGTTAGGATTCTCACTAATTATAGTGAGATGGTATCAATCGATCCTTGGGAGAATCACTGGAAAGGTTCCAGGGTGATAAGGACGACTGAATGTCAGTCGCAGGAATTGTCTTTATCCTTTGTGGAGGGACGGTATGTTGGAAGAGTTCCAAGCTAGATACCGTGACATACTAGACGATCAAAGGCAAGATACATCGTTACCAAAGATGCTACCAAAGAGGCAGTCTGGATATATATAAGTTCATGAAATGAACTTCGTTCCTACCATTGTGTGACAATGGAGTTGTGGCTTTTTCCAAGGAACCCCCGTCCAATCAGAAATCCAGATATAATTCTTAGGCAGTATCATCTGATCATGGAGATGGTTGATCTCCAGGGAGATCGAGGTTAGGAGAGTAGACACAGAGGACGACAGCGCGGATCCACTCACAAAGGCCTTTTTCCTAGTAGAGACTTTTATGGGATTGTTGAGTATGAGATACTTCGACCACAGCTAATTGTTGGGTATGTGATACCACAACAGATGGCCCTAGTGCAAGTGGGAGATTGTTAGATATATGTATGCCCTAGAGACCATTACTGTACATATGATGTGTATTGTAGTGGATGCTTGGACATATATAGGGAGGACTTTCTTGCTCGACATGATAGTATACTATCTGGTTACTCTTTACTTTAACGTGTATACTGATTGTCTCTCTGTTACATGTTGGTAAAGCCCTTAGGATGTGTACTTGACTACCTGGACTATGATGCAGATCATACTAGTGGGGACATGGTAGTCCATAAGTACATCCTTCAAGGTCCCTAATCGTGGGTGTATCGAGACAGGGCATCGATGCACCAGAGTAGACTAGCGTATATGCATCTTGACCCATATGATAGGCGATGGATGATCCCATATCCATCGGTGTTTGACATCAAGGTTGGTGTACGGGTGCTCAGTGGAGACTAGGTACACTGGACGGACTCGCCGAGAACTCCCAGATGGTATTTTACCTTACGTCAGATGGCAGTTCTCTGGTGACACTAGTACAGAGTAGTCTGTTGACCCGAGATCGTCATAGAGTCTTGTGTGATTCCCACTGTACTTTGATTTCCATCATACCACATCCAAGAGGGCATGCAAAAAGGTGGCTTTTGGGTACAGTCCCGAATCACATGGAAGCAATGAGCGATAGGATGGGATTCGTCTCTCCCGGTATAGGGAGTTGATGTTGCGCTGTGTTCGATTGGCTATAACTGGAAATTCCTGGCCAGGGTTGCTGAGATTTACTAGTAAGTGTTATCAGTAGTTTCTCAAACGGTTATAGACCTCATATCGACACGACTTTTCGAGCTATTTGGGTCTGACGTTTACCACCCCTAGGCGAAATATGCGACATATCAGACGACGAAACCGGACTGTACGGGAGTGTTACTGATTGGATTCGCAGGAGTATTAGAGGGCTTGCTTTTTGATCTTCTGATCGCTCAATACCCGGGTGGCCGTTACGTTTAGCACACCGCTTGCGGCTTGCGGATGTTTGATATGATCATCACCTACTGCCGGCGTATTGACGAGTCTTTAGAATCCTACACAGGGGTTTCCTGGCTCAAACGAAATGGAGTAGGAGCACATATGTGATATGTGCGGGACTGAGATTAATACGATATGAGATACCGTATTCTATTCTCGCGATTCGTGACATTGATCGGTTGTATGCGATATACCCGGGTTATCGGATCAAGTATTGATTCGATAAGTTGTTACACATGATATTAGTCGGTTATAGCCGGGTTTTTAAATCAAGAGTTGATTTAATAATTTAATGAATAATTATATATTTGATATATTACATTGCATTAACTAGTATTAGCTCACTTATGATTTATTTTCTCACTAGTTTGTGCATATTGTTTATATGTGATATATGCAAGTGTACATATTTGTATCATGCTTAATGATACACACAAGTTGGGTGTATGAGACTTAAACCAAATCAAGGTTAAATTAGGGTTTACTAATTTCCTAACAAATAACAAAAGAGGTGAGACTTTGGTCAAAGTTATCAAGCTTCATGAAGCTTGATAAACATTGACAAAGTCAACTCTTTTGTCATTCCTTAGGATATTAGTTAACCCAACCCTTAACCTAATGCTGTTAGTTATATGTATGCCCTAGAGGCCATTACTGTACATAGGATGTATATTGTAGTGGATGCTGGGACATATATAGGGAGGACTTTCTTGCTCGACATGATAGTATGCTATCTGGTTACCCTTTACCTTAACGTGTATGCTGATTGTCTCTCTGTTACATGTTGGTAAAGCCCTTAGGATCTGTACTTGACTACCTGGACTATGATGCGGATCATACTAGTGGGGACATGGTAGTCCATAAGTACATCCTTCACAGTCCCTAGTCGTGGGTGTATCGAGATGGGACATCGATTATACCAGAGTAGACTAGCGTATACCTTCTCGACCCATACAGATGGGCGATGGATGATCCCATATCCATCGGTGTTTGACATCAGAGATGATATACGGGTGCTCAGTAGAGACTGGGTACACTGGACGGACTCGCCGAGAACTCCCAGATGGTATTATACCTCACGTCAGATGGCAGTTCTCTGGTGACACTGGTACAGAGTAGTCTGTTGACCCGAGATCGTCATAGAGTCTTGTGTGGTTCCCACTGTGCTTTGATTTCCATCTTACCACGTCCAAGAGGGCGTGCAAAACGGTGGTTTTTGGGTACAGTCCCGAGTCACATGGAGGCAATGAGCGATAGGAGGGGATTCGTCTCTCCCGGTATATGGGGGTTGATGTTGCGCTGTGTTCGATTGGCTATAACAGGAAATCCCTGGCCAGGGTTGCAGAGATTTACTGGTAAGTGTTACCAGTAGTTTCTCGAACAGTTATAGACCTCATATCGACACGACTTATTGAGCTATTGGGGTCTGACGTATACCACCCCTAGGCGAGATATGCGACATATCAGACGATCAGACCGGACTGTACGGTAGTGTTACTGGTCGGATTCACTGGAGTGTGAGCGGGCTTGCTCGTCGATCTTCAGATCGCTCAATACCCGGGTGGCCGTTACGTTTAGCAGACCGCTTGCGGCTTGTGGATGTTTGATATGATCATCATCCGCTGCCGGCGTATTGACGAGTCTTTAGAGTCCTACACAGAGGTTTCCTGGTTCAAGCGAAACGAAATAGGAGCGCATATGAGATATGTGCGGGACCGAGAATAATACTGTATGCGATACTGTATTCTATTCTCGCGATAAATATATCGAATGGTTGTATGCGATATAACCTAGTTATCGATTCAAGTGTTGATTCGATAAGCCGATATATTAGATACCAGTCGGTTATGTGCGCATGACCGGATCATTGAATCAAGTGTTGATTTAATGATTTAATGTATAATTATATATTTGATATATTACTTTGCATTAACTAGTATCGGTTCACTTTAGACGGATTTTCTCACTCGGATGTGCGCATTGTATATGCGATATACTTTTGTGCACTTGCTTGTATCATGTTTGATGATACATGTCATGCTAGGGTTCAAGTGTAAAGATTAAACCTTGGTTAATGAAATAGTTTAGGGTTTCCTTTTTGTTATTCATTTATCTATTTATTTATCCTTTTTATTTTTGATAAATGAATAAATGAAAATGAGAAAAGAATGGTGGCTTCTTTTGTTCTTTAGTTGAAGCTTCATGAAGCTTTGTTCAAGTCAACCATACTTATCTCATCCTTAACCCTAACCATTCCCACTAACCATGATTCATTCTCTACACTTAACTCTAGTTAATATTATGATAAGAATTTCATTTTCTTTTCATTTTCTATTATCTTATCATAACTTTTCATAAGCTTTCTTCTTCTTCTTCCTTGACTTGAAGAAGAAAAGCTTTACCTCATCAATGGTGGATTGATGTTTTGAGTGAGAAATCCAATTCTAAAGTTAACCCACTTCCTATTTCTTCATCCTCTACCTCTTGCCAAGTAGTAGAGTGTGTTTCCTTCACAAGATTTTAGGGTTTGGTGAAGGTGGAGCTTGATTCATCGATGCCTCGACGTAGATCATCTTCGGCATGGACATCGACGACCTAGCTTGCCCATTCTCCGACGAAGCCGATCCTAGAGCCCGGATTTGATTTGGACAGCGGAGAGGACCTCGTTGCGGAGCTATGGAGGTGGAGCACCGGATCTACAAAGGTTGTATTTCCGTATTTTATTTAGTTAACTGTTTACTAGTTCTTGTTCGCCTAGATATCTAGCAAACGATCCGTACTTTAGGGTTTGTAGGCACCATAATTTTTGAAATTGCCATGGTTGATGGCTTGGGAGACCTCACTAGAGTGCCTAGAAACCCTGCAAATGCCTTGGTTAATTCTCTACATGAGTTAAGCATGAGGGCTTAACTCAACCATGGTGCCATAATTCATTGGATAAGTTTTCATTTGGATGGATTATTCTTTCTTCTTCATCATCATCATCAAGCTCCATCCAAAAGCTTACTAGCTCCAATGGTGCCATGAGAAAAAGAGTGAGAAAATCAATTCTAAAGTGAGCCCACTTCCTACTTCTTCATCCCCTACCACTTGCCATGTAGTAGAGTGTGTTCTCTTCACAAAGTTCATGACCTAGTGAAGGAATAGCTTGAGTTAGTGTCTCCCCGACGTAGATCATCTTCGGCCTCGAAGTCATCGAAGCAAGCACGTTCGTTCTTGTTGTGGGGCTTCTCTAGAGTCCGAAGTTCACGATCGCAGCGAAGGGACATCTACACGGAGCTATTGAAGTGAAGGACCGGATCTACAAAGGTTGTAATCTCTTTCACTTAGTGTTAAAGTTGTTAACATGCTAGTTATCGCCTAAACCCTAGTTTAAAGATCCGTATTAGAGTTGTTCGGCACGGCTAAAATTTTAATCGGGCATGGTTGATGCCTCGTAGACCCTTGTGCGCGTGCCTAGCAACCCTACAGAATCGAATAAACAACGACTCCTAGGTCAACTATATAATAAAGGTAATACTGTGATATCTAGGGTGACCGGGTCTGTATATGTGCCAACATAGTAGTCAATGTCCATAAGCATGTGTATAACATCCAACAGAAAAATCAATGTATGTATGTTTGTGGATCTAGTCCACGCGTCAACCACTGACGCAACAACATCATGCATGTAAATATCATAAAAGCATATGCATGAACATATTGTTGGAGATAGTGCCCTCAGAGTCAATTATTGGTTCACAGGCACGTGATTGCAATGATTGAGGGAGGACCTATGCCGGTAGGACAGTCTTACTCAAGATGACAGTATGCTATCTGGTTTACCTTTATCATCGTGTACTGTTTCAGGTGACCTTACAGGTCACTATTGCACGTTGATAGAGCCCTTAGGATTCTTGCTTGATGGCCAGCAGTTTGATGGCGATCATATACGTGGGAGCTGGAGTCTATAAGCACATCCTTAAAAGGTCCCTAGTAGAGGGAGTTTCGAGACAGGGCATCGATACTCCAGAGTAGACTAGTGTATACAGTCTAGACCCCGACGAGGGGCGGTGGCCGGTCTCACAAGCCACTGGTGTCAGTTGGTTCACCTAAGATGTATACAGGTGCTCATTGGGTTATGAATACACCGGAAAGGACTCGCCGGGAATATGCTAGATAGTCTTATACCTAACGTCAGATAGCAGTTCCCTGGTGACATGTGTACAGGTTAGTTCATCGACCTGAGATCGTCATTTGTCTCGTGTGAGTTCCCACTGTACTTTGATTACTACCCTACCACGGCTCAAAGGAGTCGTGCAAACAGGTTTTAGTTGGGTACAGTCCCGAGCCACATGGAGACAGTGAGCAGATCTACAGGGGTTCGTCTCTCCCGGTATTGGGGGTGAGGTCGCGCTGTGTCTAGGAGAGCCATTACACAAAGCACTCGGCCGAGGCAGGAGATTTACTGGTAGGTATTCCAGTAGTATCTCAGGGTGTTCTGGGCTACACTCCGACACGACTTGTACCGCTTTTGGGGGTCTGACTTTTACCAACCCCCTAGGCCCGCCATGCAATGCTCATAGACGAATGGACCGGACTGTACGGATATTGTCACTGACAGGCTCAGTAGGGTGTCAGGATGAGTTCGCTCATAGACGTCCCTTTCGGTCAATAGCTGGTGGCCCGTCACGTATGGCTAATACCTCTGACGTGCTGGTGGTTAAATCCACAGCCAAAGTATTAATGAGTCTTTAGAGTCCCCCACAGACAGTTTCTCAAGTTTCGGGCGAAACGTTGTAGAGGTCGTATGATATATGGCAGGGTTCGATCTTATACGTGCGGTATTGCACGGATCATGATCGAACAGATCATACTAGTCGGCTTTGGTTTAAGCCGGATCCTAGTATTAGATTTGTTGGATTACTTTAGTCCCATCGCATTCGCATTCAGTCGGAATGCGGATGCAGGTATGTATATACAGATGAGGGGTATACTTGTGATCCGTCACGAGTTTACTTTTTGTTGTGGCCGGATCTTTTTGTTGTGGCAAACATTTGGATTAATGTTTGATTAAGGAAATATTGAGCTAGAAATCATCATGACAATGCATTAATGTGACATAGACTTGTATCATGAGTCATGGTCTCTTTTTTAGCAAAAGTGTCACATTAATGGATTGATTAGTGGTGATATAAGAGGAAGAGAGAGAGAGAGGGGCTGCCATGGTTATATGGTTAGCTCTCATATTATTTTTGGTGGACTCTCTCATTTTTATTCATAGCATCATAACAAAAGAAAAGAAAAGATGAGAAAAGCCTCTCTTCTTCTTCTGCCTCCTCTAGCTCATTGTCTCCTCCAATGGCAACACCTTCTACCTCCATCCAAATCAATGGATGAAAGAGACAAAGTGACCACAACATACTCTACTTCAACCTTGGGCACGTCGACTAGCACACTTCGTGCCCGAGTTGCTTCGGACGAAGCGGGAGCCCATAAAAAGACTTCTCGATGTGGTGCCCTTTCCGACGAGGAGATGAAGACCGGAGATGCCGTGTGGAGCTTGGGATGGTGGCCGAAGACCGAAGGACACGGATCGCTTGGTATAGCCCTCTACCCATTCTCTTGTTAGCTAGAATTAGGTTAATGGTTACGATCCGGGGTTTTAAGATGTGGTAGTGCCGGTTTTCAAGTCAAGAAAAATTTTTGTTTCCGCATTTTGGCCGAGGAAAGACGGCCGGGGCGCTACCGTAGTCCTACATGGTATCAGCGCCATGCCATTAACCTAGTCTAGCTTGCTCTAACGTGTTTACAAGTTCGATTGAACGAAACTTCCAAAAAACCGTGTTTTCATGCATCAGGTTTCTGTCGAATTTTTGCTGTGCTCAAAAAAATTATTGGGTACATTGCAAAAATACGTGCAGGGTTTTTTATGCATTCTGTGAAAATTTGGTAGATTGATTCCTCAGGACCGCCGCGGAACCACGGCCAAACCCTAGTTTTGGCCGTGGTTCCGCGGCCATTATTGCTCTTCATTGGACTAAATTTTTACAGTGAGCTTCTGACTTGGAAATAGGGCTTTTGGTATATACTGTTTGGGCCCAGATTTTCTTTGAGTGCTACAGTTGTGCTTGGGGCCCACTTCGGTAAATTTAGTCGATTGAAAATTTTAAACATGTTAGTTCACAGTATTTACATTATATCTGCGACCGTGAATGTCACTTGATCGGTAAATCTTGTCTAACTGCTATAGCCCTTTTAGACGGATTTGCGAACATGACATTCACGTTGATGTTCTGTGTTGTGTTGTGATGTTGCGGATTTGTCGTGGTGGATAGCCAGGATGCAATGTTAGTACAGTTTGGTTGTATATGTACATTTGATATTGCGGGGCGAGCGTCCGACATGTGGACTGCCGTTACTGCCTGTTTGTATATTATTCTTTTGGGGCACGACCGGGCTGAGGTCGATGTACCCGTTGTATATTTTTTATTTTCTGTACTAGGATTACCCCGCGGAAGGGTGCATGGGTAGCCGGGTTCTAGAGGGCAACGGGCCCGCATCTCATGGCGTTGAGACGGAGGGGGCTTCACTCTAGAATTGGCGAGCTATTCGCCACACTCATAGAGGGTACAGCTTGACCCAAGGAGGGGTGCTCAACTTACCGGATTCCGTGAAGTGCTGGGTGGTCCATTCACGTTGTTGAAGGGGGCTGCCTCGCTTCAGGTTTTGGCGGGTAACTTGCCGCGCCCGTAGGGGTCTAGGATTTCATTGCACAGGCTATCCACACGACCATGGGAACGTCGGGTTTCAGTAGCGGCTCTATGAAACCCGGGGATCCCAGATATCTGTATTGTTCTGTGATGCTTATTACATTTCTGTGATGTTGCATTTTATCACGCCTTGAGCGAATATTATATATTGTTATATATACTAGTAGATGTTGTATAAGTTTTGCATCCGCGCTAGACCAGTCCCCGCTCTGTCGTTAGTTAAGTAACCTAACGGGTGATGACGGGACCCAGTGGCGAATGCGGATGGCATATACGTACATCATTATTTTCGTTCTTTTGTGGTGTGATCAATTGATGGGACTATATTGATTCGGATCAATGCAAGCTAAACAAACCTATTCTGATGTTGTTGGAACAATTTGTAGCGTTTTGAAAATCGTTTCGGTGAAATTTCGGAAAATCGGTAAAATAAGAAAGTTTTCTGTAAAAAGTCAAAATACAAATATCTTTATTATAAAATTAAATATACATATTCTAGATATGTAATTGCTAGTATTTGGTGTTTATTGACCCACTAGTGAAATTTCAAATTTTCTGAAAAAATTTCCGAAATTAATTATTTTAATATTATTTTAAGACGTCACTAATATATTTAATTAGGGAAAATTACAAATTGGAATGAGTTAAAACAAATTTTGTGCATCATAAAACATTAAATAAAATTTTATTATGTTTCTTTTGAAACGAAATCGTTTGCCAAAACGGTTTCGAAAATATCGAAGAAAAAGGCTTTTTTTCGGTGAAATTAGTGATAAATAGAATTGAGGTTTGGTATTTATCTTCTTGTGTGTGCTCCCACTCACTCACCTACACTCACACACCCCACAAATTTCAGTTGGCAGAACCCATGTCTGCCCCACACACACACACCTCACATGTAATGATAAAAAGAAAGAAAACAAAAGGAAAATGAGAAGGAAATAAAACTATAATTAAAGGAGGTATGGTAGTGGTTGACTTGTGGGTTTTTTTTTCCAACACAACCCAATCCCTCATGCTCATTCTCCCCACCTGCACATTGGCCGAGAGCCCCCCCCCCATTTTTCAGCCCCCTTCATTTCTTCATCTCAAATTCACTTCAAAATTCTTCTAAAATGCTTCAAATCTACACAAAAACCTCATTAATCTCCTAATTTAAATCCTACCCATTTTTCCTTGGCCAATCTTGAATGGATCTTAGAGCAAGGAAGCAACTTTGGAGGTCAAGATTCCATATGTGATTTCATGTTTTGGAGGTATAATCCTAAGACCTTGGTTTGATTTGTAGTTAATTACTTTAATTTAGCTATTAAGTGTTTAATTAAGTTTTGATTGTGTGTTTGAAAATTCAAGAGAGTGGGTTGTGATCAAGTTAGGGTTTGTAGTGTTTGATCATGGTTTTAATGGGTAGATTAGCATGTTAATTGAATGCAAAACCTAAATTGGTTACTAGTTGCTATTTGTTAGTCTAAAATTTTGCTAATTGTGTTAATTTGGTTAACTAGGTTTTGGGAATTTAATTAATCAATTGGGATAAAAATCTAATTAGGGTATCCATGGTATTATTAACATTTTAAATTGTATTTTAATATTTTAGATCATGTAAATCCAAACTAAATTGTTGTTTAAGCATTTTTGCTAAAATGGTTGAAATTTGGGTAAAATTGCAAACTAGTTTTTTTTGAACGTATATAGTTTGTTGAGATTAAATTGTGGTTATGGGTTATATGACTCATTTATGTTATTTAATAAGTATTATGGCCGCTAGAATTGTTTAAACGTCGAATTTTGTACTAAAACGGGTAATTTTGCTTGCTAGTTTTTCGGAAAAACGGCTTTTAAAGTGAATTTGGGGGTTTTGTGAGTTTTAACCTATTTTATATTAAAATTAGTGTTCGTGAATGTGAAAATGAGTGTGATTGGATTTTTTTTGATGGTTTGATATTTGTACATCGACATCGAGGGTTGGTTGGCTATTCTTGCATGCGTAGGCGATAGGTTTTGACCTATGCGTGATACGCGTGCCGATTTGATTTTCGTGTGCCGTTTCACTTTCGAATTTGGTTTTAATGCGATACGATGCGTTGTGATATGCAGGTACCCCCATGTGGACTTCGAGACGACAAGAAAGTGTATGGCGACGTCGGCACCGGCAAGCGAGGACCAGGAGAGTAGATTTATATCTACGGGGAGAAGTCAGGTGGATGGCGTATAGCACCCCCGCAGTCCGTGGTGGTGTATACGGATGCGTATACACACCAACAATTATTATATGTTATTTGGGATTAATAACGATGTTTAGGATGGATATTGGGGTGTTGGATTATTTTAGTGTTGCGAACCCTAGGGTAGTGTTGCACTACACATACACATATACATACTTGCATACATTCCTATTTATATATGCTCATGGGATTCTTTATAGTTATGTGTTCACATGGGTATGGGACTATGTGTTCACATACGGATTTGAGGATGATACTTGGGATTGAGATGAGTCGATGAGATTTGTTTTGTGGTTGAGATATCGATGATATGGCAGGATTCGTACTTGAGGTACGTCCTGATGTTATAGCGGATCTTGGGACGGCGATACGGGTGAATAGTGTTATCAATAAAATGGTCGACATGTGATCGTGATATGAGATATGATATGCTAGGATATTGATATTAGGCCGTATTGGGCGATGTATACCCCTTGATGATGATATGTGCTGATGATATCGGTTTGTACGAGATTGTCGATCAGTAGTCAGATCATGAGTATATTGAGGATATTAGTATTGTACTAGACATAGGTCAGTACCCTAGACTATGATCTTGGATAAAGAGGATACCAGAGGAATAGTGTGATGAATATGTTATTGACCCGTAACCAGATTTGGGGATGCCGTACGACGGATTTACGTACGAGCTATATTGATGATTGATCCGCACTCCTGACTTGGGATGCCTGATTATAGATATGGTATCGGATGTGATATTATTGAGGCAGGATCACCGACTATACATATACAGGTATGTATATGTATCGACTCAGATGATAGGCGGTTTCCTTACCTGTAGTCTAGCTTGTAGCTTAGCCCTTTAGTTTAGTTAGTTGTTAGATTAGATTCGGTTCCTACCTATTTCAAAGCTTACGAATCGTGCGTATTTTAAAAGACAAGTCAAGGGATTCTACGGATATTTCAAAAAACGTATCTTTTCTTAAAAACACAGTAGCCTCTATTTTCAAAACCCCACGAATCGTGTTATTTCAAATGGCACCATTGTTTAATATTTAGCTCCCGCTCATTATGGTTGCTCGCTCCGCATCGCATACTTACATTGTTATTTCATATTGCATTGTTGATATTATGTTGTTAGGACACCAGCACCATTACCGATGATGCGTATATACCACGTACACTTACTTGCCGGCTCACACACATCTTCATCGGTAATTGCCATGTCACGCACACCCTAGAAAATATTATTGCTTAACTTCGCTTGATAGCTAGTAGTTTGACATGATATTAGTGTACTTACCTTATATGCCAGCTTAGATATTGTAGTTATTACTGCCGCTTCTTGCATACCGTTACTCATTGTTATGCCGCATTCATGGATTCTCATGCATATATTCACTTTTTACGTGCTATTGAGGTTTTGGATTCGGATTTCCATGAGATTTTCTGGATTTGGGGAAAACCGCAAAACATATACAAACTTCTTCTTTCTCTTTTTAAATAAAAATCGCGGTTTTTTCCCATGATGTATGAGTCGTCCACGATGAGTTTGCTGATGGATTTCGAGACCCGATTCGAGGAGTTGGATGAACCGTTTCGGGTACATGGTGGACCCGGTAAGGTATCCCGGGGCAAGAAGCTCGTGGTGATGACGATGAGCCTGGCAGGGGGAGACTACCTACCGGTGATTTTACCCGACGCGTCGGATATCCGGAGGATACCGTCGTGGTCTTGAGATGGATGGTAGGGACCGGTCTGGACTGACGGCGTCCTAGATATTGTGATTGAGACATTGAGATTTCGAGATATTGAGGTACAGAGACTGTGATACAGAGATATCGAGATATTGGGATTACGTTTTGTGCCGATGCTAGGCACTGTTTTATGCTGATTTCATTATGATACCTCATTTTAAAAATACAAAGAAAATCTCACTAATTTATGAAAACAGTTTCTTCATTTACATGTACTCTGTTTTCATGCATTCATACCTCATTCATAAGATATATTGCTACCTGAGGCACTGACACGGGCACATGAGATCACACTCGGGTTAGATGTTACCCTAGCCATTGTTATAGGCTACATGTTATTCATATATTTGAGGATATATTATGATCATTGACCTAGGTTGCGTTATTTATGCGATTTCTGTGCGTCGATATTTTTCCATTCACGAGTTGGCAACTCACCCCCGTTGTGCCCCAGTTTCTTGCAGGTTTGCCGTACAGGTTTCATTACGGCTTGCGGGCATAGTTTCCTTCGGGTGATTTGCTAGTAGGTGGGTTTACTTGTATCGTACCCCCATTTTATATCTTGTATATTATTATTCTGTTGTATCTAGAAGTTCCATCAACCAAACATGTATTTATTTCTGAGATAAAGACCAGTGATGTTATTCTTTCGACCTTAGAGTCGCGCGTTATATTTCTGTGGATTTCTTGTGGTTTTGAGTTTTGATCCTCGCCGTTGGCGTTGTATATTACATTGATTGTGTGGTTGTGACCGTCAATTGACGAAGAGCTAGCTCCCGCTTGGGGATGCCTTTTATTGATTTTGTATACTATTCATGTTGTATCCCGTTTGGGAGCCAGTATTTACAAAGGAGACTCTGCCGAAATTTTCAGGAAATTCTTGATGTTTTTAAAACGCATAATTCGGCTTATGCTATTAAAACTACTTATTTTAAATTGGTTTTCGTTCACTCTACTACTTTTCTTGGTTTGGATTTCTGGGTTTTCGGTTTACTTAGATTACGTACGCCTCGAGACGTTCGTAGTTTAAGTGCCGGTCTTGTTCCGTACTTTCGGGATATGACAAAGTTGGTATCAGAGCGTTAGGTTTTACCTTCGGAGCGTAGAATAACCCTTGGTTGATGGAATAGGTGACTAAAGTAGAGTGACGTACCGTGGGTATGTTCCGCGGCATACTTACGATACGCTACTCCATTTAAGAAGCCTTAGGATGTACATTTCTTTGTTCGGTATTATATTCATTCCTGATCTAGCTTCATCGGTACTAGTTACGGTTTGCTGCCACGATTACGGGTAGGGAGAGCTACGGTTAGAATTGCGGTCAGCACAAGCTCGTCACGGACGAGGACTGACCAGGGCGTAATTTTAGCGACACACGATTGCGGAGATGTGTCTTTTTACTGTGTTTCGCGCCACGAGCGTTTGGCGGATCGCCTTTATGAGATTTCTCGGACGTGCCGATTAGTACCAGAGGATTGGGCCACCGACAGAGGCCGGCCAGATTTTGATGACCGTTGGTGTATTGCTTATTCATGATGGTCGAGGCACTGTTCAGCGTGCAGACGAGCGAGCCAGTTTTTGCTGCGAACGATGAGATATTGCCCTAGATGCTGGAGCTATTGCAGTACGAGTTGTACTAAGAGATGATAGAAGGTCGCTAGTCATCGAGGATGAATGACTAGGACATGTGGATCGTTCACCTACCCCGATGCGAGTCATCAGATAGATTGATTCCAGCTAGAGACGACTTCACGCGGAGACGTTGAGAGTCGACAGAGACGATCGAATGTCAGAAACCTATTTTTCCAAGTTTAAGTAGTCGGAAAGACATGCAGGCAATTCTATGGTCCCTCTAGAAGAATGAAACCCTAACTCGACATAATGACCGTGTGAAAGCCTTTGAACCTTAAGGTTTGCGGCAGTTCCGCGGCGCCATTAGTGAGGCTTGGGTTTGCCCTTCTACGGCTGGACCACCGATGCTGTGGTATGTACTCGATACTATTAAACTATGCCCAAGATATTGAGCCCTTGGGGGATTATGAGGTTTTGACAATCGATTGGATGGTTCGACTTAATTCGGATGGTAGGTGGTGAGATGCATTTCTTGGGAGACTCCCGATACGAGGATAGCCGTTGGAGCTCAGTCTATGCAGCCGCGACGAGACGAGTCCAAAGCAGACGATATTAGAGAAAAGTGAAGTAAGAGGTTCATACCAGATCTAGATGAGATGACGTTCCACTCCGCCCACATCAGAGATGCGATGCGCATGCCGAGGCATGGTACTTGGATTTACCTTCCAGAAGGAGTCGCGATGAGTATGCAGCCGTTTCGGAACAAGAAATTGATATGGTAAAGGACGATGACTTTCGGACAGTTTGACAGAGACGAGATTTGGGAGAGACCTCGACAGGACCTTTTTGGAATAAATTACGAGAAGACCTGGACCTAGGAGTGGTCATGATACACACACCAGCAGGCCAGATTTCAGGATCGTCGATGAGACATGCTATGAGTGACCACGACAGTTGGCCAGAGATTCTTGGAGGATATGCTTGAGCGGGACTATTCCGCCATACTTGATTTGCGTATTTTGGGCGATTTATTTGATGATTGAGTTTCATGATATTTGTCTTCATGGACCATGGTTGCACCTGCTGAGTATTTACGATTTTTGCACGGTTGTTGCACTTGATATCGTTTTCGTGCCTTGGTTCTCATGTTTGTGATTATATGAATTTCATACAGTTGAGTTGATTTATGCGTATATACGCACCCGATTTGGTTTTTGCACTCGGTATGATTCACATATGCTTGCAGTGCAATGATACGCATTTTGTGCACTTAGATGCACTGGACTTCGATTTCGATTGTGATACTCGATATTTGTTTTGTGCACCTTGTGCACCTGATTTGATTTTGCGCATGTTCGGCGCTTGATATTGGATTTCATGATTTCGTGCATGATGGTTGCCCCTGGTTATAGGTTTTCGCGCATGTTGAGCGCATGTCTTGAGATGCGATTTTGGTGCACACCAGATGCACTAAATCGAGATTTTTTGCGTGCATGTCATATGCACCTGATTTTGCTGTCAGGCACACACGTTGCCTACGACAGATGCTTTGTGCACACCCGATGCACTTAAATCTTGTTTCTGTACACTTGTATGGCACGTATATGGATTTTGATTGCCGTGCGCACCAGACGCACGTAGTATTCATACGCGTATTTTGGGATTGATTTCTTATAGAGCAGTACGTTTTTATGATATTGCTATGTGTTTTCGTACTGAGCAGGACTAGTCAGAGGACAGTACATGAATATATTTTGCATGCATTAATAGTTATTGAAGGGATTTCCAAAAAGCGAGCTATAGCCTCAGTATTTACCTACGTGTCTGATATGACACGAAATGTTTAAAACAAGGAGACCCTTCTAAATTGTTTCCAAAACGGCGGAACGTACATTTCAAACAAAGGTATATATGTATATAGTTATTTTCTTATGATAGACGTCCGCCACTGTGCAGTGTTATACGCGTTGCACAGCGACTTAAAGAGATTTGGCATGCATTTCCTTCAGATACTTACAGATATAGATTCGATATTTACATGTATAGTTTCGAGTTATATCATATTGGTTTTGATTTGGATTTGGCATTGATTTATTCCCCATGAATCCGATGATTGCGGGATGCTTGACGGAGTTTTGATTTGAGTTATATGCTCATTTTTCATGCGCATGCGCTGCGCTACGATTTGTTTTATGTATTTACAATTTCGGAGCCCCGACGACTTGATGGTTTGGTTTAGATGTTTTAGTATTTGGGGGGAGTTGTAATTTAAATTCGGGGACCGAATTTCTTTAAGGGGGAAAGATTGTAGCGTTTTGAAAATCGTTTCGGTGAAATTTCGGAAAATCGGTAAAATAAGGGGGTTTTCTGTAAAAAGTCAAAATATAAATATCTTTATTATAAAATTAAATATATATATTCTAGCTATGTAATTGCTAGTATTTGGTGTTTATTGACCCACTGATGAAATTTTAAATTTTCTGAAAAAATTTCCGAAATTAATTATTTTAATATTATTTTAAGCCGTCACTAATATATTTAATTAGGGAAAATTACAAATCGGAATGAGTTGAAACAAATTTTGTGCATCATAAAACATTAAATAAAATTTTATCATATGGATTTTGAAACGAAATCGTTTGCTAAAACGGTTTAGAAAATATCGAAGAAAAAGGCTTTTTTCGGTGAAATTAGTGTTAAATAGAATTGAGGTTTGGTATTTATCTTCTTATGTGTGCTCCCACTCACTCACCTACACTCACACACCCCAAAAATTTCAGTTGGCCGAACCCATGGCTGCCCCACACACTCACACCTCACATGTAATGATAAAAAGAAAGAAAACAAAAGGAAAATGAGAAGGAAATAAAACTATAATTAAAGGAGGTATGGTAGTGGTTGACTTGTGGGTTTTTTTTTCCAACACAACCCAATCCCTCACCCTCATTCTCCCCACCTGCACATTGGCCAAGAGCCCCCCCATTTTTCAGCCCCCTTCATTTCTTCATCTCAAATTCACTTCAAAATTCTTGTAAAATGCTTCAAATCTACACAAAAACCTCATTAATCTCCTAATTTAAATCCTACCCATTTTTCCTTGGCCAATCTTGAATGGATCTTAGAGCAAGGAAGCAACTTTGGAGGTCAAGATTCCATATGTGATCTCATGTTTTGGAGGTATAATCCTAAGACCTTGGTTTGATTTCAAGTTAATTACTTTAATTTAGCTATTAAGTGTTTAATTAAGTTTTGATTGTGTGTTTGAAAATTCAAGAGAGTGGGTTGTGATCAAGTTAGGGTTTGTAGTGTTTGATCATGGTTTTAATGGGTAAATTAGCATGTTAATTGAATTCAAAACCCAAATTGGTTACTAGTTGCTATTTGTTAGTCTAAAATTTTGCTAATTGTGTTAATTTGGTTAACTAGGTTTTGGGAATTTAATTAATCAATTGGGATAAAAATCTAATTAGGGTATCCATGGTATTATTAACATTTTAAATTGTATTTTAATATTTTAGATCATGCAAATCCAAACTAAATTGTTGTTTATGCATTTTTGCCAAAATGGTTGAAATTTGGGTAAAATTGCAAACTGGTTTTTTTTTGAACGTATATAGTTTGTTGAGATTAAATTGTGGTTATGGGTTATATGACTCATTTAAGTTATTTAATAAGTATTATGGCCGCTAGAATTGTTTAAACGTCGAGTTTTGTACTAAAACGGGTAATTTTGCTGGCTAGTTTTTCGGAAAAACGGCTTTTAAAGTGAATTTGGGGTTTTTGTGAGTTTTAACCTATTTTATATTAAAATTAGTGTTCGTGAATGTGCAAATGAGTGTGATTGGATTTTTCTCGATGGTTTGATGTTTGTACATCGACATCGAGGGTAGGTTGGCTATTCTTGCATGCGTAGGCGATAGGTTTTGACCTATGCGTGATACGCGTGCCGATTTGATTTCCGTGTGCCGTTTCGATTTCGAATTTGGTTTTAATGCGATACGATGCATTGTGATATGTAGGTACCCCCATGTGGACTTCGAGACGACAAGCAAGTGCGTGGCGGCGTCGGCACCGGCAAGCGAGGACCAGGTGAGTAGATTTATATCTACGGGGAGAAGTCGGGTGGATGGCGTATAGCACCCCCGCAGTCCGTGGTGGTGTATACGGATGCGTATACACACCAACAATTATTATATGTTATTTGGGATTAATAACGATGTTTAGGATGGATATTGGGGTGTTGGATTATTTTAGTGTTGCGAACCCTAGGGTAGTGTTGCACTATACATACACACATACATACTTGCATACATTCCTATTTATATCTGCTCATGGGATTCTTTATAGTTATGTGTTCACATGGGTATGGGACTATGTGTTCACATACGGATTTGAGGATGATACTTGGGATTGAGCTGAGTCGATGAGATTTGTTTTGTGGTTGAGATATCGATGATATGGCAGGATTCGTACTTGAGGTACGTCCTGGTGTTATAGCGGATCTTGGGACGACGATACGGGTGAATAGTGTTATTAATAAATTGGTCGACATGTGATCGTGATATGAGATATGATATGCTAAGATATTGATACTAGGCCGTATTGGGCAATGTATACCCCATGATGATGATATGTGCTGATGATATCGGTTTGTACGAGATTGTCGATCAGTAGTCAGATCATGAGTATATTGAGGATATTAGTATTATACTAGACATAGGTCAGTACCCTAGACTATGATCTTGGATAAAGAGGATACCAGAGGAATAGTGTGATGAATATGATATTGACCCGTAACCAGATTTGGGGATGCCGTACGACGGATTTACGTACGAGCTATATTGATGATTGATCCGCACTCTTGACTTGGGATGCCTGATTATAGATATGGTATCAGATGTGATATTATTGAGGCAGGATCACCGACTATACATATACAGGTATGTATATGTATCGACTCAGATGATAGGCGGTTTCCTTATCTGTAGTCTAGCTTGTAGCTTAGCCCTTTAGTTTAGTTAGTTGTTAGATTAGATTCGGTTCCTACCTATTTCAAAGCTTACGAATTGTGCGTATTTTAAAAGACAAGTCAAGAGATTCTACGGATATTTCAAAAAACGTATCTTTTCTTAAAAACACCGTAGCCCCTATTTTCAAAACCCCACGATTCGTGTTATTTCAAATGGCACCATTGTTTAATATTTAGCTCCCGCTCATTATGGTTGCTCGCTCCGCATCGCATACTTACATTGTTATTTCATATTGCATTGTTGATATTATGTTGTTAGGACACCAGCACCATTACCGATGATGCGTATGTACCACGTACACTTACTTGCCGGCTCACACACATCTTCATCGGTAATTGCCATGTCACGCACACCCTAGAAAATATTATTGCTTAACTTCGCTTGATAGCTAGTAGTTTGACATGATATTAGTGTACTTACCTTATAAGCCAGCTTAGATATTGTAGTTATTACTGCCGCTTCATGCATACCGTTATTCATTGTTATGCCGCATTCATGGATTCTCATGCATATATTCACTTTTTACGTGCTATTGAGGTTTTGGATTCGGATTTCCATGAGATTTTCTGGATTTGGGGAAAA
Organism: Agapanthus africanus; assembly: GCA_030015575.1. Taxonomy (NCBI): domain Eukaryota; kingdom Viridiplantae; phylum Streptophyta; class Magnoliopsida; order Asparagales; family Amaryllidaceae; genus Agapanthus; species Agapanthus africanus. The sequence goes on from JASDDO010000019.1 coordinate 441,073,749, forward strand.
CCGCAAAACATATACAAACTTCTTCTTTCACTTTTTAAATAAAAGCGCGGTTTTTTCCCATGATGTATGAGTCGTCCACCATGAGTTTGATGATGGATTTCGAGACCCGATTCAAGGAGTTGGATGAACCGTTTCGGGTACATGGTGGACCCGGTAAGGTACCCCGGGGCAAGAAGCTCGTAGTGATGACGATGAGCCTGGCAGGGGGAGACTACCTATCGGTGATTTTACCCGACGCGTCGGATATCCGGAGGATACCGTCGTGGTCTTGAGATGGATGGTAAGGGCCGGTCTGGACTGACAGCGCCCTAGATATTGTGATTGAGACATTAAGATTTCGAGATAGTGAGGTACAGAGACTGTGATACAGAGATATCGAGATATTGGGATTACGTTTTGTGCCGATGCTAGGCACTGTTTTATGCTGATTTCATTATGATACCTCATTTTAAAAATACAAAGGAAATCTCACTAATTTATGAAAACAGTTTCTTCATTTACATTACTCTATTTTCATGCATTCAGACCTCATTCTTATGATATATTGCTACCTAAGGCACTGAAACGGGCACATGAGATCACACTCGGGTTAGATGTTACCCTAGCCATTGTTATAGGCTACATGTTATTCATATATTTGAGGATATATTATGATCATTGACCTAGATTGCGTTATTTATGCGATTTCTGTGCGTCGATATTTTTCTATTCACGAGTTGGCAACACACCCCGTTGTGCCCCAGTTTCTTGCAGGTTTGCCGTACATGTTTCATTACGGCTTGCGGGCATAGTTTCTTTCGGGTGATTTGCTAGTAGGTGGGTTTACTTGTATCGTACCCCCATTTTATATCTTGTATATTATTATTCTGTTGTATCTAGAAGTTCCATCAACCAAACATGTATTTATTTCTGAGATAGAGACCAGTGATGTTATTCTTTTGACCTTAGAGTCGCGCGTTATATTTCTGTGGATTTCTTGTAGTTTTGAGTTTTGATCCTCGCCGTTGGCGTTGTATATTACATTGCTTGTGTGGTTGTGACCGTCAATTGACGAAGAGCTAGCTCCCGCTTGGGGATGCCTTTTATTGATTTTGTATACTATTCATGTTGTATCCCGTTTGGGAGCCAGTATTTACAAAGGAGACTCTGCCGAAATTTTCAGGAAATTCTTGATGTTTTTAAAACGCATAATTCGGCTTATGCTATTAAAACTACTTGTTTTAAATTGGTTTTCCTTCACTCTACTACTTTTCTTGGTTTGGATTTCTGGGTTTTCGGTTTACTTAGATTACGTACGCCTCGAGACGTTCGTAGTTTAAGTGCCGGTCTTGTTCCGTACTTTCGGGACGTGACACAATTTTTCAAAAGCTGTTATTGCAAGGACGTTCTCTTTTGTTTTGTACAGTGGTATTCGGTTATGAATATCCAGCACCTCATTCGACGAGGCAAGGGCCGAGATCCTTTCATCGGGAGTGACCCCTTGGACAGAAGTTTGTGTCAGGGTAATAACTTCACTATAGCCGATTTCCTTTTGCTTTGCATCGTGGTAGTCAGTTCGAATATCCTGCACCTCATTCTACGGGGAAAGAGCCGAGATCCCTTCACCGGGAGTGACCTCTTTAGCAAAGGTTTTCACCACTATATTTTTTATAAAAAGCTATCCGGTTCCTTCAACGATACCAAGTTCATTACGTTAAAGGTTTTTCGCCAAAAACCAACCGTAGCCCTCCGTCATTTCAGATTAGTATTGCTTAGTATTCGTGCTACGTATGTCGTGCTCAGCCGAGGCGTAGTGTGCGGTAGCTCTGTAATGCTTTTCAGTCTTATGGATATGTGATTGGTTAGGACAGTCGTACGGTCATTTTGGCTCAATCAAGGACTCGTGCGGATGGGTCTAATGCAATCAAGATAATGACGGGTTGAACTTGGTTAGGATCCTTTGATATGTTGGCTCAGTCAAGGTTACTTGGGTCCTAGGGGTAAAAACACACATCAGGAGTTTCTAAAGAAACTGAAACTTGCCAGGAATGCACATACCTTCTGGAGTGTGGTGACGTGAGTGGATTCCGTCACGTTATCATGCGATAATAGTTGGATCCCGATTCCCACTGATGAGTTGGTTTACTCCTCGGGTGATCCTGACTAATTCTTCTTTCAGGTTTGGAGGAGAATTTGACGTTACAGTGGGAGGTTTCCTGATTAGATAAATTGATAACCATTCTGATCTAGGTTAGAGTGCACGCTGAGTGTTTCTTTTCTCTCTCTCTTTGGCAGCGACCATGACCCGACCCTTGATTATGACTCAGTGACCAAATTGACCGAACCTTCTTAAACACTGGCTTTTGGATTGTTAGAGTTGCAAACCTCTTTGCCACTCCTACTTTTACCCTTTTCTCCAGAACACCCCGTATTACTACGAACATCCACTTCCATTGGATAAAACCATCGTATGGTTATATACGAACTCGAAGGAATTCATTCGAGGATGATTTCTGGTTCTGGAGAAAACGAATAGGACTATTCAGTTGTTTTTTCCTTTTACCTTCTCTCAGGTTGCGAGTGCTCCTTGGATTAGGACAGTACACCCGTTACGCCTATTTGATAGTCTTCTTCTAAACCTTAGGCTGGTGCCGAACGGTAGGGAATGAAGAAAGCCGATTAGCCTAAGTGTGGTGTGCAGAAGGTATTAAGTTATGACAAATAAAGGGATTAGTGAGAGGGCAAAGTAAACTGCGACTGCTATTCATGACCAAACCAAGTATTTCATCGCCACTCCTACTTCACCTTTATATTTCTCTAGGACCCCCCGTATCACTACGAAGATCCACAGTTTATTGGATTCTCCATCATATGGTTATATACGAACTCGAAAGGAACTTGCTCCAGTTCGGGGATAGATTCTGGTTCAGGAGAAATAGGAATAAGGTTTATTCGGTTGTCTTTTATCTTCATCTTCTCTCGCATTGCGAGTGCTCCTAGGATTAGGACAGTACACCCATTATGCTTATTGGATAGTCTTCTTCCAAACCATAGGCTGGTGCCGAACGGTAGGGAAGGAAGAAAACCATTTAGCCTAAGGGGTGTGCAGAAGGTAATGACTAAAGACAAATAAAGGGATTTGAAGAGATGGCAAAGAAATATATGGTTACAGTTGTGAATCCGGATAATGGGAGAGGCACTACTAGGAATACCCGGATACCCTTTCGAAACATTTATATGTTTCAGTTTCACTGTTTAATGTTAAAAGAAAACTGATTTCCCAATTAGCCCTTGCTCCAGGGTATGTATTTACCAGGGATGATTCACACATCTGTATGGTTTTACAGATGATGAGTGGGAGTAAGTTATTGGGAATTAGGTGATCATCCTCATTATATCAGGATTCGTTGTAATTGGTGATATTTGAGGAAGTCACCTGGGTTGTTTGCCGGATGGCAAATATTTGGTTTTGAATATCCGTTGTTATGCACCAATTTCAAATTGATATATCTGTACGTCTATTTTTATAGAGTGAGATATACCTTTTTGAAATTATGTCTATGACATTTACCTATATCAGCGGATGGTTAGGTAAGGAGCATTAAAACAGCGGTGTAATTCTTCTTAACCATAAGTACAGTTTTCAACCTACGACACACAGGGATTGAATTATTAGACTCAGGGGACTTATACAGAGTATTGTATGTTGTCCAGTATCCATTAGGACAGAGGGGTTGGTACTCGTGCTGTATTTTGTTTACTTATGACTTCTCTTGTTCTTAGACATGTGTTTCGTAGAAATGCAAGGTCCAAGTTTTGAGAAGTTATAGGTATATGAGTAAAGTAGAAAACCAGGTATTGCAAGTATCAGGATTCTTCAAGGTAATCGAAAATGTAGATACTTGTGTATGGTATTCAGTTGATAGTAATGGTTTTGAGAACTTGTTTCTCTTTCAGGTTACTCATAATTGGAAGCTCTCCTTGTTAGTGTATATGCCCTAGAGGCCATTACTGTATCATACTAGCTTCTATATTACTTAATGGAAGCTTGGGATATTCACAGTTGTATTGACATTCTTGCTCAAAATGGTAGTATGCTACTTGGTTTGTCTCTACTTCAATATGTGCATGTGTTTCTTTTAGCATATCGCTTATATACATATTAGTAGAGCCCTTAGGATTTTTGCTTGATTACCAGCGTTGTGATGGCGCTCACACTCGTGGGGGCTGGGTAATCCATAAGCACATCCTTATACAGGTCCCTAGTCGTAGGACTATCGAGACAGGGCATCGATACTCCGGAGTAGACTAGCGTATGCGCTTCTCATCCCAGCGAGGGAGACGGTCTGTCCCACAGCCGTCAATACGTCGTACTTGAGATAGTATGCGGATGCTCGTTAGGTTACGAGTACACTGGATAGGACTCGTCGGGAACTGTTGGTTGGTATTATACCTATCGTCAGTTATCAGTTCCCACGTGACATGAGTACAGCTTAGTTCGCCGATTTGACACTGTCACTTCGCCTCGAGTGTGTTCCCACTGTACTTAGATTACTACCCTACCACGGCTCAAAAGAGTCGTGCAAACAGGTAGTAGTTGGGTGCAGTCCCGAAGCACTTGGAGGCAGTGACGGTTAGACAGGATTCGTCTCTCCCAATATTGGGGGTTGACATCGCGCTGTGTCTAGGAGAGCCATTACATGAGTAGTCCCTGGCCAGGGCAAGCGAGATATACTGGTAGGTTTCCAGTGTTATCTCAGGGTGTTCTGCGCTACACTCCGACAAGACTTGTACCGCTATTAGGGGACTGACGTTTACCGCCTCCCTAGGCCCGCCATACGATGTATCAGACGAACAGACCGGACTGTACGGAGATTGTCACATACAGGCTCAGTAGGAGTTCGGATGGGTTTACCTCATCAGCCTTCTTATCGACATCTACCTGGGGACCGTTACGTACAGCTAATGCCGCTTGCGGTCTGTAGTTAAACCCACTGCCAGCGTACTGTCGAGTCTTTAGAGTCCCACACAGAGAGTTTCCCTGCATTGAGCAAAACGTGTAGAGGCCGTATGGTTTTATGGCAGGGCTGCGATCACTTGCGTACACTTATGTGCGTATGTTGTTCGGGCAGGCAATACTAGTGGGCTTTGGTTTAAGCCAGATCCTAGTATTGCACGGATGGATTTGTTTTGTCTTCAGTGCATTCGCATTCTACGGAGGAGTGATGAAGGAGGAGGTGCCTCATTAGGGTTTTGGCAGTTGGTTCGGCTAAAACCGTTATGTGGCAGGCTCATTAGGGTTTTGGCAATTCGTTCGGTCAAAACCATTATGAGCCGGGGACATTGTTTACTAATCCTTTTACTGATAATTTTATGATGGCTAATTGCATTGACCATTTGACCACCATGACCTCTCTTGACTTTGTTGACCGGTTGACCGGGGTTGACCATTGACCTTCATGTGAGATCTACACTCTTCTTTTGATTATGAAAATGGTCATTTCAATGTAGCCATCAACTTTATCTTGATGGGATTAGTAATGATAATGTTTTTTTATTATTGAACCATGGCTCATTTTCTTTAGCTTATAGTTTATTCTCATTTCTCTCTCTTGCTCTTTCTCATGAGAAGAAAAGAAAATGAGCTCTCATGGTTGCTAAGTTCTCCTCCTTCTTCCTCTTCTTGATTCTATCTTTTGATCTCATGTGTTGAGAGAAAAAGATTCCACAAAGACAAACACATCCATACATCTCCTATACACATCCTAGGGCTTCTTGACTAGCAATCTCTTTGCCCTAGTTGCCTCGGCTTGAGGTGGAGCTCGGTGTACATCTCTCGGGTGGATCGTCTTCGACTCAAGAAGGCCGCGGAGGTGCCCAAGGTCCGGATCGACGCTTGGAGCTTGGATGGACGAGTGGGACAGCGGAATGAAGACCCGAAGGACCGGTTTCGTGAGGTATACTTTCTACAGCATAGTAGTTAAAGTCTCTTGTAGTTTACTAGTTACTAGTTTAGCAAAGATCCATGCTTTAAGTCCATGTTGCCTTGCGCCAAATCATTGTTTTTCATCATTTCCGCCTCCCCGTAAGAACCGGGATGAGCAACGTGGACTTACAGTGGTATCAGAGCCTAGCTAAACATAAACAAGTTAGCAAAGTGTTTAGAACATCGATCGAAAAAAAGTCACAAAACACGTCCGCAAAACCTCAAGTTTCTGTCGATTTTCATACTGCTCAAAAAGTGATTTAAATTATATGAAAAATCGTCTCAGGGTTTTGTAAAAACACTGGAGAAAAACGAACCAGTGATTCGATCAAACGACCGCGGTTCCGCGGCAATGACATGCTCATTGCCGCAGTTCCGCCGCCGTTTTGACTCGACACTGGATCGGGTTTTGTGCAGTGTTTTAGTTTGGATGTTTTGGGATTTTTAATACATGATTTTTCTACCCAGATTTTCCAGAGAGCAAATTGACTTTTGGGGTAGTCAAAAATCCGTATTTTGATCGGTATTCCGTACACTTTGGCTAATGAATATTATCTGTGATGTGATATATGTATTGAACGTCTACTAATCGCTATAAGTCGATTAGTGGGGGTTATACATATCTGTGATCTGTAATGTTGATGGTTTGTGGATATGAACTCGGTGGATTGTCGCAGATGAATAGCCGGGGTGGATGTGAGATGAGAGTTTCTTTTTCTTTCATTCATTGTAAAATTTGTAAATTGATGTAATATTATTTGTATGGCCGCACAACCGGGTCGGGATTGTAGCCGTCATTGTATAATTCTTTTTACTGTTTTTGTTCCTAGGATAGAGCCATGGAGGGGGTGCACAAACTACCGGGTATCCCGAAGTGCCGAGTGGCCTACTCACGGTGTTGAGGGAGGTTGCTTCGCTTCGGGTACTTGGCGGGTAGTTTTCCGCACCCGTAGGGGTCTTGGGTGGGGTTTTGGCTATTCATCGCGACCGAGTAATTCGCTTTTCATTACAGGCTCGAACGAATCGCGGATTCCTAGTATATCCAAAGTGTTCATCTGTGATCTGTAATGGCTATCATTGCTATATATCTATATATGATATCTATTTAGGCGTTGCTTATGTTTTTCAGCCGCGCTAGCCCAACCCCCGCTCTGTTGTTAGTTAAGTAACCTAACGGGTGATGACGGGGCCCCGTGGCGAATGCGAATGGCATAAGCGTACGTCATATTTTGGTTGTTTTCTGCAATGGTAGGATTAAATGATGGGACGCATTAAAAGAACTAATGCAAGAAAAATAAACCAAGTAAAAGTCGTTGGAACACTTTGAAAACCACTCGGTTCTTTTCAAAAAACCAGCATTTTAAACGCGGAGCTTGAACCACTCCTTTTAAAAGCTATCTCGTTCCATCGATTATATCAAGTTCACTACGTTCACGGTTTCTCCAAAACCATTCGTAGCCCTCTGTCGTTTCGTATGGATAGTCAATAGTATTCAAGCTGTGTTTGTTGGCCAAAGTCAAGGCACAGTGCTTGGTAGCTATTGGGTATTCATATGTAGCATAGATAGATGCGTTGGTTTGGGACAGTCGTACTGCCTTGTTGGCCAAAGTCAAGGGTATGTGCGGGTGGGTTCAAATTAACCTTGATAATGACTGGTAGAACTTAACATGTGACTTATGATTTGTTGGCCAAAGTCAAGGTCATAAGAGCATGGGGCAAAAATCCACATCGGGAGTTTCAAAAGTACTGAAACTTGCTAGCGCTGCATACCATTTGGAGTGTGATGATTCTGGTAGGATTCCTTCAGTTTTGTCACGCGATGATATTTGGATCCCAATCCTACTGTGAGTATATGCTACTCCTCGGGAACTTTCTCACTTAACGATCAATGCTATAAACCTAGTAGGTGTCTAGAAAGGTGTTAGCGGGGCTACGCCCACAGGGAAAAAAGGTTACTTAATTAAGGAATTTCGCGAAAGCGTTGGAAAACCTCCCTCGAAGTACCGACACTGGCCTGGCTGAACGGTTAAGCAAGTATTGTATGGTGAGATTGATCCTGACTAATTCTTCCTTTATGCTTTGAGGAGGGATTCTAGAGACAGTGGGAGCCATCCTGTTTAGATAAATTAAAAACCAATCTAAACTTGCAAGAGCATCATGCTAAGTGTTTTCTTCTCTCTCTCTTAATTGCAGCGACCCAGTGACCATACCTAGGTTACATCTAGATAATAAAATGACTGAATCTGACTGTTATGACTGGCAAAGGTCTGTCCAGATGTCCATTGCCCATGACAAGCTGGGACACCTCTTGACTGATCCAACCCCTGTCGTCTCAAGTCCAGTTTCCCCTGTCACGGATATTGAAATCCGTAGGACATCGGAAGAAGACTGTGCAAAAGCCAAGTGCCTCGTGTTAGCCTCAGTTGATGGTATGTACCAGAGGCAGCACGAGAAGATGGACTCAGTTTCTATCTTCCTCCATAACAAGGATTTATATAGAGAGCAATCTCGTATCGCAAGATATGAGACCTCGAACGAATTTCTTCCAGCGAGGTTGGCTATCGGGTCATCTGTAAGGGGCAACGTCCTTACAGAGACCAGCTCCTTTGAGCTCACGAACCTGAAGACCACGTTGAAGAACGGGTCAGATACTGACTTAGTTCAACAGTCCCTACCTACTACCCTGAAGGAAACCAGGGAAGTAGAAAGAAAGGGAAGGGCAGAAGTTTCGGGACAGGATGTAGTAAAAGAGGAACGTTCCTATTGTTACGGGAATGAACATGGGCAGAAGGATTGTAGGGCTTGCAAAGCTAGTAGCCAGAATTCGAAGCATGTTGTGGCTTCGGCTTCTGGTATGTTTGTAATAGAGAACTGTATGTCAGTTAACCCTACTTCCTGGGTATTGGATACCGGATCAGGATCTCATATCTGTAATTCGTTACAGGCTCTGAGAAACCGTAGGGTTATCAGGAAAGGTGATATGACTCTCAGGGTTGCTAACGGAATGAGCATGTATACTGAATCCATAGGGGAATATCATCTAGGACTGACAACTGGGCAGATATTGATTCTGAGTGACTGTTTTTATGTACCAGGTGCAACTTGTAACATCATATCTGTATCCTTAATTTCTAAGGAAGGATATGATTTTACTTTTGTAAGCGATGTAGTAAACATCCACCTAAATCAAGTTCTGATTGGGTCAGGTACATTGAAAAACGGTATATACGTTTTGAATCAAGCTCAGGTCTTCAGAGTCCAGAACACACCTAAAAGAAAGTCTCCGGAATTAAATCAGGCTTTCTTATGGCATTGTAGACTGGGTCACATTAATGAGACACGGTTGACTAAGTTACATAAAAAAGGATACTTGGATCGGTTCGAGTACCAGTCTTATGCCACTTGTGAATCTTGTCTTATGGGAAAGATGACAAAGACTCCGTTCACTGGACACGGAGAAAGAGCGAGCGAGCTCTTGGGACTGATACACAGTGATGTGTGTGGTCTATTGTCTACACATGCGCGAAATGGTTATTCATACTTCATTACTTTCACAGATGATTTCTCTAGGTATGGGCATGTCTTCTTGATGAAGCACAAATCCGAGGCCTTTGAGAAATTTCAGGAATACAAGAATGAAGTTGAAAAAAAACAGGCAAAAGTATCAAGACACTGAGATCTGATCGAGGTGGTGAATACTTGAGTGCCGAGTTTCTGGGATTCTTAAAAGAGAATGGAATTCTCTTTCAGCTTACTCCTCCATACACAACACAACACAACGGTGTATCGGAAAGGCGGAATCGAACCCTATTGGATATGGTTCGATCCATGATGAGTAAGGCTGAGTTACCACGATCCTTCTGGGGTTATGCACTAGAATCAGCTGCATACCTTTTGAACCGAGTTCCAACTAAGACTGTGCCTACTACACCATATCAGATGTGGTGTAGGAAGAAACCCTATCTTAATCACATTAAGACATGGGGATGTCCAGCTTTTGTAAAAAAGCAGCATGCAGACAAGCTCAAGGTACGTTCAGTACAGTGTAAGTTTGTGGGATACCCAAAGAACTCCAAGGGGTATCTTTTCTATTACGCAGAGGAACAAAAGGTTTTTGTTTCTCGTCATGCCCGCTTTTTGGAAACTGAGTTTTTGGAAAATCAGATAAGTGGGAGCGCAATAGAACTGGAAGAAATTCCAGAACCACAAGCTATTACTGAAAGCTTAGTAGAACCAGAGGGTTCGAAAGATCAGGACATTCCTATGCCGCTCCGCAGGAGTAGTAGGCAGTCTTATCCGCCCGAGAGATACTACGGTTTTCTCATAGACTGGGATAAAGAGGATTGCACTATGGATTATGGTGAGCTTACTAGCTTCCAGCAAGCCATTCAGAGTGGCGACTCGGTAAAATGGCTGGATGCAATGCGGGCCGAGATGGAGTCCATGTACACCAACAAAGTTTGGACTTTGCTCCAGAAGGGGTAAGACCCGTAGGATGCAAATGGATCTTCAGAAAGAAGATTGGTGTAGATGGGCAGGTTGAGACCTATAAAGCTAAACTTGTTGCAAAGGGTTTTCGTCAAAGACCTGGTTTGGACTATGACGAGACCTTTTCTCCAGTGGCTATGCTGAAATCCATTCTGATCCTTCTTGCCATTGCTGCCTTCCACGATTATGAAATCTGGCAGATGGACGTAAAGACGGCTTTCTTAAATGGAAATTTGGAAGAGTGCGTCTATATGGATCAGCCGGAGGGATTCATTCAGAGTGGGAGCAGCGGTAGAGTGTGCAAGTTGCTAAAGTCCATCTATGGACTTAAGCAGGCATCGCGGAGTTGGAACATCTGCTTTGATGATACTATCAAAGAATTCGACTTTACCAAAAACCCAGATGAACCATGCATTTACAGTAAGATTGTAGGGAGAACTGTGGTATTCCTCGTCTTGTACGTGGATGACATTCTCCTAATAGGAAATGATATTCCTATGCTACAGTCAGTCAAAGGATTCTTGTCGCAGAGGTTCTCCATGAAGGACCTGGGCAATGCTAACTACATTCTGGGGATCCAGATCTATCATGATAGATCTAAGAGGATGTTGGGACTTTCACAGTCAAGGTACATCGACACCATACTGAAAAGGTTCAGTATAGAAGATTCAAAGCGCGGTAATCTACCGGCTTGTCACGGAATCACCCTCTCCAAAGAGATGTCTCCCAAGACTGATTTGGAAAGGGATCGCATGTCTATTATACCCTACGCTTCTGCGGTAGGCTCTATAATGTATGCGATGTTATGTACCAGACCAGATATAGCATACGCATTGAGCGTTGTAAGCCGGTAACAGTCGGACCCAAGGGAGAAACACTGGATAGCGGTAAAGAACATTCTCAAGTACCTGAGAAGGACTAAGGAGATGTTCTTGGTGTATGGCGTAAAAGACCTCCAGATCGAGGCCTTTGCTGATTCGAGCTTCCAGAGTGACAAGGATGACTCCAAGTCCATGTCGAGTTATGTCTTTACTCTCAATGGAGGGGCGGTTTGCTGGAAGAGTTCCAAGCAGGAGACCGTTGCTGACTCAACTATGGAAGCGGAGTACATAGCTGCTTGCGATGCCGTAAAGGAAGCTGTCTGGATGAAGAAATTCCTCACGGAGCTTCAGGTGGTTCCTACCATTGTTGATCCAATACCGCTGTATTGCGACAACAACGGAGCTATAGCTTTAGCGAAGGAACCCAGGTCCCATCAGAAGTCCAGGCACATTTTGAGGCGGTACCACCTGATCAGGGAGATCGTAGATCGTCGGGAGATCGAGGTGAAGAGAGTAAATTCGAAGAATAACACTGCAGATCCACTCACGAAGGCCCTACCCCAGACTCAGTTCGAGCGGCTGATCGAGATGATAGGTCTTCGATACGCCAGTACATGGCCTTAGTGCAAGTGGGAGATTGTTAGTGTATATGCCCTAGAGGCCATTACTGTATCATACTAGCTTGTATATTACTTAATGGAAGCTTGGGATATTCACAGTTGTATTGACAATCTTGCTCAAAATGGTAGTATGCTACTTGGTTTGTCTCTACTTCAATATGTGCATGTGTTTCTTTTAGCATATCGCTTATATACATATTAGTAGAGCCCTTAGGATTTTTGCTTGATTACCAGCGTTGTCATGGCGCTCACACTCATGGGGGCTGGGTAATCCATAAGCACATCCTTATACAGGTCCCTAGTCGTAGGACTATCGAGACAAGGCATCGATACTCCGGGGTAGACTAGCGTATGCGCTTCTCATCCCAGTGAGGGAGACGGTCTGTCCCACAGCCGTCAGTACGTCGTACTTGAGATAGTATGCGGGTGCTCGTTAGGTTACGAGTACACTGGACAGGACTCGTCGGGAACTGTTGGTTTGTATTATACCTATCGTCAGTTATCAGTTCCCAGGTGATATGAGTACAGCTTAGTTTGCCGACTTGACACTTCACTTCGCCTCGAGTGTGTTCCCACTATACTTAGATTACTACCCTACCATGGCTCAAAGGAGTCGTGCAAACAGGTAGTAGTTGGGTGCAGTCCCAAAGCACTTGGAGGCAGTGACGGTTAGACAGGATTCGTCTCTCCCGGTAGTGGGGGTTGAAGTTGCGCTGTGTCTAGGAGAGCCATTACACGAGTAGTCCTTGGCCAGGGCAAGCGAGATATACTGGTAGGTTTCCAGTGTTATCTCAGGGTGTTCTGGGCTACACTCCGACACGACTTGTACCGCTATTAGGGGACTGACGTTTACCGCCCCCTAGGCCCGCCATGCGATGTATCAAACGAACAGACCGGACTGTACGGAGATTGTCACATACAGGCTCAGTAGGAGTTCGGATGGGTTTACCTCATCGGCCTTCTTATCGACATCTACCTGGGGACCGTTACGTACAGCTAGTGCCGCTTGCGGTCTGTGGTTAAACCCACTGCCAGCGTAGTGTCGAGACTTTAGAGTCCCACACAGAGAGTTTCCCTGTATTGAACGAAACGTGCAGAGGCCGTATGGTTTTACGGCAGGGCTGCGATCACTTGCGTACACTTGTGTGCGTATGTTGTTCGGGCAGGCAATACTAGTGGGCTTTGGTTTAAGCCGGATCCTAGTATTGCACGGATGGATTTGTTTTGTCTTCAGTGCATTCGCATTCTACGGAATGCGGATGCGGGTGTGTATGCACAATTTTGAGGAGTGATGAAGGAGGAGGTGCCTCATTAGGGTTTTGGCAGTTGGTTCGGCCAAAACCGTTATGTGGCAGGCTCATTAGGGTTTTGCCAATTCGTTCGGTCAAAACCATTATGAGCCGGGGACATTGTTTACTAATCCTTTTACTGATAATTTTATAATGGCCAATTGCATTGACCATTTGACCACCATGACCTCTCTTGACTTTGTTGACTGTTTGACCGGGGTTGACCATTGACCTTCATGAGAGATCTACACTCTTCTTTTGATTTTCTTTTTCTTTTGATTATGAAAATGGTCATTTCAATGTAGCCATCAACTTTATTTTGATGGGATTAGTAATGATAATATTTTTGCATTATTGAACCATGGCTCATTTTCTTTAGCTTATAATTTATTCTCATTTCTCTCTCTTGTTCTTTCTCATGAGAAGAAAAGAAAATGAGCTCTCATGGTTGCTAAGTTCTCCTCCTTCTTCCTCCTCTTGATTCTATCATTTGATCTCATGTGTTGAGAGAAAAAGATCCCACAAAGACAAACACATCCATACATCTCCTCTACATATCCTAGGGCTTCTTGACTAGCAATCTCTTTGCCCTAGTTGCCTCGGCTTGAGGTGGAGCTCGGTGTACATCTCTCGGGTGGATCGTCTTCAACTCAAGAAGGCCGCGGAGGTGCCCAAGCTTCGGATCGACGCTTGGAGCTTGGATGGACGAGCGGGACAGCTTTAATGAAGACCCGAAGGTCCGGTTTCGTGAGGTATACTTTCTACAGCATAGTAGTTAAAGCCTCTTGTAGTTTACTAGTTACTAGTTTAGCAAAGATCCGTGCTTTAAGTCCATGTTGCCTTGCGCCAAATCATTGTTTTTCATCGTTTCTGCCTCCCCGTAAGAACCGGGATGAGCAACGTGGACTTACACTCCTAAGTTGAGTAATGCTGATCGGCCTCTCTCCATTTAGTGGACATGCACTAGAAACAGCTGCATGATTTGAATCTGGTTCCAATTAAATCAGTGCCTCTATTTCTATATTGGATATAGAATAGTTCATATCTTAACTATGTTAAGGTACGGGGAGTTGTCCAGCTTATGCTTAAAACCAGACTCTGGATAACTTAAGGCACGTTTCTGTAATGGCTGTTTATGGGTTGACCCGGGCTATGACGAGGGTTGACTTTCTGCCATCTGGAAGATCAATAGCGATATTGTTCTTGACTCACCACAGTTTTAATAAAAATGGATTTTTTCAGAAAACAGTAGTGGGAGTATGGTAGAACTGGAAGTGATCCCAGAACCGCAAACGATTACTGAAAATTTGATAAGAACCTAAACATTCAATCTGGTTTGACATTCCATTGGCCACTCCGCAAATATGGTGGGTAACCTCAGGCACCCGAGAGGTACTCCGCTAGCCTCAAGGACGGTGGCAGGGAGGTTCTTGTTTACCCATACTTGCCATTGCTGTTGTTCCAGACTGTGAGACCCAGCAGGAGGATGAGTATAGCGTCGTTCTAAACTATCTTTAGAAGTGCACATGTATATGACTCTGGCAGAGGGTTGTCGTAGTCAGTGGGAGCAGCGGAAGCATTGGTAAACAAGTACCTTATGTCTATTTATAGACTAAAGCAGATATAGCGGAGATGGATCATCTATTTCTGATATGACGGTCATAAGTTTGACATCATCAGAATAGGGGATAGATCTGTTAAGAAGGTAGTAGGGTGTGATGTCCTGGTATTAGGATGACATACACAGAGTAGGAGGTGAAATTCTTATACTACGATCGGTTATACTTTGGTTGTCACATAGTGGTTTCTCCACATAGGATATAGATGTTGTTTCTGCACTAGATGCAATAAGGTGATATTGATCCAATCCTGGAGAAACGTTCGGAAGCAGTTTTAGAACATAAGTTGATGTTCTAGGGATATGATGACGGCATCCTCCTTCGGGAGACAGTTATCATTCCAGGCTTCCAAGGTGACCTGGATGATTGAGTGACTGTCAGAGTTATAGTTTTCCCTCTGACGAGGGGCAGTATTTTGGACAGGTGGTCCAAGCGGATACAGAGGGAGGCATGGCGCAGGATACTGATTGGTTTCAGTTGACGATACATTCTAAGAAGTTTGGATTTGGAGTTCATTTATGAACTAGGTCCCATCAGATATCCAAACATATTCTAAGACAGGTATTGCTCATTTCGGGAGATGGCTTTTTCCACGAACTTGAGATAAAGAGAGACATAGAAAGAAACTTGAAAGCGGATCCACTCACAGAGGCTATTCCTCGGACTCATTAGTTTCACAAACGGGTTTTGTGAGACTGATTAGTAGATGAGTTGGGTGTTCGGTATCACACAGGCTGTGAGTATGTGACATCGCAATAATTAGCCTTGAGTGCAAGTAGGAGATTGTTGGAGATAGTGCCCTCAGAGTCAATTATTGGTTCACAGGCACGTGATTGCAATGATTGAGGGAGGACCTATGCCGGTAGGACAGTCTTACTCAAGATGATAGTATGCTATCTGGTTTACCTTTATCATCGTGTACTGTTTCAGGTGACCTTACAAGTCACTATTGCACGTTGATAAAGCCCTTAGGATTCTTTCTTGACGGCCAGCAGTATAATGGCGATCATATACGTGGGAGCTGGGGTCTATAAGCACATCCTTAAAAGGTCCCTAGTCGAGAGAGTTTCGAAACAGGGCATCGATACTCCAGAGTAGACTAGTGTATACAGTTGAGACCCCGACGAGGGGCGGTGGCCGGTCTTACAAGCCACTGGTGTCAGTTGGTTCACCTAAGATGTATACAGGTGCTCATTGGGTTATGAATACACCGGACAGGACTCGCCGGGAATATGCTAGTTGGTCTTATACCTGACGTAATATAGCAGTTCCCTGGTGACATGTGTACAGGTTAGTTCATCGACCTGAGATCGTCATTTGTCTCGTGTGAGTTCCCACTGTACTTTGATTACTACCCTACCACGGCTCAAAAGAGTCGTGCAAACAGGTTTTAGTTGGGTACAGTCCCGAGCCATATGGAGACAGTGAGCGGATCTACAGGGGTTCGTCTCTCCTGGTATTGGGGGTGAGGTCGCGCTGTGTCTAGGAGAGCCATTACACAAAGCTCTCGGCCGAGGTAGGAGATTTACTGGTAGGTATTCCAGTAGTATCTCAGCGTGTTCTGGGCTACACTTCGACACGACTTCTACAGCTTTTGGGGGTCTGAATTTTACCAACCCCCTAGGCCCGCCATGCGATGCTCATAGACGAACGGATCGGACTGTACGGATATTGTCACTGACAGGCTCAGTAGGGTGTCAGGATGAGTTCGCTCAAAGACGTCCCTTTTGGTCAATATCTGGTGGCCCATCACGTATGGCTAATACCTCTGATGTGCTGGTGGTTAAATCCACAGCCAAAGTATTGACGAGTCTTTAGAGTCCGCCACAGACAGTTTCTCAAGTTTCGGGCGAAACGTTGTAAAGGTCGTATGATATATGGCAGGGTTCGATCTTATACGTGCGGTATAGCACTGATCATGATCGGACGGATCATACTAGTGGGCTTTGGTTTAAGCCGGATCCTAGTATTAGATTTGTTGGATTACTTTAGTCTCATCGCATTCGCATTCAGTCGGAATGCGGATGCAGGTATGTATATACAGGTGTAGGGTATCCTTGTGATCCGTCACGAGTTTACTTTAGATGTTGCCGGATCTTTTTGTTGTGGCAAACATTTGGATTAATGTTTGCTTAAGGAAATAATGAGCTAGAAATCATCATGACAATGCATTAATGTGACATGGACTTGTATCATGAGTCATGGTCTCTTTTTTAGCAAAAGTGTCACATTAATGGATTGATTAGTGGTGATATAAGAGGAAGAGAGAGAGAGGAGGGCTGCCATGGGTATATGATTAGCTCTCATATTATTTTTGGTGGACTCTCTCATTTTTATTCATAGCATCACAACAAAAGAAAAGAAAAGATGAGAAAAGCCTCTCTTCTTCTTCTTCCTCCTCTAGCTCATTGTCTCCTCCAATGGAAACACCTTCTACCTCCATCCAAATCCATGGATGAAAGAGACAAAGTGACCACAACATACTCTACTTCAACCTTGGGCACATCGACTAGCACACTTTGTGCCCGAGTTGCTTCGGACGAAGCGGGAGCCCGTAAAAAGACTTCTCGATGTGGTGCCTGTTGGGGTAAAAATTTACACCCCGGTTGACCAAGTCAAAATCCAAGTCAACCCCAAGCCAAGTGGGCCCAAGCCCAGGCCCAGTGGGCCCATGCCCGAGTCGAGCCCGAACATGAAGCGGCCGGCCTCCTCCACGCCAAGATAAAATTTTTGTAATAAATAATCTTGTTGCATTTTCTTTTATTTTATTTTATGGATAAATGTAAGAAAATGGGCATAAAGCCAAACTTTTGTAAAGCCCATGGCTTATGTGCAAAAAGAAATGGCACATGAGCCATGAAATAGGCAAAATGCCATTTTGTGAAGCCCAAGGGGCTATGTGTAAAATGTATGGCCTATAAAGGCAAAAGATAATGAAAATATCTAATAACTTTTTCTCTCTCCAGAAATTTCTAGATCTGAGATCTCTTTCTCCTTCTTCAAGGTTCCAAAACCTTCTTCTCTCTCTTGAATTAAATCAAGAGTTTTACTCTTCCTTTTTCAAAACTAAATAGTTTTCCACCACAAAACCCACCAAGGGGAACTTGGATCTGCCATCCGATCTTAAAAAGGAGAGATTTTGAGATTTTACATCTCTTGATCTTCAAGATCCAGCAAGCAACAGGAGGAAGAAGAAGAACCCTTCCATTAACCCAACAAAAAAAAAAAAGCAAAAGCACTCAGGAGTCTAACTCCTCTTTGATTTCTCTTCAGAGAAATCTTTTTAGGCTAAAAGCCTGTTGTGAGCGCAAGTCGCCCGCGTGCCGACACGTGGCGCGCGCGCTTGCGCAACTGAGCAAGTGCGCAAGTCGCCCGCGTGCCGACACGTGGCGCGCGCGCTTGCGCAACTGCGCAAGTGCGCAAGTCGCCCGCGTGCCGACACGTGGCGCGCGCGCTTGCGCAACTGCGCAAGTGCGCAAGTCGCCCGTGTGCCGACACGTGGCGCGCGCGCTTGCGCAACTGCGCAAGTGCGCAAGGCGCCCGCGTGCCGACACGTGGCGCGCGCGCTTGCGCAACTGCGCAAGTGCGCAAGTCGCCCGCGTGCCGACACGTGGCGCACGCGCTTGCGCACCTGCGCATCCCTTGGATGTCTTTTCCCCCTCTTTTGTGTACATATATACACATATACATATGTATACAAATTTATACATACACGTACTCCACGACACTGTCCCTGTTAGAAAAAAATTTCTAACGGGGCGCTGCCCCGCACCCCGCAAGGGGGCTGCTAGCCCCCTTGACCCCCAGCCCGCTATCCGGGTAGCGGGACCCCCGTAAAAACTCTGCGTGGCTCCCGATATATCCAAACCCCCCTTTCAGAATTGGACACACGTATACTGCCCATTGAGTTCGCATGACCAGTTTAACCCGTTAATCGGAGGTTCCCTCGCCCCAAAGGCGATGGGTAATTAACGGCAGCTTAGTCCGCGGCTGCCGGAGATTCGGATCCCCACCATCATTAAACCCCGGCCTACCCTAGGCCGGGGGAATCTGTAGTACGCCTGACAAGCGCGCGCGTATTCCCATCTCAATGGGGTGACGAAAAACACCCTACAGATTCTGGCACGCCCGGTGGGACCAATCTCTCCTCCCATATTTCGGGTTAAACGTTCATACGAACTCAATCAATATACATGTCGATTGCCCATACTGAAATGATGTTTTTTTTTCCCGTGCAGCAATCAACCTTCGACGACAATGTCTCCCCAGACGAATTCAGCTTCTAACGTGACCCCGATTCCGTACGTGGTCAAGATCAACGCTCGTGTGGTTCTCCCCGCAAGCCTCAGTCGACAATGGGAGGAGCCGCCCCGCCAGTTTGGCTCTGTCATCATCTACCCTGCCGGAAGCGCTCGCCTGGCAGAGATCCCAGCGGAACAGGTGGCCAGGCCGGTCTCAAGGGGTAAGAGGCCGAATGTCGTGATCGCCAAGGCACCACAACCGAAACTCAAGACGCTATCTGAACGACTCCCTGGCGCTCTAGCTGGGGGCAAGACTTCCGATGCGAAGGGCAACATCAAATGTTGCGGACGAGCTCAGGCGATGACTCTAACAAATGCACAATCGGGCGTATCTCTAAGGCCCTCTATCAACCGGTCTGCGGCATCTTCCCAAAAAGTCGAAGTCTGCCAGGTGCTTAGAACAGAAAAGTTAAGGCAGAAGCGGCTCAGGTATCGAGCCAACAAAAGGGCCAAGGCTTCGGCCAAATGGAATCGTGTGAAGTTCCAAGTGCAGAGTTGCCTCGCGACGACGGCTGAGTCGGACGTAAGAATCAGCAATTCCTTCGAGCCTCTAAAGTGGGTTCAGAACAATGCCATGACCGCCAGAATCAAGAAGACAGCAGTCCGAACAGTGCCGCAAAGAGACGTGTCCCGGCCCCAACAGAAAAAGTATGACACTGTCTCATCAAGAGTCTATGAAGCACTCTGTGCCGCACGAAAGCAGCGGGGAAAACCCAGAAAAGAAGCGCCAGCACCATTCAAGAAACTGGTTAAGCCAGACGCCTTCAATCGACTACCAGCTACCGAAACAAGGGGGTCAAGACAGCGATCCACGAAATCAACTGCCAATGATAGAAAGACGGCCGGATATATCATCCATACGGTCTATATGGCGGGAGGACGCCCCAGCGACAACCTTCGCAGCAAAAGCAAGGATGGGGCCACCACATCCCAAGCTCAATCTAGCCCGAATGTGGTTGCCGCTGCCCAAGAACAGCCGCCCCTGCTGGATGAAGAAAACCCTCTCGATGAGGATGATAGGCAGAAAGACCCCTCGGTCCATGCAGAGTCAAGCTCGGACAGCGAGGAAGAGCCGACTTTCCGCCCTAGGACTGCGGAGCAAGAGCTGCTTCAAGAACTTCGAAAACAGCTCAGGAGCAAAGATAAAGAGATGGCCAAGCTCTATTCGAAGATTGACGACTTAACGAACGTGGTGATGCAGCTTACGGCTCAAATTGCTCGAGCGCCTCCTAATCAAGCACAAGCCGCTACTAATCAGCCGGGTGATGACAATCCGAGGCAGCCAATGCCTGTTCCTTTGGGACCAAGACTGGTCGAGCCAAATGAAAGCCGGCTACATTCCGCTTCTGGGGACGCCTTGGCCCCAGATAGCACCATCCCGCTAACACAGGATCGGATAATGGATTTGGTCACCAGCAAGGTTAAAACATTGGTGGCCGAGGCTGAAGCTCAAAAAGAAATCGGCAGTAGTGGGCGGCCATATCCCGCGCAGTACGATCTGATTGAGTTCCCAAGCGGCTACGTCATTCCTAAGTTCGGAAGATTTGATGGAACGGGGAATGCAAATCAGCACGTCGCCCACTTCAAAGCATCGTGCGGAAATACAGGGGGCAATGACGCGCTCCTTCTTCGTCAGTTTGTCAACAGCCTGACCGGCGTCGCCTTCGACTGGTATGCGAGTATACCGGACGGGTCCGTCATTACCTTTGCCCAAATGGAGTCCCTGTTTCGGCAAAGGTTCATGAGTGTCAGTGATAAAATCTCCATTGCCGACCTTGTGAGGACTAAGCCGGGGAAGAATGAAAGCAACACCGACTTTATCGCCCGATGGCGTAATCTCACGGTCAAGTGCGAACCGCCGCTGGAGCAGGACCAGTCCGTTAGCCTTCTCATTGGGAACCTCAGCAATTGGATGGTCCCATTCTTGTGTACAGCAGGCCTCAAAACATTCCAGGAGCTAACCAAGAAAGTCCAAATGCTGGAACGCTCGAAGCAAGAGTCCCCGCCAGACTCTCAGAGAGACAAAACTTGGAAAAGCAAGCGGGACGACAACCGTAGAAGCGGGAGTTCCAGCAGTACCAATGTCTTCAATGCCTCCGATAATGAAGAAAAGCGAAGGGCGGGCGAATCCAAAACTAACCGGTCTCGAAAGCCATTGCTGGGAGGAGATGGGCCCACCCTAGAGGAGAAAAAGAACAAGGTTTACTCTTTCAGAAGGGACAAGGTTCGCAAGATATTTAAAGATGCCTTGAACAACGGCCTACAATTGCCGGAGTCGAAAAGACCCCAAGAAGCAAAAATGACCGACAATCCTCTGTATTGCCCGTACCACCGAGTAGTGAGCCATGCGATCGAGGATTGCTATATCTTCAAAGACTGGGTCGAGAAGCAGTACAAGGCTGGAGAGATCGAGCTGTCTAAAAGCGTGTTGGTGAACAACCAAGTTGCAACCACCAACTTTATACAGACAGAAGCTGAAGCCTTCTGGGAGCAGATAGCCGAACCCGCTGCCCCGAGAAATGAGATGGACTCATCGTGGCCTCCGTGGAGTACGCACATATCTAATAAGACGAAGAAGATGCTAAAGCTACTTCAGAAAGAGCCCAGGATGGAATGGGAAGGACAGAAGAAGCCTACCAGTCCAGCTGCCTATGCGGCTCCATCAGGCTCAAAATCCAAGAAGCTCAAGAAGAAGAAAAGTGCAGCTCGGCGCGAAAAAGAGTCTGCAGGGAGATCGACCATTCAAAAATATATCGATTCCCTCGAAGAATATGAACAAAGGGAAAGAACATTGATTCAATTGAATGAGTTCTTCCCTGTACAAGCGGCTGAAATTCCGGAGGAGTTAGAAGAAGACTCCAATGAAGAGGTCCCAGTAATGACCTGCTATGCCATCCATCTTGGCAGCGACTCCGAGGATGAGCTCTGTTTTCCCGAAGAGGACGAGGAGCTCACCACAAAGGCCAATCAAATCCAGCTCAGAAGCGGCAGGGCTCTACCGCCGAATCAGGGCAACGCCCCAAAAGGGAAGGAAAAACAAGTCGCTAATGAAGAAGATGGCAGAGAACCGGCTGATGAAAACATAAGTCCTTCCTCGGTGGACTATAATGTCTTGGCGCATCTCCGGAAGCTTCCGTCTCTCCTGAGCATCTACGACGCCTTGGTCCTATCTAAGGAGCTTAGAGATGTTCTCATCCACGCTCTACAAAACCCCGAGCGGTATCAGGCCCACTTTGCGGAAATTAATATGAAAGAAGCCCAGCACGCTTTGCATGCCGCCGCAGTCACATTTAAGGATGAAGACTTGCTACTGGGAACGGCTGAGCATAATCGGCCGCTTTACGTGACCGGGTACAGCGACGGAGATCGAATTAATCGCATATTGATTGATCCGGGGTCCTCAGTGAACATCATGAACCTGCGAACACTGAAGAGTTTATCAATGGACGTCCGACATCTGTCAAGGGAAAGGATTGTCATTCAAGGCTTCAACCAAAATTGCCAGCAAGTTCTGGGGTCCATAGCTCTGCCAATCAAATTCGGGGATCTGCAAACTGAAGCTAAGATATACGTGATCGACGCTGACACGTCTTATAAGATTCTCTTGGGGCGGCCGTGGCTCCACGATTACGGCATCATTCCGTCAACTCTCCATCAATGCATGAAGTATACTAAAAATGGCGAAGAAAGACGCATTGACGGAGACATCCAGCCGTTCGGTGTGCATGAAGTCCGCTATGAAGATTCTTGGTACTTTATGAACCACCAAAATGCTAAGCCACAACTGACTGAGGATAGACCAGCCCCAAGGCTCAAAAGCAAATCTGCGCCGGCTGTCACTTTCAAAAGCAAAAATGCCCAAGTGCGCCCGCATTTCGGTAGCGACACTGATGAGTCCGACGCTGGAAGCCCATCCTTCTATAAAACTCGCCCTCGTTTCGGCAGCGATACGGACGAATCTGTTACTGAAGGCCCATCTAGCAGCAAAGTCCGCCCTCATCTTGGCAGTGACACTGAAGAGTCAGAAGAAGAGGACCTGCCGTGCGACAGCTGTGCAGATCGACCCCCCATGCAGCAAGCGAAACTACGAGAGACATTCGAAGTCGCAGAAGGGTCCCTGGCTATCACAAGGGTACCAGAGCAAATGTGCAAAGAGCTCGATGCATTATCAATCTCCACCGTGGACCAGCTGAAAACTTTCTACGTTCCCGGGAGGAAAAGTGGACAGAAGGGCATCTTGTTTTATGGGTCAAACCCTGTTGTGCACCCGGACGATCTTTCTGTCGCGTGCCTTCCCTATGAGAGAGGCATAAGAGCCGTCCTCAATCCCAGATACTATGCGCCCGAGATGCGGGAATACTTTAAGAAGTGCGGATGCCGGTTATATCAAACGGAGTCCGAAGCAAAGTTTTACGAAGGGCTATGGCATCCGCCCCAGGTCCGAGCACTCATCGATGGACGAATTCCAGATAGACGGGGCATAGGCTACATTCAACCTGATTCCAAAGCGTGCTACATGATCCATGTTGGTGAGGCCAGTGAAAGATCAAATGATGACGACGAGATAGCCGAGCCAGAAGAAGCTCCTCAAGAGCTCGAAGATGGCGGACAAGCAACCTTTGACGAGCTAACCGAGATTGACTTAGGAACGCCCGATAATCCAAGGCCGACCTACATCAGCTCGCTCTTGTCAGAGGAAATGAAAGCGCAGATAATTGCCCTGCTGCATGAGTTCGTCGACTGCTTCGCGTGGACATACAAAGAAATGCCTGGCCTTTCCCCTGAAGTGGCCGTACATAAATTGGCTATATCTCCTGATGCTAAGCCAGTCAAACAAGCTCCTCGAAGAATGAGAAGGGAACTAGAAGAAAAGGTCATCGAGGAAACTAAGAAGCTCATCGATGCCGGCTTCATCAGGGAAGAGAAATACGCGGACTGGATCGCATGCATAGTCCCAGTGAAGAAGAAAAATGGGCAGATCCGAGTTTGTGTCGATTTTAGGGATCTCAACAAGGCATGTCCTAAAGACGACTTTCCGCTACCGGTCATGGAAATGATGGTCGATGACACCTCAAATTACGAGCTGTTCACTTTTATGGATGGCTCTTCTGGATATAATCAGATCAAGATGTCGCCTGAGGATGAGAAGCACACAGCATTTCGAACTCCGATCGGAATATATTGCTACAAGGTGATGCCGTTCGGACTGAAGAACGCAGGTGCTACATATCAAAGGGCAATGACCAATATCTTCGATGACCTAATTCATAAAGTCGTCGAATGTTATGTTGATGATCTGGTCGTCAAGACTAAAGCCAAGGCCGATCATATCCAAGATCTCAGGACCGTTCTCACCAGACTGAGGGAATACGATTTGAAGATGAATCCTCTGAAGTGCGCTTTTGGCGTGTCATCGGGAAAATTCCTGGGCTTCATAGTCCGACATCGAGGGATCGAAGTTGACCCATCAAAGATAAAGGCCATCATGGAGATGCCTCCTCCGAAGAGTCTGACGCAGCTAAGATCTTTTCAAGGCAAGCTTGCTTATATACGGAGGTTTATCTCAAATTTATCGGGGAGATGTAGGCCCTTCTCAAAGCTCATGAAGAAAGGAGCTCCTTTTATCTGGGATACCGAATGTCAAGCAGCGTTCGAAAGCATCAAACAATACTTGTTGCACCCTCCAGTGCTGGCCGCTCCCATTCCAAATAAACCGCTGATTCTCTATACTGCCGCGCTAGATGAGTCACTCGGTGCGCTCCTCGCCCAGAATAACGAGGAGGGAAAGGAAAATGCCCTCTACTACCTCAGTCGAACTCTAGTCGGGGCGGAACACAACTATTCCCCAATCGAAAAGCAATGCCTGGCTCTGATATTTGCTGTGAAGAAGCTGAGGCACTATCTGCTGGCTCATCGGGTTATGCTGATCTCCAAGGTCGACCCGCTCAAACACTTGATGACCAAAGCAAGCCTAGCCGGCAGAATGGCAAGATGGGCTGTCATGCTACTTGAGTTTGACATAGTTTATACCCCTCAGAAAGCAGTAAAAGGGCAAGCTATTGCAGACTTTCTCGCTGCTCATCCCATACCAGAAGGGTCGCCGCTAAATTGTGAGTTACCCGACGAACAAGTGCTGCACCTCGAGAATGACGAGCCATGTTGGGAGCTCTACTTCGATGGGGCCTCATCGATAAGAACCTCCAGTAAATCAAGCGTCCCGGAGATAAAAGCAGGGATAGGATTGGTGTTCATCACACCATCAATGGGAACCCTACGGCGTTCTTTTGCTCTCACCGAGCCTCGGACAAACAATGAAGCTGAGTATGAAGCTCTGATAGCTGGTTTGGAACTCGCCATAGAAATGGAAATCCTTCGGCTACGAGTTTACGGTGACTCCCAGCTTGTCGTCAACCAAGTAAGCGGCGACTATAAGATATACAAACCCGAGTTAGCTCGGTACAGAGGCCGGGTGGTGGAACTCATGAAACGGTTCACTTACATTGAACTAATGAGAGTCCCTAGAGCGTTGAATGGAAAGGCTGACGTGCTCGCTCGCTTAGCCAAGGAGCTGGCTGATCCTGACATGGACGAAATTCTAATCACAGTCAGGAGCCGACAAATTCTACCCCCAGTCTGTCTACGAGAAGAGAAAAGCGCGGAACAGGAGAGCAGTCCCGCCGAAGAAGCTTCGATCATCCAAGACGAGCCTGATTGGAGAGAACCCTTCATAGAATACCTCCGATACGACAAGCTGCCTGAAGAAAAATCTGCGAGGATTCAGCTGAAGAAAAGAGCTCTCCGATACGTGTTTGTAAATGACACGTTATACCGCAGGTCATACGACCAACTATGGCTCAGGTGTCTGTCATTGGCCGAAGCCCAAAAGGTCATGAAAGATGTCCACTCGGGCGTTTGCGGTGCTCACCAATCTGGCCCCAAGATGAGACTTCAAATCAAACGGCTTGGGTATTACTGGCCCACCATGATACGGGATTGCGGAGAGCATGCAAAGAAATGTTATATCTGCCAAATTCACGGTGATTTTATTCACAAGCATCCCAATCCATTGCATCCTACGGTGGCGTCATGGCCCTTCGAAGTTTGGGGCACCGACATTGTTGGCCCAATTGATCCTCCGTCATCTAAAGGCCACCGGTTCATACTGGCCGCGACAGACTACTTCTCCAGATGGGCTGAAGCTGTCCCGCTAAAAGAAGTCAAGACAAAAGATATTCTGATATTCTTCCAGCATAATATTCTATACCGCTTCGGTACACCAAGAAGAATCATTTCTGACAACGGGCCTTCTTTCAAGAGCTTCAATGTCTCAAGGTTCGCTACTCAGCACAAGATAGACTGGAGATATTCCTCCATCTATAATCCAAGAGCCAATGGGCTAGCCGAAGCCTTCAATAAGACTCTATGCAAGCTCCTGAGGAAAAATGCTTCAGCCAACAAGAGAGACTGGAATCTCAAACTTCACGAGGCGTTGTGGGCATATCGTACCACGCACCGTACTCCAACACAGTCCACTCCATACTCATTGCTCTTCGGAGTGGAGGCGGTCCTCCCCCTCGAAGTCGAAGTCCCAAGCTTAAGAATGGCCGTCCAACATGAGTTGACGGAGGAAGAAAACGTGCTCCTTCGACTTGAAGAACTCGATGCCCTCGAAGAAAAGAGGCTCGCGGTGCAGCAAAATCTGGAGCTATACCGAGCCCAAATGTCACGGGCCTATGACAAGATAACTCGTCTCCGCGCTTTCAAGAAAGGTGAATTGGTGTTGGTCCTCAAAAGACCGATCATCCTCAATCGACATGCCAAGGGAAAATTCGAGCCAAACTGGGAAGGACCATACGTCATTGAGAAAGTGTTCGACGGAGGATCCTACCAACTAATAAGTGCCGAGGGAGAAAGGCCCATGCCACCCATCAATGGCCGATATCTCAAGAAATACTACACGTGAATGCTCCAAGTCGCAGGCGAACTGAGCACATCAGCCCTACGGTCTGGATCAGACATCCTGCAAAACCGTATACAATCCACGGGCGTAAATGACCCCTATTTTTCCCAAATCTTGCCGGTAAGACTACTTTAAAAGTCCCACCAGCGGCAAAATTTTGTAAAAAAAAAAAAAAGAAAAAAGAAAAAAAAAGGGAAGAAGAAATAAACGGTATGTCCACAAGAAAAATGGGCACGGATGAAAACCCGAAAGGGCTCCGTGAGTAAAAACAGCAGGACTACCGGCGAGTCTGTGAAAACCCGAAAGGGGCGCAAATTCGTGAAAAGAGATGAAATACACTCGCAAAGTCCTCTCGACCTTGTGAGAAGAAATCCCCTGCGTGAGATCCTTACGACTCACAAAGGAGCAACACACTTAGGAATCCTCACGATTCCTAAGGAGAAAAATACACCTGCGGGATCCTTACGACTCGTAGGGAGAAAATGCTTTTATGGGACCCTCACGGCCCGTAAAATTGAAAAGCCTTAGGTGATAGGGACCCAAACCTGTCTCCTAAGCCATCGTTCCCCAACGGGCAACGGCAAATGATGAGTCGCTCCTGGCATTTCGCTTCAGTGTTAGCGGTGCTGATGCCGACCAAAACCCAAATCCCAAGTCCTCCCATGGCAAATGATGAGTTGCTCCTGGCATTATTCCAGTGCAGCAATGCTGATGCCAAACAAGATCCAAATTCCAAGTCCCCAAACGGCGAATGATGAGTCGCTCCTGGTACCATATTCCAGTGTAGCGATGCAGACGCCAACCAAAATCCAATTTCTCAAAATTCTCCGGCCCTACGGTGGGTCCCCAAATTGACCATCGTATACAATCCACGGGCTCAAATAATTCTCATCATACCCATGCCCCACCGTAATCACCAGTTATGCGGCCGGTCTCCGCTTTGGGAATGATGCTCCATTGATAAGACCCACTCATGTGTCCTCACGATATATGAGGAGAACAAACCTTTGTGGGATCCTTACGACTCATAAAGGAAAAACACACTTAGGAGTCCTCACGACTCCTAAGGAGAAAATACACCTGTGGGATCCTTACGACCCGTAGGGAGAAAATGTTTTTATGGGACCCTCACGGCCCATAAAATTGAAAAGTCTTAGGCGATAGGGATCTAAACCTGTCTCCTAAGCCATCGCTCCCCAATCCCCAAATGGCGAATGATGAGTCGCTCCTGGTACCATATTCCAGTGCAGCGATGCAGACGCCAACCAAATTCCAAATCCCTTACCCCAACGGCGAATGATGAGTCGCTCCTGGTACCATATTCCAGTACAGCGATGCAGACGCCGACAAAATCCCGAAATTTTTCCGGCCCTACGGTCTGGATCATACATCCTGCAAAACCGTATACAATCCACGGGCGTAAAACAATCCCAATTTCTCCCAAATCCTCTCGGGGCAAATGATGAGTTGCTCCTGGCATTATTCCAGTGCAGCAATGCAGATGCCAAACAAAAACCAAAAAATCCCCAAATCCTCCCCATGACAGATGATGATTCGCTCCTGGTACCATATTCCAGTATAGCGATGCTGATGTCAACCCAAATCAAAATCAACAAGTCAACTTCCACTCCGACACCGCAGAAAGCGGAGCAAGTCAGAATCCAATCTCAACACCGCAAGAAGCGGAGCAAGTCAAGTCTACCCCTGACACTGCAAGAAGCAGAGCAAGTCAAATCAAGCACCGACCGTCCAAGTCGCAAAAAGGGCAGAATCGACCGTCCAAGTCGCTAAAAGGGCAGCACCGACCGTCCACGTCGCAAAAAGGGCAGAACCGACCGTCCAAGTCACTAAAAGGGCAGCACCGACCGTCCACGTCGCTAAAAGGGCAGCACCGACCGTCCAAGTCGCTAAAAGGGCAGCACCGACCGTCCACGTCGCTAAAAGGGCAGAACCGACCGTCCAAGTCGCTAAAAGGGCAGCATCGACCGTCCAAGTCGCTAAAAGGGCAGCAACGACCGTCCACGTCGCAAAAAGGGCAGCACCGACCGTCCAAGTCGCTAAAAGGGCAGCACCGACCGTCCACGTCGCAAAAAGGGCAGCATCGACCGTCCAAGTCGCTAAAAGGGAAGCAACGACCGTCCACGTCGCAAAAAGGGCAGCACCGACCGTCCACGTCGCTAAAAGGGCAACACCGACCGTCCAAGTCGCAAAAAGGGCAGAACCGACCGTCCACATCGCAAAAAGGGCAGCATCGACCGTCCAAGTCGCTAAAAGGGCAGCAACGACCGTCCACGTCGCAAAAAGGGCAGCACCGACCGTCCACGTCGCTAAAAGGGCAACACCGACCGTCCAAGTCGCAAAAAGGGCAGAACCGACCGTCCACATCGCAAAAAGGGCAGCACCGACCGTCCACGTCGCTAAAAGGGCAACACCGACCGTCCAAGTCGCAAAAATGGCAGCATCGACCGTCCACGTCGCTAAAAGGGCAGCAACGACCGTCCACGTCGTAAAAAGGGCAGCACAGGATTCCTACAAAGCGGGAACCAGATCACTCCGGGCCAGGGAAACGTCTATCACGGACACTCCGTCTCAGAGACATGTCAAGCAACGACCGTCCATGTCGTAAAAAGGGCAGTGCCAGCTTCCCAAAAGGTGGGAACCAAATCAAGCCGCCTCCACGTGAAAGAAAATCCATCAATTTCATGCACACGACCTACATATGTGGTGTGCATTTATTGATGGGGGGCAATTTGTTGGGGTAAAAATTTACACCCCGGTTGACCAAGTCAAAATCCAAGTCAACCCCAAGCCAAGTGGGCCCAAGCCCAGGCCCAGTGGGCCCATGCCCGAGTCGAGCCCGAACATGAAGCGGCCGGCCTCCTCCACGCCAAGATAAAATTTTTGTAATAAATAATCTTGTTGCATTTTCTTTTATTTTATTTTATGGATAAATGTAAGAAAATGGGCATAAAGCCAAACTTTTGTAAAGCCCATGGCTTATGTGCAAAAAGAAATGGCACATGAGCCATGAAATAGGCAAAATGCCATTTTGTGAAGCCCAAGGGGCTATGTGTAAAATGTATGGCCTATAAAGGCAAAAGATAATGAAAATATCTAATAACTTTTTCTCTCTCCAGAAATTTCTAGATCTGAGATCTCTTTCTCCTTCTTCAAGGTTCCAAAACCTTCTTCTCTCTCTTGAATTAAATCAAGAGTTTTACTCTTCCTTTTTCAAAACTAAATAGTTTTCCACCACAAAACCCACCAAGGGGAACTTGGATCTGCCATCCGATCTTAAAAAGGAGAGATTTTGAGATTTTACATCTCTTGATCTTCAAGATCCAGCAAGCAACAGGAGGAAGAAGAAGAACCCTTCCATTAACCCAACAAAAAAAAAAAAGCAAAAGCACTCAGGAGTCTAACTCCTCTTTGATTTCTCTTCAGAGAAATCTTTTTAGGCTAAAAGCCTGTTGTGAGCGCAAGTCGCCCGCGTGCCGACACGTGGCGCGCGCGCTTGCGCAACTGAGCAAGTGCGCAAGTCGCCCGCGTGCCGACACGTGGCGCGCGCGCTTGCGCAACTGCGCAAGTGCGCAAGTCGCCCGCGTGCCGACACGTGGCGCGCGCGCTTGCGCAACTGCGCAAGTGCGCAAGTCGCCCGTGTGCCGACACGTGGCGCGCGCGCTTGCGCAACTGCGCAAGTGCGCAAGGCGCCCGCGTGCCGACACGTGGCGCGCGCGCTTGCGCAACTGCGCAAGTGCGCAAGTCGCCCGCGTGCCGACACGTGGCGCACGCGCTTGCGCACCTGCGCATCCCTTGGATGTCTTTTCCCCCTCTTTTGTGTACATATATACACATATACATATGTATACAAATTTATACATACACGTACTCCACGACACTGTCCCTGTTAGAAAAAAATTTCTAACGGGGCGCTGCCCCGCACCCCGCAAGGGGGCTGCTAGCCCCCTTGACCCCCAGCCCGCTATCCGGGTAGCGGGACCCCCGTAAAAACTCTGCGTGGCTCCCGATATATCCAAACCCCCCTTTCAGAATTGGACACACGTATACTGCCCATTGAGTTCGCATGACCAGTTTAACCCGTTAATCGGAGGTTCCCTCGCCCCAAAGGCGATGGGTAATTAACGGCAGCTTAGTCCGCGGCTGCCGGAGATTCGGATCCCCACCATCATTAAACCCCGGCCTACCCTAGGCCGGGGGAATCTGTAGTACGCCTGACAAGCGCGCGCGTATTCCCATCTCAATGGGGTGACGAAAAACACCCTACAGTGCCCTTTCCGACGAGGAGATGAAGACCGAAGATGCCGCGTGGAGCTTGGGATGGTGGCCGAAGACCGAAGGACACGGATCGCTCGGTATAGCCCTCTACCCATTCTCTAGTTAGCTAGCATTAGGTTAATGGTTACGATTCGGGGTTTTAGGATGCGGTAGTGCCGGTTTTCAAGTCAAGAAAAATTTTCTTTTCCGCATTTTGGCCGAAGAAAGACGGCCGGGGCGCTACCATAGTCCTACACATATGAGGATATAAATCAACATGTGTCCCTCGCGACACCTCAAAACCATGGAACCTGAGTGTCCAGCATCGAAACTCGAAACATCATGAAAACCGTCTCCAGCATCGACACGTAAATCCTCATATATCTCAGGCGCCGCATCCGCAGATCGGCCCTCAGGCACCGCACACTTTGGTCGGCCCTCATATCCATCTCGCTACTCCGGTCGGTATCCTCCGGATAACCGCCGAGTCCAAATACTATCACCGGTAGGTAGTGCTCCCCTGCCAGGCTCACCGTCTAACATATACAAGTCTTCTTGCCCTAGGGTACCTCACCAGGTCCACCATGTACTCGCAGACTGTGCCTACCGCTCCTCGAATCGGGTTTCACATGCCACTCTCAGAACCGAGAAAACACATGGTGGACGCACTGAAATATCATATCAAGAGAAACTGGGATTTTAAAACAATACATACTTTCTTTTAAAATGACCACGGTTCTCAAATCCAGAAATCTCATGAAAACTGCATATCTCAATGCGTAAATCATAAAGCATGATGTATGCGACATATGATGAAATGTAAGCATATCCATATATCATGCAACATGAAACAGTGATATATCATATTAAGGGAAAACCGCTCCTTTGAATAATTCCAGTTTTTAAAATATGTCTTGCGGTTCCCAATACCTCCAAAGTCAAATGCAACATCGTAATAAAGTGCACAGGTAACTATAGCAAGTACATTATGCAAAGAGTCATATCATGATGCAGCAATCCTACTATGTAGTGGCATGGCAATTATCGATGATGATGTGTGTGAGCCGGCAAATCTGTGTACGTGTAACATACGCATCATCGATAATGGTGCAAGTGTACTAACACAGGTATATGCAATGCAATAATGATATCATGAAGGCGGCATAAGGTAAATCTCATAAAGTAAATCATCAGCTAAATGCTATAAGGTATACGTAACCATCATATGTCCGAGTCGGTGAATCCATCAAATCATCATATCGCGTCATATATTCCTTTCATCACATTTATATCCCTTATCAAGTCAATTTTTAAATACACTCTAACTTTACTATAAGTATAAATATCTAATCTAACATACACATCCGAACCATACAATTAGATTTTTGAAGCAGCGAATCGTAGTTTTGAAAATAAGGGTTACAGTGTTTTTAAGGAAAAGATATCATTTGAAAATCTGTAACATCCCTCAAGGTATATATTTAAAAGATACATACGATTCTTCGGTTTATAAAAAGGTATGGGTCAGATGACACATCTACATCGACTATCTAGTCCTACAGTGTCCTAACGGCAATATCGTCAAACATCATCCTCAAATTCCGTCATCACATAATAGCCGTAACATATCACTTCTAACTATCCACTAGTTCCTAATATGGTTTCATAGCTATCTTCATTCTAACCCTAGTTTCCTAATCTAGGTTTCCTAACCATATTCTATAATCAGTTTCCAACACAACTTTGCGGGGGTACTATACGCCATCCACCCGACTTCCCCCGTGGATATAGATCCACTCACCTGGTCTTCGCTCACCGAAATCGATGATGCCACACTCTGTCACCTCGGAATCCACGTGAAGGTACCTACAATGATAAATAATCGCAACGCGTGTTAAAAATCAAGGCGTAAAACCAAAACGGTACACGTTTCGCTCATAGGTCAAAACCTATAGCTTTGCGTGCAAAATACGACCGAAAACCCTGGTCGTGGACGTCCAAATGCCACACGACGGAAACACAATACAAAATACCAAAATCAAGTAAAAACGAAGTCGTAAAACAATGCACCAACTCATGGAAATGGTCCCAGATTATACCCTAAGCCAAATTGGTCAATTTTGCATATATGGAGGGTCTAAGTTACATCTAAAGGGACCCCAGAACAAGTACGGATCAATTCTGAGCTACCCTGGCCGCAAATTGCGGCCAGATTGAATTTATCTGTGGCCTGGGTGCAGGGGATGGGGCTCAGGTCTTGGTGGTAGCTTCCTAGGTGCCTGCACGACTCCTAGTAATTGTAAAATCATTTCTAGTGTCCCCGGGTTGCTCCAGATTCCAAAATACCCTTGAAATTCACACATTTATCCTATGTCGGGGTTTCTAAATCCGCATTCCGTAGTTCTAGTCTCCGGGTTAGGTCTGAATTCTAGCACTAGGGGGTTTGTGTGGTCTCTAATAAGCTCAATTTCCCATCACAACTCAAGAATTCCAAAACCCTTAAATAGAATATTCTTAAGTCCACAAAACTACTCAATATCGACATGAAACATGTATGGAGGCATAAGGATTTAAAACACTACACAAAGGGTTCAGAAATTACCTGCTTTGGCAACTCAAAAAAATTCTTGAGTTTCCCCAAGTGTCCAAAACGCAAGTTTTCTTGGTCCAATGTGTTGCTAGTGAGCTCGTGCGTCTTTTTATTGAAAGGGGGTTTGAGTTTTGAAGTGTTTTTCATGGAGTTTGATAGGCTTGAAGAGGGGAGGGAGTGAGGGCTGCAGCAGCAGCAGCAGCAAGAGGGGGAGGGGAGAGGAAAGAATGAGATGAAAATGGTGAGATGAGTGAATGGCCAAGTCAAAGATACCCCTCACCTTTCTCTCTCTCACCCATACCTAATACTATATTCCTTTTCTTTTCTTTTCTTTTCTTCTCTCATTAAATTACAACCATGCAAGAATCATGAGGAATGCCATGATAAAAGAAAATGTAACAAGTGAAGAAAAACACTTGTGCATGTTTTGCACAAAACACGCTTAAAACCCGATTAGCGATTTTTAATCGCGATTAGCACTAAAGTGTCGAATAACTCATAAAACTTCATAATTTGCATAAATCCAATAAAGCGCCCTCATTTTAGTAATTTCCATAATTTTCCAAATTTTTCCTAATTTATCGGTGTTTAATTATATCGAAATATTAAAATATTCAATATAATATTATTTAATTATAAAAATTCCCAAAAATAATATTTTATTTTTCTGAAGTGTTACATCAACACCCGTGTTTGCTAAAGATGCGAGCTCATCAGCGAACATTTCCTCAAAGCTTTCATCGATACCCCGAAGAATAATGTCATCAAAAAGCGCAGGGTGATCTTCAGACTCCAAAAACGGTTCATAATCTGTGTTAGTCGTTGACCCGGACAATGTTAGTTGTATGTATGCCCTAGAGGCCATTACTATACATAGGATGTATATTGTAGTGGATGCGTGGACATATATAGGGAGGACTTTCTTGTTCGACATGATAGTATGCTATCTGGTTGCTCTTTACCTTAACATGTACACTGATCGTCTCTCTGTTACATGTTGGTAAGCCCTTAGGATGTGTACTTGACTACCTGGACTATGATGCGGATCATACTAGAGGGGACATGGTAGTCCAAAAGTACATCCTTCAAGGTCCCTAGTCGTAGGAGTACCGAGATAGGGCATCGATACTCCAGAGTAGACCAGCGTATGCGCTTCTTGACCTATATGATGGGCGATGGATGATCCCATATCCATTGGTGTTTGACATCAGAGATGATATACGGGTGCTCAGTGGAGACTGCGTACACTGGACGGACTAGCCGAGAACTCCCAGATGGTATTATACCTTACGTCAGATGGCAGTTCTCTGGTGATACCGGTACAGGTTAGTCTGTAGACCCGAGATCGTCATAGAGTGTTGTGTGATTCCCACTGTGCTTTGATTTCCACCTTACCACGTCCAAGAGGGTATGCAAAACGGTGGTTTTTGGGTACAGTCCCGAATCACATGGAGGCAATGAGCGATAGGAGGGGATTCGTCTCTCCCGGTATAGGTAGTTGATGTTGCGCTGTGTTCGATTGGCTATAACCGGAAATCCCTGGCCAGGGTTGCTGAGATTTACTGGTAAGTGTTACCAGAAGTTTCTCGAACTGTTATAGACCTCATATCGACACGACTTATCGAGCTACTGGGGTCTGACGTTTACCACCCCTAGGCGAGATATGCGACATATCAGACGACGAGACCGGACTGTATGTTAAGTATTGCTGGTTGGATTCACAGGAGTGTGAGCGGGCTTTCTCATTGATCTTCTGATCGCTCAATACCCGGGTGGCCGTTACGTTTAGCAGACCGCTTGCGGCTTGTGGGTGTTTGATATGATCATCACCTACTGTCGGCGTATTGACGAGTCTTTAGAGTCCTACACAGAGGTTTCCTGGCTCAAGCGAAACGAAATAGGAGCGTATATGAGATATGTGCGGGACCGAGAATAATACCAGTATGTGATACTGTATTCTATTCTCGCGATTTGTATCATCGGACGGTTATATGTGATATAGCCGGGTTACCGAATCAAGTGTTGATTCGATACATTGATACACTTGATATTAGTCGGTTATATGCAGTATGACCGGATCATTAAATCAAGTGTTGATTTAATGATTTAATGTATAATTATATATATTTGATATCTTACTTTACATTAACTAGTATTGGTTCACTTAAGATTATTTTCTCACTAGATTGTGCACATTGTATATATGATATATTTTTGTGCACTTGTTTGTATCATGTATGATGATACATGCAAACTTGGGTGTGTGTATGCTTTAAACCATGATTAGGTTAATGGTTAGGGTTTGATCTACTTATTCATTTTCTTTATTCATTTTTTGGCAAAAATAAAATGGTAGTGGCTTTCTTTATTTTATGCAAGAAGCTTCATGATTCTTCATGCATCTTTGAAAAAGTCTACCATTTTGTTTTATCCTTAACCTAACCATTTACCTAAACCCTAGTTTATTCTCTACATTAGTTACACTCACCCATGGTTGCTAAATGATAAGCATCACTTGAATTTTCTAATTAGATAATTCATTCATTCTTTTCTTTTCATCTTCTTCTTCTTCATGAAGAAAAGAAGAAAGCTTTCTTGAAAAATTTCAAGTGTTGAAATCAAGTGAGAAATCCAAATCCAAAGTGAACCCACTTCCTATTTCTTCATCCTCTACCACTTGCCATGTTGTATAGGGTGTTTTCTTCACAAGGTTCATGACCAAGTGAAGATGGAGCTTGAGTTTGAGTCGCCTCGACATAGATCATCTTCGGTATCGAAGTTAACGATCTAGCCCGATCATTTCTCCGACGAAACCATCGCTAGAGTCCGGGATCCCGATGATCGCAGCGGAGGGACGTCATCATGGAGCTAAAGAAGTGGAGCACCGGATCTACAAAGATTGTAATCCGTTTCACTTAGTAGCAAAGTAGTTTGCTTGCATTCTTTTTCGCCTTACCTCTAGTAATCGATCTAGTTTAGGGTTTCTCGGCACCGGAAAATTTGAATTTGGCATGGTTGATGCCTTGTGGAACCTCATGAGTGTGCATAGGAACCCTACAGGGGTATCAGAGCCTAGCTAGAGCTTTAGGCGATGTGTAGACGATGTTAGAAACCCGATCGAACCCCGAAACCCTAAATTTCACCCATTTCTGTACATTTTCTGAAACTGTGCATTTTTCCAGATTAAAAATTGTCAAAAAATTCAGCAGGGTTTTATAGGAGTTACTGTGCAGCACGTGACCACAAATTGACTAAAGCGCCGCGGAACCGCGGCCCCACCCTGTCTTGAGCGGCGGTTCCGCGGCCATAGTAGTGAATTTTGACACGTGGTTTGCACAGTAATCTCTCTCTGTAAGTGCTGTGTTTTTTGGGAATTTTTAACTTATATTCAACAGTTGAATTTTCTGGGTTGTTTTGGGGATTCGATGGTTCGATCGGTTTATTTAACTGCGTCTATGTGTTTTTCCGGATATTTTAGAACATGTTAAAAAGTTCGACCGGATATAAATACCCACTTTTTCCCCTGTCGGGAAGTTTCCAAGTGTTGGATCTTTCCATGGTTTAAGAACGTTATAAGTAGTGCAAGTAACGCGATGGTCCCTCTAGAAGACAACAAACCTTAACTCGATTATGTGACCGTCTTGAACTGCCTTTTGAACCTTAGGGTTTGGGGCAGTACGGCGTGCCACATGTGAGGCGTTGGCTTGACCCTTCTACGGCTGGACCGTTGGTACTATGGCATGAAGTGAATGTTTTTAAACTTATTTCATGTGTTGAGCTGTTTCGGGAAAACTTGGGTGTTTGATTGTTCGATCGGAAAGTTTAACATTTTCTATTTATCTGGAATGTGATACAATATTTGGAATTCAGAAGTAGTTATGAGATAACTAATATGAATGTTATAAACATAGCACTTTAGTCTCAATTGATCGGTTGCCACGGAATTTTGATGTGATCAAAAGTCCGTCGCAATCACGTAGCGTAGGCGGAAACTCACCGGGTAAACTTAATAGACAGCCACGCCCCATAGCCCCGACTAAGTGACTGTAGGAGAACACCCGTCGCCGAAAGCATCCGTTCGGGTGCTCGCAGTAGCGGTGTTCCGCCTTGGTGCACTTCGTCGACGGTATCGGGGGTGCGGCCGTCTACTAAAATTTGCGACGAGCATTCGATCAGAATGTCGGGAATCCTGTTGAATTGCCCGACTTGATATTGAAAAGGGTTTTCGATAAATGAGACTAAGATGCGGGGTTTATAATTGTTAGGCATGCGATGTCTAAGGAATTCATTTGATTAGGCATGCAATGTCTAAAGATGTTGCGGATTCCAACTGTTGTATTTTACACTTTCTTTTCTGCGACCGTAAATGTAATATGTGATATCGCCGGTTTCGTTGCTATATGTCAACGACAATTAGGATGGGCATATTTACTTACGTTGATGACATGTGATGTTATGTGTTGCTGGATATGTTATATTGGATCGTCGTGTTTGAATAGCCGGGGGTTTTTATGTGAGATGAGTGTTTTTCATTTTCATTCATGTAAAAACTTGTATGTAATATTCTTTTATTGTGTCACTTCCAGGTTACGGAAGATGTCACCTTTTGTGTATTATTTACTTTTTCGAATTAGGATAGACCCAAGGAGGGGAGCACAAGTAACCGGGTTCTAGGGTCCAGTGGGAGACCATCTCGAGGAGTCGAATCCGGGTCTCCTAACCCTAGAATTGGTAGGGTTGCTTGCCGCTCTCATAGGGGTCTATGGTGTGGGATTGGCTATTCATCGCGACCGTGGAATCCGTGTTTTATACTGGCCCGTATTGAAAACACGGACGTCCTAGTATATCCAATATTTCATGTGTTTCTTCTGCTGCGTTATCTGTGATATGATCATGTGATATGTTCAGATAGATATTATATATAGTATATATGATATATTATATAGACGTTACTTATGTTTTACACCCGCGCTAGCCCTGCCCCGCTCTGTCGTTAGT
Source organism: Agapanthus africanus (assembly GCA_030015575.1). NCBI lineage: Eukaryota > Viridiplantae > Streptophyta > Magnoliopsida > Asparagales > Amaryllidaceae > Agapanthus > Agapanthus africanus. Next base: position 441,112,675 of record JASDDO010000019.1, read on the forward strand.
TACCTAACCTAACGGTGCACGAGGGGACATCGAGGCGAATGCGGATGGCATAAGTGTACGTCGTATTTATCGTGATGTTTAGGTGACTTAAATGATAGGACTTCATTAATGAGATTATTGAAATAAAAGAAACCTAAAGATGTTGTGGAATCGAATTTTCAAAAACAGGTAGCTACAGTTCTTGTTTTGCATCGCGGTGTTTCTTGTAGAACATCCTGCACCTTATTCGATAGGGAAAGGGCCGAGATCCCTTCACCGGGAGTGACCCCTTTAGCAATAACTGGCAGATGCTACAACCCTCGGTTTGTCTTTTGATTACTTCTATAGTTTTTGCTTTGCACAGTGATGTATATGATATATCCTGCACCTCATTCGACGAGGAAAGGGCCGACGATCCCTTCACCGGGAGTGACCCCTTTAGCAAAACTAGAAAAGCCTAAAAAACACTCCATTTTAAAATCATTTGATTCTACAACGATATCAAGTTCATTACACAATGGGTTTTCAGAAAAACCTGTCGTAGCCCTCCGTCATTTCAGATAAGTCCTACTTAGTATTCGTGCTATGTTTGTTGACTCCGTCAAGGCGTAGTGTGCGGTAGCTAACTAGTATTTATCTGCTTATGCATATGATGCGGATTGGATTAGGGTAGTCGTGCGACCTTGTTGACCTCCGTCAAGGGTCGTGCGGGTGGGTTTGATTCAATCAAGAAATGACGGGTTGAACTTGACTAGTGGCCTATGGTTTGTTGACCTCCGTCAAGGTCATAGGGTGCTAGGGGCAAAATTATCGGGAATTTCAAGTGTTGAAATTTGCAATGAGGTTGCATACCTTCTATGAGATAGTTGGATCCCGATACCCGCTGCGAGTAAGAGTTACTCCTGGGAGAGTTTTACACATTACAATTAGCCGATCAAGTAGGTGTCTAGAAAGGTGTTAACGAGGTTACGCCTCTAGGAAATCGAGGTTTATATTAATTAGGTTCGTGCGAAAGCACGGGGGACCTCCCTCAATGTACCGACACTGGCCTGGCTGAAAGATTGGCGAACTTGTAGCGTGTAATTAATCCCGGCTTGTCTTTCCTTTTAGGGTTTGAAGGAAGATTTGATAAAAACAGTGGGAGCCATCCTAATTAGATAAAATAATAACCAATCTATTCTTGCAAGAGCGCACGCAGAGTGTTTTCTTCTCTCTCTCTCTCCAGATAGCGACCATATCACGCCTTAATCAAGATAATAATACGGATGTATTGACCGAACCCACTTGTTATACAGAGCTGGGGAACGTTGGTCCCGCTCCAACTTATAATTGTTATAAGACAAAGCAAGAAATTAGGGAATACCAGATTTCCCGTGCCGCCGAAACGAAGAAAGTGCATACGATGCATCTCCTTCGGGTGTGTTCATGATAAAGAACTGTTTCTCAGTGTCCTTTACATCCTGGGTATGTGATACCGGATCAGGATCCCGCATATGTAATCTGTTGCATGGGCTAAAGATAAGTATAAAACTGAGAACGGGTGATAAGTTTCATAAGACAGAAAACGGTACAAGCGTTGCAGCCAAGTCTGTTGGTCACTTTCACCCTGTATTATAGATACATTAATTCTGAATGAATGTTATTAGATACCGAACCTGATATACAAAATCATATTAGTCTCTTTATTAGTAAAGAAATGATAAAATTTTGTATTGTAGGATAATTTTTTGAACATTTCCTATATCAAAAGTTGATCGGTTCAGGCACGTTATCTAAAAGCATTGACGTTCTAAATCAAACTACAGTTCTTAGTGTTAGTTATATGTATTCCCTATAGGCCATTACTATACATAGGATGTATATTGTAGTGGATGCCGGGACATATATAGGGAGGACTTTCTTGCTCGACATGATAGTATGCTATCTGGTTGATCTTTACCTTAACGTGTACACTAATTGTCTCTCTATTACATGTTGGTAAAGCCCTTAGGATGTGTACTTGACTACCTGGACTATGATGCGGATCATACTAGTGGGGACATGGTAGTCCATAAGTACATCCTTCAAGGTCCCTAGTCGTGGGTGTATCGAGACAGGGCATCGATATACCAGTGTAGACTAGCGTATACCTTCTCGATCCATACAGATGGGCGATGGATGATCCCATATGCATTGGTGTTTGACATCAGAGATGATATACGGGTGCTCAGTAGAGACTGGGTACACTGGACGAACACGCCGAGAACTCCCAGATGGTAATATACCTTACGTCATATGGCAGTTCTCTGGTGACACTGGTACAGAGTAGTCTGTTGACCCGAGATCGTCATAGAGTCTTGTGTGGTTCCCACTGTGCTTTGATTTCCATCTTACCACGTCCAAGAGGGTGTGCAAAACGGTGGTTTTTGGGTACAGTCCCGAGTCACATGGAGGCAATGAGCGATAGGAGGGGATTCGTCTCTCCCGGTATAGGGAGTTGATGTTGCGCTGTGTTCGATTGGCTATAACAGGAAATCCCTGGCCAGGGTTGCTGAGATTTACTGGTAAGTGTTACCAGTAGTTTCTCGAATTGTTATAGACCTCATATCGACACGACTTATCGAGCTATTGGGGTCTGACGTTTACCACCCCTAGGCGAGATATGCGACATATCAGACGATCAGACCGGACTGTACGGTAGTGTTACTGGTTGGATTCACTGGAGTGTGAGCGGGCTTGCTCGTCGATCTTCAGATCGCTCAATACCCGGGTGGCCGTTACGTTTAGCAGACCGCTTGCGGCTTGTGGGTGTTTGATATGATCATCATCTGCTGCCGGCGTATTGACGAGTCTTTAGAGTCCTACACAGAGGTTTCCTGGCTCAAGCGAAACGAAATAGGAGCGCATATGAGATATGTGCGGGACCGAGAATAATGCGTGTATGTGATACCGTATTCCATTCTCGCGATGAATGTATCGATTGGTTATATTCGATATAACCTAGATATCGAATCAAGGATTGATTCGATAAGCCGATACATTGGATACTAGTCGGTTATGTGCGACATGACCGGATCATTGAATCAAGTGTTGATTTAATGATTTAATGTATAATTATGTATTTGATATATTACTTTGCATTAACTAGTATTGGTTCACTTTATATGGATTTTCTCACTTGGATTGCACAAGTTGTATATGTGATATACTTTTGTGCACTTGATTGTATCATGTTTGATGATACATGTTTACTTGGTTAAGTGTATAGAATTAAACCATGGTTAAACTTATGATTAGGGTTTTATTTCCTTTTCTCATTTATTTATCTATTTATTCATTTTGGAAATAAATAAAAAAAGCATAATGAGAAAATGGTGGCTTTCTTTGTATGTATTATGAAGCTTCATGAAGACTTTGACCAAGTGACCATTTTGTCTCATGCTTAACCCTAACCATTCCATTCAACCATGATTAACTCTCTACACATTACCATGGTTACATTATGATAAGTATTCTTATTATTTCCTTTTTGATAAAAAAAAAACTTATCATAATATTCATCTTCTTCTTCTTCCTTTCTTCACTTGAAGAAAGCAAGCTCCATCAATGGTGATTGATGAAAACAAGTGAGAAATCCAATTCTAAAGTCTACCCACTTCCTATTTCTTCATCCTCTACCTCTTGCCAAGTAGTAGAGTGTGTTTTCTTCACAAGTTTCATCACTTGGTGAAGTTGGAGCTTGATCTAGCGATGCCTCGACGTAGATCATCTTCGGCACGAAGCCGACGACCTTGCCCGCTCTTTCTCCGATGAAGCCGATGCTAGAGCCCGGATTTTGATTTGGACAGCGGAGATGACTTCATCACGGAGCCGTGGAGGTGAAGGACCGAATCTACAAAGGTTGTATTTCCGTATTCTTGTAGTTAAGTGTTAACTAGATTATATTTTCGCCTAGAAATCTAGCCAACGATCCGTTCTAGGGTTTCTCGGCACCGTTTATTTTTGAAATTGGCATGGTTGATGCCTTGTGAGACCTAACTAGTGTGCCTAGGAACCCTACACTTAGTATACAGAACACATACAAGAGGAAGAGTTTAGAAATGAACGGATCCTTCTTGAGGTATTGTAGACTAGGTCATATCAATGCGACCCGACTAGCTAAGTTACACTTAGATGCATATTTAAATCTGTTTGAATTTACATCTGGTGAAATTTGCCAGCCATGTCACAAAGATAAGATGACCACAGCTCTGTTTATTTGAAACAGAGAAAGAGCTAGTGAACTTTTGGGATTGATACATGCTGATGTATGAAAGGTCCCCTGTCTACACATGCCAAGACTGGTTCTTTGTACTTCATTATATTCTCTGATGATCTCTCAAGATTCAGACATATGTTCCTGTTGAAACACAAGTCCGAACCTTTGGAGATATTCATAGAATATAAGTTAGAAGTAGAGAACCAAAATACGGGTATAAGTATTATGTCCTTTTATGTGATCAGGGAGGAGAATACTTGAGCACTGAATTCCTGGATTATTCTAAAGAAGAATGAGATTCTCTCTCAGCATTACTCCTCCGTATACACTACAGCACGTTGGTATATCGGGGCGGAGCAATCACACCCTATATGATAAGGTGTGCTCTATGATGAGTACTACTGATTTTTCTGTTTCCTTTTGGGGGTTGTGCACTTGAGAAGCTGCATACCTATTGAATAAGATTTCAATCAAATCTGTTACCTACCACTTCATATATGATATGGTAAGGGAAGAGCCCATCTCTTAAGTCAGTTAAGATTTGGGGTTGTCCAGCCTATGTCTAAAAGCAAAATCCGGACAAGATCGAGGCAAGGTCAGTTCTGTGGAACTGGAAAAGTTCCAGCTATACAAACTACAGCTAATGATTTGAAAAAACTAAAGGATTCAATAGTCCCCGACGAACCTCAGCCTCTCCGCTGATCTAGCAGGATTCCTCACCTACCTGAGAGATACTTCGGTTTCTCGATGACAGTGGGAGCGAGGAATGCATCATGAGATGATGACCCAACTAGTTTTGACCAGGCCATCAAGAGTGGGGACTCTGTAAGAATGGCCGGATGCTTAGCGGTCTGAGATGGAATCCATGTACACCAACAAAGTATGGACTTTGGTTGCTTTATCTGAAGGGTTAAATCCCCATCAGGAGCAAGTATATCTTGAGAAGCTTACTTGGTGTAGATGGAAAGGTTGAGACTTTTAAAGCTAGACTTGTTAAAGGTTTGCATCATTGACCAGGTATGGATTATGATGAAACCTTTTCTAAGTATCTATGCTTAAGTCTATCCAGATCCTACTTACCACGGCTACATACCATGACTACGATATCTGGCAGTTGGGTGCCATGACTGCTTTTCTAAATGATGTTTTAGAAGAGTGAGTCTATAAGTACACAGCCAGAGGGCCTCGTAGACAGTGGGAGCAGCAGAAACGTGTGCAAGATGTTTTATGTGATAAAACAGGCATCGCGGAGTTAGAACGTCTGTTTTTGATGTATTAGTCAAAGAGTTTGACATCATCAAAATGGTAGATGAACCTTGTATAAACGAAAAGGTAGTAGGGAGTATGGTAGTGATCCTCGTAGAGTACGTGGATGACATACTCTAGATAGGGAAAGAGTTTCCTATGCTACGCTCCGTCAATCTCCGCTTATCACAAGGATTCTCCATATAGGATCAAAGTGATACCTCCTAAATCCTGAGTTTTGGATCTATGAGATAGATCTAATTGGATGTTAGGATACTCATTAGTTGCAGTGAGAAGGTATCAATGGATCCTGGGGAGAATCACTGGAAAGGTTCCAGGGTGATAAGGATGACTGAATGTCAGTCACATGCAGTGTCTTTACCCTCAGTAGAGGGACGGTATGTTGGAAGAGTTCCAAGCTAGATACCGTGGCAAACTAGACGATAAAGGCTGAATACATCACTACTTAAGATGCTACCAAAGAGGCTGTCTGGGTGTATAGTGGTTCATGAGATGAACTAGGTTCCTACTATTGTGTGACAATGGAAGTGTGGCTTTGGCTCAGGAACCCTGGTCCCATCAGTGACCCAGACATATTCTGAGGCAGCATTACCTGATCATGGAGATAGTTGATCTCCAGGGTGATCGAAGTTAGGAGAGTAGACTCAGAGGACAACACGGCGGATCCACTCACAAAGGCTTTTTCCCAGAGAGAGACTTATATGGGATGGTTGAGTATTAGATACTGCAACCACTGCTACAGATGGCCCTAGTGCAAGTGGGAGATTGTTAGTTGTATGTATGCCCTAGAGGCCATTACTATACATAGGATGTATATTGTAGTGGCTGCTTGGACATATATAGGGAGGACTTTCTTGCTCGACATGATAGTATGCTATCTGGTTGCTCTTTACCTTAACGTGTACACTGATTGTCTCTCTGTTACATGTTGGTAAAGCCCTTAGGATGTGTACTTGACTACCTGGACTATGATGCGGATCATACTAGTGGGGACATGGTAGTCCATAAGTACATCCTTCAAGATCCCTAGTCATGGGTGTATCGAGACGGGGCATCGATATACTAGAGTAGACTAACGTATACCTTCTCGACCCATACAGATGGGCGATGGATGATCCCATATCCATTGGTGTTTGACATCAGAGATGATATACTGGTGCTTAATGGAGACTGGGTACACTGGACGGACTCGCCGAGAACTCTCAGATGGTATTATACCTTACGTCAGATGGCAGTTCTCTGGTGACACTGGTACAGGTTAGTCTGTAGACCCGATATCGTCATAGAGTCTTGTGTGATTCCAACCGTGCTTTGATTTCCACCTTACCACGTCCAAGAGGGCGTGCAAAATGGTGGTTTTTGGGTACAGTCCCGAATCACATGGAGGCAATGAGCAATAGGAGGGGATTCGTCTCTCCCAGTATAGGGAGTTGATGTTGCGCTGTGTTCGATTGGCTATAACCGGAAATCCCTGACCAGGGTTGCTGAGATTTACTGGTAAGTGTTACCAGTAGTTTCTCGAACTGATATAGACCTCATATCGACACGACTTATGGAGCTACTGGGGTCTGACATTTTCCACCCCTAGGCGAGATATGCGACATATCAGACGACAAGACCGGACTGTACGTTAAGTGTTGCTGGTTGGATTCACAGGAGTGTGAGCGGGCTTGCTCGTTGATCTTCTGATCGCTCAATACCCGGGTGGCCGTTACTTTTAGCAGACCGCTTGCGGCTTGTGGGTGTTTGATATGATCATCACCTACTGCCGGCGTATTGACGAATCTTTAGAGTCCTACACAGAGGTTTCCTGGCTCAAGCGAAACGAAATAGGAGCGCATATAAGATATGTGCGGGACCGAGAATAATACCAGTATGTGATACTGTATTCTATTCTCGCGATTTGTATCATCGAACGGTTATATGTGATATAGCCGGGTTACCGAATCAAGTGTTGATTCGAAACATTGATACACTTGATATTAGTCGGTTATATGCAGTATGACCGGATCATTAAATCAAGTGTTGATTTAATGATTTAATGTATAATTATATATATTTGATATATTACTTTACATTAACTAGTATTGGTTCACTTAAGATTATTTTCTCACTAGATTGTGCACATTGTATATATGATATATTTTTGTGCACTTGTTTGTATCATGTATGATGATACATGCAAACTTGGGTGTGTGTATGCTTTAAACCATGATTAGGTTAATGGTTAGGGTTTGATCTACTTATTCATTTTCTTTATTCATTTTTTGGCAAAAATAAAATGGTAGTGGCTTTCTTTGTTTTATGCAAGAAGCTTCATGATGCTTCATGCATCTTTGAAAAAGTCTACCATTTTTTTTATCCTTAACCTAACCATTTACCTAAACCCTAGTTTATTCTCTACATTAGTTACACTCACCCATGGTTCCTAAATGATAAGCATCACTTGAATTTTCTAATTAGATAATTCATTCATTCTTTTCTTTTCTTCTTCTTCTTCTTCATGAAGAAAAGAAGAAAGCTTTCTTGAAAAATTTCAAGTGTTGAAATCAAGTGAGAAATCCAAATCCAAAGTGAACCCACTTCCTATTTCTTCATCCTCTACCACTTGCCATGTTGTATAGGGTGTTTTCTTCACAAGGTTCATGACCAAGTGAAGATGGAGCTTGAGTTTGAGTCGCCTCGACATAGATCATCTTCGGCATCGAAGTCAACGACCTAGCCTGATCATTTTTCCGACGAAACCATCGCTAGAGTCCGGAATCCCGATGATCGCAGCGGAGGGACGTCATCACGGAGCTAAAGAAGTGGAGCACCGGATCTACAAAGGTTGTAATCCGTTTCACTTAGTAGCAAAGTAGATTGCTTGCATTCTTTTTCGCCTTACCTCTAGTAATCGATCTAGTTTAGGATTTCTCGGCACCGGAAAATTTGAATTTGGCATGGTTGATGCCTTGTGGAACCTCATGAGTGTGCCTAGGAACCCTACAGACAACTCGGTGGAAGAGTCCGTATATATATGATACATAGTTGGGTCAAACAATAACATATGAAAAGAGTCTAGATCAGTATCATGAGGCTGATCAAATTCGATGCTGTCGACATCCATTAATTCGATAGAACAGACCTGAGCATTAGGTTCGGTGGGTACACTTCCCAACATGTAAATGTTCAGCTCAATTGACATCTTCCCGACGGATAGGGTCATAGAGCCATTACGACAGTTGATTATAGCATTAGAAGTGGCCAAAAAGGGGCGACCAAGGATCACCGGAATTTGATTCTGTGGGTTTACTACAAGCTGTGTATCAAGTACAATAAAGTCCATAGGGAATACAAATTCCCCGATTTTTATCAACACATCCTCTAGTTCAACCCTAGGTGTGGTGATTGATCGGTCGGCCATCTGGAGAGTGCAGGGAGCTGGTTTCAACTCTCCGATCCCTAACTGCTCATAAACTGAGAAAGGAAGCAGGTTAACACTTGCACCAAAGTCTAGTAGAGCACGGTTAATGTGTTTATCCCCAATAGAAATAGAAATAGTAGGATAGCCAGGATCCTTACGTTTCGTAGGTAATTGTTGGGGAAAATCTCTACAGTTTTTGACATGAATACCTTCTTTGGCATTTGAGTCTTTCTCTTCCTAGTGCACAAATCTTTGAGAATTTTCGCATAAGCGGGGACTTGTTGGATAGCATCTAGAAGAGGGATGTTGATATTAACCTGTTTAAATATTTCAGTGATCTTTTCCATTTGCAGACTTGGTCTGTCTCCCCTTAACCGATTCGGATAAGGAGCTTTAGCAATAAGAGCGGGGTCCAACATTGGAGAAGATCATGTGGGTATGAACGATCTAAGAATAGGAGTGGGGATCGTCTTTAGTGGACTAGAAGAGATTTGCTGAGGTGTCGAGCCTTGGGGAAAACGGAGAATAGGCTCGGAACAAAATGGTAGGGTAGACGAACTGGGGTCAGAAGTAGAAGTAGAAGTGGAAGGAAAAGTCTCAGCCGGGGTATCATCGATTGATTCTTCATTATTATCAATCTCCTCACCAACATGATTGTCAAGCACTCTTCCAGATCTCAACGTGGTGATAGAGTTTACATGATGTGAATAGCCAGGATTGGGTAAAGGTTGAGCTGGAAGTTTCCCTTTTTCTCTAGCACTCAATTCGGCATTTATACGAGCAATTAGTGCTTCCATCGATTTAATATTGTCATTTTAAGAGACAATGATCTTCATCATATTATTGAAAGAAGATTGAAAATTTGCCGTCACTTGGACGGATTGTTTCATAAAAGCATCCAAGGTTCATTCGAGTGCAGAGGAATTATCAGTACCGGCCATTTGCAGAGAATTTTCATATGGTGCAGCAGTGTTGGCGTGCGCGCGCACACACACACACACATATATAGGAATGTGTGTAGGTATATATATATATATATATATATATATATATATATAGACATACACAACATGTATATGTGTATGTGTATATATAAGTAGGAATGTGTGTAGGTGTATATATACACAACATGTATATATGATATAAGGATGTTATATCATACATAGGGATGAGACGATATAACTGGGCTTGATGCCATGATCTCTTGGCTATACAGTCGTATTATGATGTTAGCGGATCGTTGGAAAATGAGAAAAATGGATATGTATATATAAACGATAATAGGTGATGATGACATTGAGATATACGAGAGTCTAGAATAGAACCCGGACTGTAATATGTGACTGAATTATGATATGATATATGTGTGACTTGATTACGACATGATATAGGTGACTTAATCATGACATGATATATGTGATTTAATCACGACATGATATATGTGACTTAATCACGATATGGTATATGTGACATGATATTTCTGAGGACCAATTGACGATGTATATTTATGCAGACAATGATATATGATTGATGATATTGGGATGTATGTGATTACAGTTCAGTACCCTTGATCATGACATTATTTGATGATGATACTATACGAATGATGATGTACATAGGTGATAGTTGATCCGTAACCCGATTTTAGGATGCCGTACGATGGATTTTACCGTACGAGGCGTAGATGTGATGATTGATCCACACTCTTGACTCAAGGAAGTCATACTATGTACGTGACGCTATTGAGGCTGGATCGCTGACTATTAGAGATATCGACTCAGACTGTAGGTGGATTCTTATTTCCTATCGACTAGTTTCTTTAGTTTAGTTCCTTAGTAGGTTAGATAGATACTAGTTTAGACTTGAGTCATATAGTTGTAGTTAGAAATACACATTCATCTTTACATTCAGATTGTAATCATCAAGTTGCATGTTCATACATATGTTTCTTTAGTCAGTATGAAACTCTTCCTGTTAGGACACCAGCACCATTACCGATGATGTGCATATTCCACGTACACTTATTTGCCGACTCACACATATCATCATCGGTAATTGCTATATCACGTATACTTTAGAACATATTATCTTTTATAGATAGAATCAACTAAAGGCTAGATTAATATAATATTTTGATTACTCTCAGGTGTTAGTCTATATATTGCATTTATTACTTGGACATTTCGTGCATTCACATTTTCATGTTATCATGCAGTATTGTGGGGCCTATGCCGATACTTATTATTTACTTACTCATGATTTTGGGATTTTGGTTTTCTATGAGATTTCTGGATTTTGGGGAAAACCGCAAGAATATATATAAAAACTTCTCTCTCTCCCTCTCTTTTTAAAATATAAGTTGCGGTTTTCTCGTGATGTATGTGTCGTCCACCATGAGATTTCATGTTTTCTGTTGGATTTCGAGACCCGATTCGAGGAGTGGATGAACCGTCTCGGGTACATGGTGGGCCCGGTATGGTACCCCGGGGCAAGAAGATCGAGTTGTAAACGATGAGCCTGGCAGGGGAAGACTACCTACCGGTGATGTCTGGCGCGGCGGATATCCGGAGGATACCGATCGTTGTCGTGAGATTTGATGATATGGGCCGATCCGGACTGATGGAGCCCAAGGTATTGAGACTACAAGATATTGAGACTTGAGATTTACATGTTTTGTGTCGATGCTTGACACGGATTTCCATGAATTTCATTGATGATGTTTCAGATTACCATACAAATTTTACTATGATAAAGGTTAAAGATTTCTTACACAGATATATCCAAATTTCATGGTTGATTGTTTTACATTCATGGTACATGCATACTCATACACACGACATGTTACTACTTGAGGTACTGACATGAGAACTGAGCATTGCACATGCGCATAGTTATTACCCTTCACTACTAGATGACTAGTGCTATATTAGTATATTATTATGACATAGGACAGCGTCGTGCATTCGATTTCTTCTCGTAGATGTCTTCTACTCACGAGTTGGCAACTCACCCCCGTTGTGCCAAATTTTTCTTACAAGTTTCGATGTACAGGTTTTCCTTGGCAGTTTGCTGGCACATCATTTCATTCAAGGTGATTTGCTTAGTAGGTTGGTTCATTGTATCAGGACCGCTGTTGTACTTTTATTATTTCATTTGTATCTAGTAAGCTCCATCAACCAGACTTGTATTCTTGATAGTTTAGAAGACCAGTTGTTTTTATTTCGACCTTAGAGTCGCGCTTGTAGTATTATGGTTTCTGGTGGATTTGGTTTTCTTTCGAGTTTTGAGCCTCACCCTTTGGCGTTGTATATTATTGTGTATTGTGTGGTTGTTTCCGCCTGTTGGCGTAGAGCTAGCTCCCGCTTAGGGATGCCTTTTTTTATTGTTTGTATATATTATTCTTGTTTGTACCCGTTTGGGGCCAGTTTTTATAAAGGAGACTCTACCGAAATTTTTGAGAAAATTTGATGTTGCTTTTAAACTTGTTTTCCTACATGTTTTCCTTTACTTCTTCTTTTATATGGTTTAGATTTCTGGGCTTCATCTTACTTAGATTACGTTGCGACTCTAGACGCTTCGTAATTTAAGTGTCGGTCTTATTCCGTACCTTCGGGTCGTGACATATGTGGTATTTTAGTGAAAATTGAGCATGGCTTCTTGTTGACTTCTTGGACTCTTTTGAAGCAAATGAAGACTTAGATATTTATGAGATATTTTGAGATATTTTTGTGAGATATTTTCATTTGCCTTAAAGTCTTCATATGATCCATTTTCATTTATCATTATCATAAATACACTCTATTTCCTCAAGCTTTCTTCATCTCCCTCTCAAAAACCCTACTTTTCTCATGAGTTGAGAATCCTAGGGTTTGTGAGATTACTTGATCTATAACCACTCTTTAATCACTCTAGGCTACTAAGTTTAGCACACCAAATACCCTAGTTACATCATCTTAGAGGTTAAAGCTCAAGTTTGGCACTCCCGGGTGAATCTTTTTTGACGTGGAGAAGACGACGAGGATGCGCGATCCATTCTCACTCTAAGGAGCTCACGACGAGGAGACGGATAGTGAGGAGAAGAAGGAAAAGTAGCTTGAGGTATAACTTCCTTACATAGTAGTTAAACCTCCGAGTTAGTTTGTTAGTTAGGGTTTAGTACTGATCCTGGAGTTTAATCGATGTTACGAAGAACATAAAAATCGTTTTTTGCAAACTCTGCCTCCCCGCGAACACGTGGGGTGCGTGGCATCGATTTACAGTGGTATCGGAGCCAACTAAACCATAACTAATTAGAACTTCGATCATCGAAAAAACCCGAAACAATAACACGAAACCCAAGCTTTCTGTCTTTTTTTTAAATCTGGACTTAAAAATATTTCAGAGGTCTTAAAAATTAAAGCAGGGAATTCTAAGATCACTCAAGAAACATGAGTCGCTAACTCGTCAAGGCTGCCGCGGAAGCGCGGTGAATCGGTGTGATTCTCCACTGTTCCGCGGCTGAGCCACGGCAGAGTTAACTAGTTTTTCTTTTGTTGGTCTCTTATGTTGTGTTATACTTTCTGGTATATTTTGTTTCTACCCACTGTTGTCTGTGTGCTGGTTTGCATTTGGGGTAAACACTAAAAATATGTTTCGATTGAATTTCTATTGTTCTTGGTTATGCATCGTTTCTGTGTTTGACATATGTGTTCGTAAACTTCCACTAATTGCTATATGTCGGTTAGTTGGGGGTTGCACATATCTGTGATTATTGGTTTGTGTATATGAATATTGTTGGATCGTCATGAATGAATAGCCGGGGATGTGAGATGAGAGTTTCTTTCATTCAAATGTAAATTATAATTTGATGTAATATTTTTTCGCGGGGCACATCCGGGTTGAGGTTGTAGCCACCGTTGTATTATTTCATTTACTGTTTTTTGCTCGTAGGAGAGACCCAAGGTGGGGTGCACAAACCACCGGGTACTTTGAAGTGCCGAGTGGCCTACTCATTTTACTGAAAGAGGTTACTTCACTTCGGGTATTTGGCGGGTAGTTTGCCGCACCCGTAGGGGTCTAGGGTTTGGTTTTGGCTATTCATCACGACCGTGGAATCCGTCTTTCGTTTCAGGCTTAAACGAAACACGGAATTCCTAGTATATCCAATATGTTCATCTATGATCTGGAATTCCTATTATTGCGTCAGATGAATGGATATTATTATATATATTATATAATAGACGTTGCTTATGTTTTGCATCCGCGCTAGCCCAGCCCCCAGCTCTGGCGTTAGTTAAGTAACCTAACGGTGTAAAACGGGGCCTAGTGGCGAATGCGGACAGCACAAGCGTAAATTGTATTTTCTTTTTTTCTGCAATAGTAGGTAAACTGATGGGATTGTATTACATTAATGCAAAGCAAACAAACCAAAGCTGAATCGTTAGAACAATTTTAAAACCACTCGGTTTTTTCAAAACAGCAAAACTTTTAAAATGCGGAGCTTAAACCACTCCTTTTAAAAGCTATCAGGTTCCTTCGATTATATCAAGTTCACTACGTTCACGGTTTTGCCAAAACCATTCGTAGCCTCCGTCATTTCAGTTGGATATTCGGTAGTATTCAAGCTATGTATTTTGACCTTCGCCAAGGCATAGTGATTGGTAGCTGCTGAATATTCATCTGTAGCATAGATAGATGCGTTGGTGTGGGACAGTCGTACTACTATTTTGTCCTTCGTCAAGAGTATGTACGGGTGGGTTCAAATTAACATGGACAATGATGGGTAGAACTTGGCATGTGACTTATGATATATTAGCTTTCGTCAAGGTCATAAAAGCATGGGGCAAAAATCCACATCGGGAGTTTCTAAAGAAACTGAAACTTGCTGGTGTTGCATACCATTTGGAGTGTGATAATTTTGGTAGGATTCTTTCGACTTTATCACACAATGATATTTAGATCCCCATCCTACTATGAGTATATGCTACTCTCCGGGAGATTTTTTCACTTAACAATCAATGCTATAAACCAAGTAGTGTTAGTTATATGTATGCCCTAGAGGCCATTACTGTACATAGGATGTATATGGTAGTGGATGCTAGGACATATATAGGGAGGACTTTCTCGCTCGACATGATAGTATGCTATCTGGTTACTCTTTACCTTAACGTGTATGCTGATTGTCTCTCTGTTACATGTTCGTAAAGCCCTTAGGATGTGTACTTGACTACCTGGACTATGATGCGGATCATACTAATGGGGACATGGTGGTCCATAAGTACATCCTTCAAGGTCTCTAGTCGTGGGTGTATCGAGACGGGGCATCGATATACCAGAGTAGACTAGCGTGTACCTTCTCGACCCATACAGATGGGCGATGGATGATCCCATATCCATTGGTGTTTGACATCAGAGATGATATACGGGTGCTCAGTGGAGACTGGGTACACTGGACGGACTCGCCGAGAACTCCCAGATGATATTATACCTCACGTCAGATGGCAGTTCTCTGGTGACACTGGTACAGGTTAGTCTGTAGACCCGAGATCGTCATAGAGTCTTGTGTGGTTCCCACTGTGCTTTGATTTCCATCTTACCACGTCCAAGAGAGCGTGCAAAATGGTGGTTTTTGGGTACAGTCCCGAGTCACATGGAGGCAATGAGCGATAGGAGGGGATTCGTCTCTCCCGGTATAGGGAGTTGATGTTGCGCTGTGTGCGATTGGCTATAACAGGAAATCCCTGGCCAGGGTTGCTGAGATTTACTGGTAAGTGTTACCAGTAGTTTCTCGAATTGTTATAGACCTCATATCGACACGACTTATCAAGCTATTGGGGTCTGACGTTTACCACCCCTAGGCGAGATATGCGACATATCAGACGGACAGAACGGACTGTACGGTAAGTGTTACTGGTTGGATTCACAGGAGTGTGAGCGGGCTTGCTCGTCGATCTTCTGATCGCTCAATACCCGGGTGGCCGTTACGTTTAGCAGACCACTTGCGGCTTGTGGATGCTTGATATGATCATCATCTGCTGCCGGCGTATTGACGAGTCTTTAGAGTCCTACACAGAGGTTTCCTGGCTCAAGAAAAATGAAATAGGAGCGCATATGAGATATGTGCGGGACCGAGAATAATACCAGTATGTGATACTGTATTCGATTCTCGCGATGTGACATTGATCGGTTATATGCGATATAGCCGGGTTATCGGATCGAGTGTTGATTCGATAAGTTGTTACTAATGATACTAGTCGGTTATATGCGATATGACCGAGTCGTTAAATCAAGTGTTGATTTAATGATTTAATGCATAATTATATATTTGATATATTACTTTGCATTAACTAGTATCGGTTCACTTTAAATGGATTTTCTCGCTCGGGTGTGCGCATTGCATATGCGATATGATTTTGTGCACATGCTTGTATCATGTTTGATGATACATGCCTTTTTAATTAAGTGTATAGAATTAAACCTTGGTTAATGGAATGGTTAGGGTTTACTATTTGCTTATTCATTTTATTCATTTATTTATTAATCTTTTTCTTATTGGAAAAAGGAAATGAAATGATAAAATGGTGGCATTTCTTTTGTTCATTCATGAAGCTTCATGAATGCTTTGACTTGATGACCATTTTGTTTTTAGCTTAACCCTAACCATTGCATTAAACCATGATTAGTTCTCTACACTTAACTATGGTCATGTTATGATAAGGATTGATTATTCTTTTCTTTTTTAAATTAACTTATCATAACATAATTCTTCTTCTTCTTCCTTTCTTCACTTGAAGAAAGCAAGCTCCATCAATGGTGATTGATGGAAATGAGTGAGAAATCCAATTCTAAAGTCTACCCACTTCCTATTTCCTCATCCTCTACCTCTTGCCAAGTAGTAGAGTGTGTTTCCTTCATAAGTTTTCATGACTTGGTGAAGGTGGAACTTGATTTAGCGATGCCTCGACGTAGATCATCTTCGGCATGGACATCGACGACCTAGCTAGCCATTTCCCCGACGAAGCCAACGCTAGAGCCAGGGAATTCATTTGGACAGTGAGGAGACTTCGTTGCGGAGCTAAGAAGGTGGAGCACCGGATCTACAAAGGTTGTATTTCCGTATTCTCTTAGTAAAGTAGTTTACTAGTTGCTTTTTCGCCTAGACATCTAGCCAACGATCCGTTCTAGGGTTTCTCGGCACCGTTTAAATTTGAAATTGGCATGATTGATGGCTTGTGAGACCTCACTAGTGTGCCTAGGAACCCTACAGTGGTATCAGAGCCTAGCTAGAGCTTTAGGCGAAGTCCAGACGGAATTTGAAGTCCGAACGATCCCGAAACCCTAACCAATACATGCTCTCTGGACTTTTTCTAAAATCTGGGTTTTTTCAGAATTAAAAATTGCTAAAAAATTCAGCAAGAAAAAATAAGAATTACGATGCAAAAATTGTTCGATGAACAGTATTTATTGCGGCGGAACCGCGGCAGAAGCCTAGCTTCTGCGGCGGTTCCGCGGTTATCTGGTGACGTCAGCCCTCAATCTTTGCACAGTAATTCCTGATAAATTATGCTGAGTTTTCTGGGAATTTTTAAAATTTATTCAAGAGTTGAATTTTCTGGTGTGTATTGGGGGTTCGTAGTTTCGATCGGATAATCAGATTTTGTCTGTGTGGCTTTCCGGATATTTTTGATTATGTTATAAAGTTCGACCGGATATAAATACCCAATGTTTCCTCTGACGGAAAATTTCCAAGTGTTGGATTTTTCTGAGGTTTAAAGACGTTCTAAGTAATGCAAGTAACGCGATGGTCCCTCTAGAAGACAACAAACCTTAACTCGATTATGTGACCGTCTTGAACTGCCCTTTGAACCTTCGGGTTTGGGGCAGTACGGCGTGCCACATGTGAGGCGTTGGCTTGACCCTTCTACGGCTGGACCGTTGGTACTGAGGCATGAACTGAATGTTTTAAAACCTGTTTCATGTGATGAGCTGTATCGGGAAAAATTGGGTGTTCGATTGTTCGATCGGAAAGTTTAACATTTTCTATTTTATTCGGAATGTGATACAATAATTGGAATTCACAAGCAGTTATGAGATAACTGAATGAATGTTATAAACATAGCAGTTTAGTCTCACATGATCGGTTGCCACGGAATTTTGATGTGATCAAAAGTCCGTCGCAATCACGTAGCGTACGCGGATACTCGCCGGTAAACTTAATAGACTGCTACACTCCATAGCCCCGACCAAGTGACTGTAGGAGAACCCCGTCGCCGAAAGCATCCGTTCGGGTGCTCGCGGCAGCGGTGTTCCGCCTTGGTGCACTTCGTCGACGGCATCGGGGGTGCAGCCGTCTACTGAAGTTTGCGACGAGCATTCGATCATGATGTCGGGAATCTTATTGAATTGCCCGACTTGATATTGAAAAGTGTTTTCGATAATGAGACTAAAATGCGAGGTTTATAATAGTTAGGCATGTGATGTCTAAGGTATTCATATGATTATGCATGCGATGTCTATGCAGGTTGCGGATTCCAACTGTTGTAGTTTTACACTTTCTTTTCTGTGACCGTAAGTGTAATATGTGATATCGCCGGTTTCGTTGCTATATGTCAACGACAATTGGGATACGCATGTTTACTTACGTTGATGACATGTGATGTTATGTGTTGCTGGATATGTTATATTGGATTGTCGTCTTTGAATAGCCGGGGGTTTTTATGTGAGATGAGTGTTTTTCATTTTCATTCATGTAAAAACTTGTATGTAATATTCTTTTATTGGGGCACTTCCAGGTTGCGGAAGTTGTCACCGTTTGTATATTATTTACTTTTCCGCACTAGGATAGACCCAAGGAGAAGGGCACAAGTAACCGGGTTCTGGAGTCCAGTGGGAGACCAACTCGAGGAGTCGGGTCCGGGTCTCCTAACTCCAGAATTGGTAGGGTTGCTTGCCGCTCTCGTAGGGGTCTAGAGGTGTGGGTTTGGCTATTCATCACGACCGTGGAATCCGTGTTTTATACTGGCTCGTATTGAAAACACGGACGTCCTAGAATATCCAATATTTCATATGTTTCTTCTGCTGCGATATCTGTGATGTGATCATGTAATGTTCTGTGATAGATAAGTATATAGTATATATGATATATTATATAGACGTTACTTATGTTTTACACCCGCGCTAGTCCTGCCCCGCTCTGCCGTTAGTTACCTAACCTAACGGTGGATGAGGGGACATCGAGGCGAATGCGGATGGCATAAGTGTACGTCGTATTTATCTGTGATGTTTAGGTACTTAAATGATGGGAGTTCATTAATGAGATTAATGAAAGAAAAGAAACCTAAGATGTTGTAGAATTGAATTTCAAAATAAAACAGGTAGCTACAGTTCTTGCTTTGCACAGCGGTATATGTGATATATCCTGCACCTTATTCGATGAGGAAAGGACCGAGATCCCTTCACCGGGAGTGACTCCTTTAGCAATAACTGGCAGATGCTATACACTCGGTTTGTCTTTTGATTGCTTTTAAGAGTTTTTTCTTTGCACAGTGATATATATGATATATCCCGCACCTCATTCGACGAGGAAAGGACCGACGATCCCTTCACCGGGAGTGACTCCTTTAGCAAAACTAGAAAAGCCTAAAAAACACTCCATTTCAAAATTCATTCGATCCTACAACGATATCAAGTTCATTACGCAATAGATTTTCAAAAAAACCTGTCATAGCCCTCCGTCATTTCAGATAAGTACTAGTTAGTATTCGTGCTGCGGTTGTTTCGCATGCGTCAAGGCGTAGTGTACGGTAGCTAACTAGTGCTTATCTGCTAGCATACGATGTGATTGGATTAGGGTATTCGTACGGCGTTGTTTGGCATGCGTCAAGGGTCGTGCGGGTGGGTTTAATTCAATCAAGAAATGTACGGGTTGAACTTGACTAGCAGACTATGGGTTGTTTGGCATGCGTCAAGGTCATAGCGAGCTAGGGGCAAAATATTATCGGGAATTTCAAGTGTTGAAATTTGCAATGAGATTGCATACCTTCTATGAGATAGTTGGATCCCGATACCCGCTGCGAGTAAGAGTTACTCCTGGGAGACTTTTACATATTACAATTAGCCGATCAAGTAGGTGTCTAGAAAGGTGTCAACGGGGTTACGCCTCTGGGAAAACGAGGTTTACATTAATTAGGTTCGTGCGAAAGCACGGGGGACCTCCCTCAAAGTACCGACACTGGCCTGGCTGAAAGATTGGCGAACTTGTAGTGTGTAATTAATCCCGGCTAGTCTTTCCTTTTAGGGTTTGAAAGAAGATTTGATAAAAAGCAGTGGGAGCCATCCTGATTAGATAAAATAATAACCAATCTATTCTTGCAAGAGCGCACGCTGAGTGTTTACTTCTCTCTCTCTCTCTCCAGGTAGCGACCATATCACGCCTTAATCATGATAATAATACGGATAATTGACCGAACCCGCTTGTTATACTGAGCTGGGGAACGTTGGTCCCGCTCCAACTTATAATTGTTATAAGACAGAGCAGGAAATTAGGGATTACCAGAATTCCCGTGCCGCCCAAACGAAGAGAGTGCATGCTGATGCATCATCTTCGGGTGTGTTCATTACAGAGAACTGTTTCTCAGTAACCTTTACGTCCTGGGTATGTGATACCAGACCAGGATCCCAGATATGTAATCTGTTACATAGGGCTACAGAAAGGTAGAGGACTGAGAATGGGTGATAAGTTTCATGAGGCAGAAAACGGGGCAAGTGTTGCAGCCAAGTCTGTTGGTCACTGTCACCCTGTATTACCAATACATTGATTCTGAACGAATGTTGTTAGATACCGAACCTGATATACAAAATCATATCAGTCTCTTTATAAGTAAAGAAATGATAAAATTTTGTATTGTTGGATAATGTTTTGAACATTTCCTATATCAAAAGTTGATCGGTTCAGGCACGTTATCTAAAAGCATTGATGTTCTAAATCAAATTACAGTTCTTAGTATATGGAACACACATAAGAGGAAGAGTTCAGAAATGAACGGATCCTTCTTAAGGTATTCTAGACTAGGTCAGATCAATGTGACCCGACTAGCTGAAGTTACATGTAGATGCATATTTAAATCAGTTTGAATCTACATCTTGTGAAACTCGCCAGTCATGTCACAAAGATAAGATGACCACAGCTCTGTTTATTGGAAACAGATAAAGAGTTAGTGAACTTTTGGGATGATACATGTTGATGTATGTAGGTCCCCAGTCTACACTTGCCAAGACTGGTTCTTTATACTTCATTACATTCTCTGATGATCTTTCGAGATTCAGACCTATGTTCCTGTTGAAACACAAGTCCGAACCTTTTGAGATATTCACAGAATATAAGTTAGAAGTAGAGAACCAAAATACGGGTATAAGTATTAAGTCCTATGATGAGATCGGGGAGGAGAATACTTGAGCATGGAATTCATGGACTATTCTAAAGGAGAATGAGATTCTCTCTCAGCATTACTCCTCCGTATACACCATAGCACGATGGTATATCGGGACGGAACAATCACACCCTATATGATAAGGTGTGCTCGATGATGAGTAATACTGAGTTACCTGTTTCCTTTTGGGAGTTATGCGCTTGAGAAGCTGCATACGTATTGAATAGGGTTCCAATCAAATCAGTTGCCTTCCATTTCATATCTGATATGGAAAGGGAAGGGCCCATGTCTTAAGCAAGTTAAGATTTGGGGTTGTCCGGCCTATGTCTAAAAACAAAATCCGGACAAGCTCGAAGCAAGGTCTGTAATGTAGAACTGGAAAGGTTCCAGCTATACAAACTACAGCAGATGATTTGATAGAGCCAAAGGATTCAGTAGATTCCAATGAACCTCAGCCTCTCCGCCGATCTAGTAGGGTTCCTCACCCACCTGAGAGATACTTCGGTTTCTCTATGACAGTGGGAGCGAGGACTGCATCATGAGATGATGACCCAACTAGTTTCGAGCTGGCCATCAGAAGTGTGACTCTGTAAGAATGGCTGGATGCTTAGCGATCTGAGATAGAATCCTTATACACCAACAAAGTAAAGACTTTGGTTGCTATATCTGAAGGGTTAAATCCCCATCAGGAGCAAGTATATCTTGAGAAGATTACTTGGTGTACATCGAAAAGTTGAGACTTTCAAAGCTAGACTTGTTAAAAGTTTGCATCATTGACCAGCTATGGATAATGATGAAACCTTTTCAAGTACCTATGCTTAAGTCCATCCAGATCCTACTTGCCACGGCTACATACCATGACTACGATATCTGGTGGTTGGGTGTCATGACAGCTTTTCTAAATGATCTTTTAGAAGAGTGCGTCTATAAGTACACAGCCAGAGGGCTTCGTAGACAGTGGGAGCAGCGGAAACGTGTGCAAGATGCTTTATAGGATAAAGCAGGCATCGCGGAGTTGGAACATCTGTTTTGATGAAGTAGTCAAAGAGTTTGACATCATCAAAATGGTAGATGAACCTTGTATAAACAAAAAGGTAGTAGAGAGTATGGTGGTGATCCTCGTAGAGTACGTGGATGACATACTCTTGATAAGAAAGGAGTTTCTTATGCTACGCTCGATCAATCTCCGCTTATCACAATGATTCTCCATATAGGATCAAAGTGATACCTACTAAATCCTAGGTTTTGGATCTATGAGATAGATCTTAATGGATGTTAGGATTCTCACTAGTTGTAGTGAGAAGGTATCAATCGACCCTGGGGAGAATCGCTGGAAGTGTTCCAGGGTGATAAAGACGACTGAATGTCGGTCACAGGCATTGTCTTTACCCTAAGCAAAGGGACGGTATGTTGGAAGAGTTCCAAGCTAGATACCGTGACATACTAGACGATAAAGGCTGGATACATCGCTACTTAATATGCTACCAAAGAGGCTGTCTGGGTGTATATTAGTTCATGAGATGAACTTAGTTCCTCCCATTGTATGACAATGGTGTTGTGGCTTATGCCAAGGAACGTCTGTCCCATCAGTGATCCAGACATATTCTAAGGCAGTATCACCTGATCATGGAGATGGTTGATCTCCAAGGAGATCGAGGTATGGAGAGCAGACTCAGAGGACAACACAGCGGATCCACTCACAAAGGCCTTTTCCCAGAGAGAGACTTTCATGGGATGGTTGAGTATGAGATACTGCAACCACTGCTACAGATGGCCCTAGTGCAAGTGGGAGATTGTTAGTTATATGTATGCCCTAGAGGCCATTACTGTACGTAGGATGTATATGGTAGTGGATGCTGGGACATATATAGGGAGGACTTTCTCGCTCGACATGATAGTATGCTATCTGCTTACTCTTTACCTTAACATGTATGCTGATTGTCTCTCTGTTACATGTTGGTAAAGCCCTTAGGATGTGTACTTGACTACCTGGACTATGATGCGGATCATACTAATAGGGTCATGGTGGTCCATAAGTACATCCTTCAAGGTCCCTAGTCGTGGGTGTATCGGGCATCGATATACCAGAGTAGACTACCGTGTACCTTCTCGACTCATACAGATGGGCGATGGATGATCCCATATCCATTGGTGTTTGACATCAGAGATGATATACGGGTGCTCAGTGGAGACTGGGTACACTGGACGGACTCGCCGAGAACTCCCAGATGGTATTATACCTCACTTCAGATGGCAGTTCTCTGGTGACACTGGTACAGGTTAGTCTGTAGACCCGAGATCGTCATAGAGTCTTGTGTGGTTCCCACTGTGGTTTGATTTCCATCTTACCACATCCAAGAGGGCGTGCAAAACGGTGGTTTTTGGGTACAGTCCCGAGTCACATGGAGGCAATGAGCGATAGGAGGGGATTCGTCTCTCCCGGTATAGGGAGTTGATGTTGCGCTGTGTGCGATTGGCTATAACAGGAAATCCCTGGCCAGGGTTGCTGAGATTTACTGGTAAGTGTTACCAGTAGTTTCTCGAATTGTTATAGACATCATATCGACACGACTTATCAAGCTATTGGGGTCTGACGTTTACCACCCCTAGGCGAGATATGCGACATATCAGACGGACAAACCGGACTGTACGGTAAGTGTTACTGGTTGGATTCACAGGAGTGTGAGCGGGCTTGCTTGTCGATCTTCTGATCGCTCAATACCCGGGTGGCCGTTACGTTTAGCAGACCGCTTGCGGCTTGTGGATGCATGATATGATCATCATCTGCTGCCGGCGTATTGACGAGTCTTTAGAGTCCTACACAGAGCTTTCCTGGCTCAAGCAAAACGAAATAGGAGAGCATATGAGATATGTGCGGGACCGAGAATAATACCAGTATGTGATACTGTATTCGATTCTCGCGATGTGACATTGATCAGTTATATGCGATATAGCCGGGTTATCGGATCAAGTGTTGATTCGATAAGTTGTTACTAATGATACTAGTCGGTTATATGCGATATGACCGGATCGTTAAATCAAGTGTTGATTTAATGATTTAATGCATAATTATATATTTGATATATTACTTTGCATTAACTAGTATCGGTTCACTTTAAATGGATTTTCTCGCTCGGGTGTGCGCATTGCATATGCGATATGATTTTGTGCACATGCTTGTATCATGTTTGATGATACATGCCTTTTTAATTAAGTGTATAGAATTAAACCTTGGTTAATGGAATGGTTAGGGTTTACTATTTGCTTATTCATTTATTTATTAATCTTTTTCTTATTGGAAAAAGGAAATGAAATGATAAAATGGTGGCATTTCTTTTGTTCATTCATGAAGCTTCATGAATGCTTTGACTTGATGACCATTTTGTTTTTAGCTTAACCCTAACCATTGCATTAAACCATGATTAGTTCTCTACACTTAACTATGGTCATGTTATGATAAGGATTGATTATTCTTTTCTTTTTTAAATTAACTTATCATAACATAATTCTTCTTCTTCTTCCTTTCTTCACTTGAAGAAAGCAAGCTCCATCAATAGTGATTGATGGAAATGAGTGAGAAATCCAATTCTAAAGTCTACCCACTTCCTATTTCTTCATCCTCTACCTCTTGCCAAGTAGTAGAGTGTGTTTCCTTCACAAGTTTTCATGACTTGGTGAAGGTGGAGCTTGATTTAGCGATGCCTCGACGTAGATCATCTTCGGCATGGACATCGACGACCTAGCTCGCCATTTCCCCGACGAAGCTGACGCTAGAGCCCGGGAATTCATTTGGACAGCGAGGGGACTTCGTTGCGGAGCTAAGGAGGTGGAGCACCGGATCTACAAAAGTTGTATTTCCGTTTACTTGTAGTTAAGTGTTAACTAGTTTAATGTTTCGCCTAGAAATCTAGCCAACGATCCGTTCTAGGGTTTCTCGGCACCATTTAAATTTGAAATTGGCATGATTGATGGCTTGTGAGACCTCACTAGTGTGCCTAGGAACCCTACAAGTAGGTGTCTAGAAAGATGTTAGCGGAGCTGCGCCTCCAGGGAAAAGAGATTATTTAATTAAGGAACTTCGCGAAAGCGTTGTAAAACCCCCCTCGAAGTACCGACACTGGCCTGGCTTAAAGGTTAAGCAAGAATTGTATAATGAGATTAATCCTGACTAATTCTTCTTTTATGGTTTGAGGAAGGATTCGAGAAACAGTGGGAGCCATCATGTTTAGATAAACTAAAAGCTAATCTAAACTTGCAAGAGCATCATGCTAAAGTGTTTCTTCTCTCTCTCCTGATTGCAGCGACCAAGATGACCGGCCTTAAGTTACTATTAGATAAAAACATATTAATGGGTCCAAACTATAAAGATTGGCTCCGGAATGTCAAAATGGCAATCACATATGACAAATTGGGCTATCTTCTCACTTCTAAAGCCCCCGCTGTCCCAAGTCCAGATTCCAGCGCCGCGGATAAGGAAATTTGTAAGACCTGGGAAATTGGCAGTACGAAAGCCAAGTGCCTCGTGCTGGCCTCTATGGACAATGAACACCAGAGGCGGCACGAGAATATGGATCTTGAATCTATATTCCTCCATACCAAGGACTTATATGGAGAGCAATCTCATATTGCAAGATACGAGACCTCAAAGAACCTATTTCAGCCAAGGTTGGCTATCGGGTCATCTGTAGGAGACCACGTCCTTAAGATGATCAGCTACATTGAGGAGCTCGCGGAGCTGAGGACCACATTGGAGAACGATCTGTATACAGACTTGATTCTGCAGTCCCTCCCTTCCACCTATGCCCAGTTTATCTTGAATTTTAATATTTAAGGTAAAGAAGTTACACTTCCGGAACTCCTCAACATGTTGAGGAGTGCTGAGGGCACCCTGCAGAAGTCCAAGGAAATACCCGGTCTGCTTGTTGGTGGACCTTCCTCTTCTAGATTTAAGGAGAAAGCCAAGCGAAAGAAGAAGAAGGCCCCCACTAAGCCGAAAGGCGGTGTTAATAAGGTGGAAGCGAAGGGCAAGGCAAAAGTTGCAGGGCCGACAATAGGGAAGGGAGAATGCTTCTACTGTCATAAGAAGGACCATTAGAAGAAGGATTGCAGGGCCTGGAGAGGAAAGAACCAGGACTCAAAGCAAGTTGTGGTTTCGGCTTTAGGTGTGTTTGTAATTGAAAACTGTCTGTCAATCAACTCTACTTCCTGGGTATTGGATACCGGATCAGGATCTCATATCTGTAATTCTTTGCATGCACTGAGAAGCCGTAGAGTTATGAAGACCGATGATATGACCCTCAGGGTTGCTAACGGAACGAGCGTGGATGCTGTGTCTGTAGGGGAATATCATTTAGGGTTGACAAGTGGACATATTTTGGTTTTGCGCAACTGTTTTTGTGTACATAGTTTGACTTGTAATATCATTTCTGTATCTTTGCTATCTAAAGAAGGTTATGATTTTACATTTGTAAGCGATGTCGTAAAGATCCACCTTAATCATGGTCTGATTGGATAAGGTACACTAAACAACGGTATATACATATTAAATCAACTACAAGTTTTCTACGTTCAGAACACACACAAAAGAAAGACTCCAGAATTAAATCAAGCTTGCTTATGGAATTGTAGACTGGGTCACATCAACGAAACACAATTGACCAAGTTACATAAAGAGGGATATTTGAATCCGTTCGAATATCAGTCTTATGCAACTTATCAATCATGTCTCAAAGGAAAGATGACAAAGACTCCGTTCACTGGACACTTGTAAGAGCGAGTGAGCTCTTGAGACTCATATACAGCGACGTGTGTGGTCCAATGTGTACACATGCAAGAAGTGGTTATTCCGATTTCATTACTTTTACAGATGATTTCTCTAGGTATGGACATGTCTTCTTGATCAAACATAAATCTGAGGCCTTTGAGAAATTCCGAGAATATAAGAATGAAGTGGAAAAACAAACCGACAAAAGTATCAAGACACTGAGATCTGATCAAAGTGGTGAATACTTGAGTGCCGAGTTCCTAGATTACCTAAAAGAGAATGGAATTCTCTCTTAGCGTACTCCTCCATACACGCCACAACATAACGGTGTATTGGAGAGACGAAACCGAACCTTATTGGATATGGTGTGTTCCATGATGAGTTACCGCGATCATTCCGGGGCTATACACTGG
This sequence comes from Agapanthus africanus, assembly GCA_030015575.1. Classification (NCBI taxonomy): domain Eukaryota; kingdom Viridiplantae; phylum Streptophyta; class Magnoliopsida; order Asparagales; family Amaryllidaceae; genus Agapanthus; species Agapanthus africanus. The sequence goes on from JASDDO010000019.1 coordinate 441,140,147, forward strand.
AATCAGCTGCATATCTTTTGAACAAGGTTCCTACCAAGACTGTGCCTACCACACTATATCAGATGTGGAGTGGGAAGAAACTCTATCTTCAGTATCTGAAGATATGGGGATGTCCAGTTTTTATCAAAAAATCGCATGCGAACAAGCTCGATGCACGCTCAGTACTGTGTAAGTTGGTGGGATACCCAAAGAACTCCAGAGGGTATCTTTTCTATTACGCAGAGGAACAAAAAGTTTTTGTTTCTCGTCAAGCCCATTTTTTGGAAAATCATTTTTTAGAAAATGAAACTAGTGGGAGTGCAATAGAACTGGAAGAAATTCCAGATTCATAAGCTATTACTGAAAGCATGGTGAAACCAGAAGTTTCAAGAGAATAGGACATTCCCATGCCACTCCGCAGGAATAGTAGGCCGTCTCATCCGCCCGAGAGATACTACGATTTTCTCTTAGACGAGGATAGAGAGGATTGCATCATTGATAATGATGAGCCAACTAACTTCCAGTAAGCCATTCAGAGCACAGACTCGGTAAAATGGCTGGATGTAATGCAGACCGAGATGGAGTCCATGTACTCCAACAAAATATGGATTTTGGACATTGCTCCAGAAGGGGTAAAATCCGTAAGCTGCAAATGGATTTTCAGAAAGAAGATTGGTGTAGATGGATAGGTTGAAACCTATAAAGCTAGACTTATTGCAAAAGGATTTCGTCAAAGACCTGGTTTGGACTATGATGAAACCTTTTCACCAGTGGCTATGCTCAAATCCATCCGGATCCTTCTTACCATTGCTGCCTTTCACGATTATGAGATTTGGAAGATGGACTTAAAGACTGATTTTCTAAATGGAAATTTGGAAGAGTGCGTCTATATAGACCGGCCAGAGGGTTTCATTCAGAGTGGGAGCAGTAGGAAAGTGTGCAAGTTGCTTAAGTCTATTTATGGACTAAAACAGGTATCGCGGAGTTGGAATATCTGTTTTGATGAGACGGTCAAAGAATTTGACTTTATCAAAAATCCAGATGAACCATGCATCTATACTAAGATTGTAGCAAGAATTGTTGTATTCCTCGTCTTGTATGTGGATGACAATCTCTTGATAAGAAATGACATTCATATGCTATAATCTGTCAAAAGATTCTTATCACAAAGGTTCTCCATGAAAGTCCTGAGTGATGCCTCTTACATTCTGAGAATCCAGATCTATCGTGATAGATCTAAGAGGATGTTGGGACTTTCACAGTCTAGGTACATCGACACCATACTGAAGAGATTCAGTATGGATGATTCTAAGCGCTATAATTTACCAGCTTGTCACGGAATCACCCTCTCCAAAGAGATGTCTCCCAAGACTGATTTGAAAAGGGATCGCATGTCTATTATACCTACACTTCTGTGGTAGGCTCTATAATGTATGTGATGTTGTGTACCAGACCAGATATTGCTTACGCACTAAGCGTAGTAAGCCGGTATCAGTAAAACCCTGGGGAGAAGCACTGGATAGCAGTAAAGAACATTCTTAAGTACATGAGAAGGACTAAGAAGATGTTCTTGGTGTAAGTGCACGGCAGCGCCCCGGCCGTCATTCCGAGACCAAAATGCGGAAACGAAACTTTTCTTTAAACTTTTAAACCAGCGCTACCGCGTACTTTAAACCCGGATCAGGCCATTAATCTAATACTAGCTAACTAGAGAAGGGGTGGAGAGATATACTGAGCGATCCATGTTCTTCGGTCTTCTCATCGTCGTCCCGATCTCCCCGCGGAATCTCCGGTCTTCATCTCCTCGTCGGAAGGGCACCACATCGCCGGGCTCTTTTACGGGCTCCCACCTCTGGACCGAGGCAACTCGGGCACGAAGTTGGTGAGTCAACGTGTCCAACAAATGCTGTAGGCTAGTGTAGAACAGTTTGGCTCTATTGGGGTTGAAGTTGCCATGTGATGGAGGCGAAGAATAATGAGCAAAAGGAAATGAGCTTTTAGATTTTTGATACAAGCATATAATGAGATCTTTTATTTTTCCACTCATCCTCAAAATGAAAACCTCTCTCTCACTCACCAAATGTGGCCGGCCACAGACAATGGTGAAAGGAGAAAAATGATCAAAGAATACAAGTGGGGAATGTGTATGAAAATGAGAAGAAAGGATCACATCAATTTCCAATCCCATCCTTTCACAAAGCCCATCTCATTAATGCAAAGGAATTGACTCAAAGAGAATCTAATAATGCTATACCCATCATAATGCCTCAAATCACAAAAGACACCCTCCACAATTGCTAAATTGCAAATATGCAAATTAGCCCCTCCATCAGAAAAATCCGGCCATGAAGGAACAAAGGAAATATGGCCGAAACGGAATGCAAACTGGCAACTTCAAAAGGAAGATCCCGTAATAAATTACAGGAAAACCCCACGACTGTATATACATACCCGCATTTGTATTCCCACTGAATACAAATGCAATGAGACAAAATCCACACTGTACAATATTAGGATCCGGCTTAAACCAAAGCCCGCTAGTATTATCCGTCTGATCATGATCCGTGCAATACCGCATGTATATGATCGAACCCTGCCATATCTCCATACGGCCTCTACAGCATTTCGCCCGAAACTTGAGATCCTGTCTGTGGGGGGCTCTAAAGACTTGTCAATACTTTGGTTGTGGATTGAACCACTAGTACGTCAGAGGTATTAGCCATACGTAACGGGCTACCATGTATTGACCAAAAGGGACGTCTGTGAGCGAACTCATCCTGCCACCCTAATGAGCCTGTCAGTGACAATATCCGTACAGTCCGGTCCGTTTGTCTATGAGCATCGCATAGCGGGCCTAGGGGGTTGGTAAAAGACAGACCCCCAAAAGCGGTACAAGTCGTGTCGGAGTGTAGTCCAGATCACCCTGAGATACTACTGGAATACCTACCAGTAAATCTCCTGCCTTGGCCAAGGATTTCATGTAATGGCTCTCCTAGACACAGCGCGACCTCACCCCCAATACCGGGAGAGACGAACCCCTGAAGATCCGCTCACTGCCTCCATGTGGCTCATGACTGTACCCAAGTAAAACCTGTTTGCACGACTCCTTTGAGAATGGTAGGGTAGTAATCAAAGTACAGTGGGAACTCACACGAAACAAATGACGATCTCAGGTCGATGAACTAACCTGTACACATGTCACCAGGGAACTGCTATCTGACGTCTGGTATAAGACCAACTAGCTTGTTCCCGGCGAGTCCTGTCCAGTGTACTCATAACCCAATGAGCACCTGTATACATCTTACGTGAACCAACTGACACCAGTGGCTTGTGAGACCGGCCACCGCCCCTCGTCGGGGTCTCGACTGTATACACTAGTCTACTCTGGAGTATCGATGCCCTGTCTCGAAAACTCCCACGACCAGGGACCTTTTAAGGATGTACTTATAGACCCTAGCTCCCACGTATATGATCGCCATCATACTGCTGGTCGTCAAGCAAGAATCCTAAGGGCTCTATCAACGTGAAATAGTGACTTATAAGGTCACCTAAAGCAGTACACGATGATAAAGATAAACCAGATAGCATACTATCATCTTGAGCAAAACTGTTCTAACGGTATAGGTCCTCTCTCATTCATTGCAATCACATGCCTGTGATCCAATAATTGACTCTGAGGACACTATCTCCAACAATCTCCCACTTGCACTCAAGGCTAATTATTGCGATGTCGCATACTCACAGCCCGTGTGATACCGAACACCCAACTCCTCTACCAATCAGTCTCACAAAACCCGCTTGCAAAAATAATGCGTTCAAGGAATAGCCTCAGTGAGTGGATCCGCTCTAATGTTCCTTTCTATGTCTCTCTTTATCTCAAGTTTGCAGAGAAAGCCATCTCCCGAAATGAGCAATACCTGTCTTAGAGTATGTCTGGATATCTGATGGGACCTAGTTCATAAATGAACTCCAAATCCAAACTTCTCAGACTGTATCGTCAACTGAACTTAATCAGTATCCTGCGCCATGCCTCCCTCAGTAACCGCCTGGACCACCTGTCCAAACTACTGCCCCTCGTCAGAGGGAAAACTATAACTCTGACAGTCACTCTGTCATCCAGGTCACCTTGCAAGCCTGGAATGATAACTGTCACCCGAATGAGGCTGTCGTTATCATATCCCTAGAATATCCACTTCTGTTCTAAAACTGCTTCCTAATGTTTCTCCAGGATTAGATTAATATCAACTTATTGCATCTAATGCAAAAACAACACCTAGTGTGGTACTTGACTTCTCATGAATGACACAATTGCCTAAGCAAGTGATCTGCCAATCATGCACATCCCTCTCCTCTTTAGTCAGTAAGACACCTTTAGAGAGGGTGACTCCATTACCTGCAGGTACACTACCGTGCTAGGAATCGTCCATTCTAAAACACCTATAGAATGGTATCTCAGTACCCAGATTGGGAAACTACCCAAATCTAGATCTAAAAGTATAGATCTAGTAACCAGAATATCTGATATAATATCCAAGTCCCTTTGTGGAGAAACCACTGTGTGACAACCAAAGTTTAACCGATCGTAGTATAGGAACATCACTTCCTACTCTGTGTATGTCATCCAAATACCAGGACATCACACCCTACTAGTTTCTTAACAGATCTATCCCCTATTCTGATGAAGTCAAACCTATGACTGTCACATCAAAATAGATGATCTATCTCCGCTATATCTGCTTTAGTCTATAAATAGACATAAGCCACTTGTCCACCAATGCTTCCGCTGCTCCCACTGACTACGACAACCCTCTGGCAGAGTCATATAGACGTACACTTCTAAAGCTAGTTTAGAACGACGCTATACTCATCCTCCTACCGGGTCTCACAGTCCGGAACAACAGCAATGGCAAGTCTGGGTAAACAAGAACCTCCCTGTCACCGTCCTTGAGGCATACCGAAAAACCTCTCGAGTGCCTGAGGTTATCCATCGTATCTGCGGAGTGGCCATTGGAATGTCAAACCAGATTGAATCTTTAGGTTCTTATCAAATTTTCAGTAATCGTTTGCGGTTCTGGAATCACTTCCAGTTCTACCATACTTCCACTACTGTTTTCTGAAAAAATCCATTTTTATTAAAACTATGGCGAGTCAAGAACAATATCACTATTGATCTTCCAGATGGTAGAAAGTCAACCCTCGTCATAACCTGGGTCAACCCACAAACAGCCATTACAGAAACGTTCCTTGAGTTATCCAGAGTCTGGCTTTAAGCATAAGCCGAACAACTCCCCGTACCTTAACATCGTTAAGATGTGAACTGTTCTATATCCAAGACAGAAACAGAGGCACTGATTTAATTGAACCATATTCAAATCATGCAGCTGTCTCCAGTGTATGTCAACTAAATGGAGAGAGGCCGATCAGTATTACTCAACTTAGGAGTACTTCCAATTATGAGCAACCTGAAAGAGAAGCAAGTTCTCTTAATCATTACCATCAACTGAATATCATACACAAGCATCTACATCTTCGATCACCTTGAAGAATCCAGATAATTGCAAAACTAGGTTCTCTACTTTATTCTTATACCTATAACTTCTCAAAACTTGGACCTTGTGTTTCTACGAAACACATGTCTAAAAACTAGAGAAGTCACAAGTAAACAGAATATAGTACGAGTACCATCCTCTATGTCCTCATGGACACTGGACAACATACAATACTCTGTATAAGTCCCCTGAGTCTAATAATTCATTCCCTGTGTGTCGTAGGTTGAAAACTGTACTTTGGTTATGAAGAATTACACCGCTGTTTAATGCTCCTTACCTAACCATCTACTGATATAGGTAAATGTCATAGACATAATTTCAAAAAGTTATATCTCACTTCATAAAAATGAACATACAGATATATCAATTTGAAATTGATGCATAACAACGGATATTCAAAACCAAATATTTGCCGTCCGGCAAACAACCCAGGCGATTTCCTCAAATATCACCAATTACAACGAATCCTGATATAATGAGGATGATCACCTAATTCCCAATAACTTACTCCCACTCATCATCCGTAAAACCATATAGATGTGAGAATCAAACCTGGTAAGTACATACCCTGGAGCAAGTGTCTAATTGGGAAATCAGTTTTCTTTTAACAGTACACAGTGAAACTGAAACATTGAAATGTTTCGTAGGGGTATCCGGGTATTCCTAGTAATGCCTCTTCCATTATCAGATTCACAACTGTAACCGTATATTTCTTTTTCGTCTCTCCAAATCCTTTTATATGTCTTTGGTCATTACCTTCTGTACACCCCTTTAGGCCAAATGGTTTTCTTCCTTCCCTACCGTTCGGCACCAGCCTATGGTTTGGAAGAAGACTATCCAATAAGCATAATGGGTGTACTGTCCTAATCCTAGGAGCACTCGCAACCCGAGAGAAGGTAAAGATAAAAGACACCTGAATAAACCTTATTCCTATTTCTCCTGAACCAGAATCCATCCCCGAACTGGAACAAGTTCCTTTCGAGTTCGTATATAACCATACGATGGAGTATCTAAATAAACTGTGGATCTTCGTAGTGATACGGATTGTCCTGGAGAAATACAAAGGTGAAGTGGGAGTGGTAATGAAATACTTGGTTTGGTCGTGAATAGCAGTCGCAGTTTACTTTGCCCTCTTACTAATCCCTTCATTTTTCTTTACATAATACCTTCTGTACACCATTGTTAGGCTAATTGGTTTTCTTCATTCCCTACCGGTCGGCACCTGCCTATGGTTTGGAAGAGAACTATCTAATTTGCGTAATAGGTGTACTATCCCCTAATCCAAGGAGCACTCGCAACCTGAGAGAAGGTAGATGGAAAAGACAACAGAATAGTCCTATTCGTTTCCTCCAGAACCAAAAACCATCCTCGAATAAATTCCTTCGAGTTCGTATATAACCATACGATGGTTTTATCCAATGAAAGTAGACGTTCGTAGTAATACGGGGTGTTCTGGAGAAAAGGGTAAAAGTAGGAGTAGAATTGAGGTTTGCAACTCTGACAATCCAAAAGCCAGTCTTATAAGAAGATTCGGTTAATCTTGGTCACTGAGTCATAGTCAAGGGTTGGGTCATGGTCGCTGCCAAAGAGAGAGAGAAAAGAAACACTCAGCATGCACTCTAACCTAGATCAGAATGGTTATCAATTTATCTAAACAGGAAACCTCCCACTGTACCGTCAAATTCTCCTCCAAACCTGAAAGAAGAATTAGTCGGGATCACCCGAGGAGTAAACTAACTCATCAATGGGAATCGGGATCCAACTATCATCGCATGATAATGTGACGGAATCCACTAACTTTATCACACTCCAGAAGGTATGCGCATATCTGGCAAGTTTCAGTTTCTTTAGAAACTCCCGATGTGATTTTTATCCTATGCTCTTATGACCTTGATTTTGGCCAACAAATCATAAGTCACATGTCAAGTTCTACCCGTCATTCTCCAGGTTGATTTGAACCCACCCGTACCTACCCTTGACTTTGGCCAACAAGGCAGTACGACTGTCCCAAATCAACGCATCTATCTATGCTGCATATGAATATCCAATAGCTACCAAACACTGTTCCTTGACTTTGGCCAACAAACACAGCTTGAATACTATTGACTATCCATATGAAATGACGGAGGGCTACGAATGGTTTTTGGCAAAAAACCTTTAACGTAATGAACTTGATATCGTTGAAGGAACCGGATAGCTTTTTAAAAAAATATAGTGACGAAAACCTTTGCTAAAGAGGTCACTCCCGGTGAAGGGATCTCGGCTCTTTCCCCGTAGAATGAGGTGCAGGATATTCCAACTGAATACCACGATGCAAAGCAAAAGTAATCGACTATAGTGAAGTTATTGCCCTGACGCAAACTTCTGTCCAAGGGGTCACTCCCGGTGAAGGGATCTCGGCCCTTGCCTCGTCGACTGAGTTGCTGGATATTCATAACCGAATACCACTGTGCAAAACAAAAGAGAACGTCCTGGCAATAACAGCTTTTTTTTGAAAATTGTTCCAACAACATCAGAATAGGTTTGTTTAGCTTGCATTGATCCGAATCAACGCTGTCCCATCAATTGATCACACCACAAAAGAACGAAAATAATGATGTACGTATATGCCATCCGCATTCGCCACTGGGTCCCGTCATCATCCGTTAGCTTACTTAACTAACGACAGAGCGGAGACTGGACTAGCGCGGATACAAAACATATACAACATCTACTAGTATATATATCAATATATAATATTCGCTCAAGGCGTGATAAAATGCAACATCACAGAAATGTAATAAACATCACAGAACAATACAGATATCTGGGATCCCCGGGTTTCATAGAGCCGATACTGAAACCCGACGTTCCCCTGGTCGTGTGGATAGCCTGTGCAATGAAATCCTAGACCCGTACGGGCGCGGCAAGTTACCCGCCAAAACCTGAAGCGAGGCAGCCCCCTTCAGCAACGTGAATGGACCACCCAGCACTTCACGGAATCCGGTAACTTGGGCCCCCCTCCTTGGGTCAACCTATACCCCCTACGAGTGCGGCGAATAGCCCGCCAATTCTAGAGTAAATCCCCCTCCGTCTCAACGCCATGAGATGCAGGCCCGTTGCCCTCTAGAACCCGGCTATCCGTGCACCCCTCCTTGGGGTAATCCTAGTACAGAAAGTAAAATATACAACGGGTACATCGACCTCAGCCCGGTCATGCCCCAAAAGAATAATATACAAACAGGCAGTAACGGCAGTCCACATGTCGGACGCTCGTCCCGCAATATCAAATGTACATATACAACCAAATTGTACTACCATTGCATCCAGGCTATCCCCACGACAAATCCGCAACATCACAGCACAATACAGAACATCAACGTGAATGTCACGTTCGCAAATCCATCTAAAAGGGCTATAACAGTTAGACAGGATTTACCGATCAAATGACATTCACGGTCGCAGATATAATGTAAATACTGTGAACTAACATGTTTAAAATTTTCGATCGACTAAATTTTCCGAAGTGGGCCCCAAGCACAATACCCAGTACTCAAAATAAATCTGGGCCCAAACAGAATATACCAAAAACCCTATTTCCATGTCAGAACCCCACTGTGAAAATTTGATGCAGTTTGGCCATAGAACGGCGGCGGTTCCGCGGCCAAAACGTGGTTTTGGCCGCTGATCCGCCGCGCTACAGTAACATCAGCCTGCCAAATTTTCACAGAATTCATAAAAAAACCCTGCACGTAATTTTCCAATGCACCAAATAATTTTTAGAGCACGGAAAAATTCGACAGAAAGTACGACACGGAAACGTGGTTTTTGGAAAATCCGTTCGATCGAACTTGTAAACACGTTAGAGCAAGCTAGACTAGGTTAATGGCGTTGCTCTGATACCAGTGTAAGTGCACGGCAGCGCCCCGGCCGTCATTCCGATGTCAAAATGCGGAAACGAAACTTTTCTTTAAACTTTTAAACCGGCGCTACCGCGTACTTTAAACCCGGATCGGGCCATTAATCTAATACTAGCTAACTAGAGAAGGGGTAGAGAGATATACTGAGCGATTCGTGTCCTTCGGTCTTCACGTCGTCGTCCCGATCTCCCCGCGGAATCTCCGGTCTTCATCTCCTCGTCGGAAGGGCATCACATCGCCGGGCTCTTTTACAGGCTCCCACCTCTGGACCGAGGCAACTCGGGCACGAAGTTGGCGAGTCGACGTCCAAGAAATGCTGTAGGCTAGTGTAGAACAGTTTGGCTCTATAGGGGTTGAAGTTGCCATGTGATGGAGGCGAAGAATAATGAGCAAAAGGAAATGAGCTTTTAGATTTTTGATACAAGCATAGAATGAGATCTTTTATTTTTCCACTCATCCTCAAAATGAAAACCTCTCTCTCACTTACCAAATGTGGCCGGCCATAGACAATGGTGAAGGGAGAAAAATGATCAAAGAATACAAGTGGGGAAAGTGTATGATAATGAGAAAAAAGGATCACATCAATTTCCAATCCCATCCCTTCACAAAGCCCATCTCATTAATGCAAAGGAATTTACTCAAAGAGAATCTAATAATGCTATACCCATCATAATGCCTCAAATCACAAAAGAAACCCTCCACAATTGCTAAATTGCAAATATGCAAATTAGCCCCTCCATCAGAAAAATCCGGCCATGAAGAAACAAAGGAAATATGGCCGAAACGGAATGCAAACTGGCTACTTCAAAAAGACGATCTCGTAATAAATTACAGGAAAACCCCGCGACTGTATATACATACCCGCATTTGTATTCCCACTGAATACAAATACAATAAGACAAAATCCACACTGTACAATACTAGGATCCGGCTTAAACCAAAGCCCGCTAGTATTATCCGTCCGATCAGATCCGTACAATACCGTACGTATATGATCGAACCCTGCCGTATCTCCCTACGGCCTCTACAGCGTTTTGCCCGAAACTTGAGAAACTGTCTGTGGGGGACTCTAAAGACTCGTCAATACTTTGGTTGTGGATTTAACCACTAGCACGTCAGAGGTATTAGCCATACGTAACGGGCTACCGGGTATTGACCAAAAGGGACGTCTATGAGCGAACTCATCTTGCCACCCTACTGAGCCTGTCAGTGACAATATCCGTACAGTCCGGTCCGTTCATCTATGAGCATCGCATGGCGGGCCTAGGGGGTTAGTAAAAGCCAGACCCCCAAAAGCGGTACAAGTCGTGTTGGAGTGTAGTCCAGAACGCCCTGAGATACTACTAGAATACCTACCAGTAAATCTCCTGCCTTGGCTAAGGACTTCGTGTAATGGCTCTCCTAGAAACAGCGCGACCTCACCCCCAATACCGGGAGAGACGAACCCCTGAAGATCCGCTCACTACCTCCATGTGGCTCTGGACTGTACCCAACTAAAACCTGTTTGCACGACTCCTTTGAGCGTGGTAGGGTAGTAATCAAAGTACAGTGGGAACTCACATGAGACAAATGACGATCTCAGGTCGATGAACTAACCTGTACACATGTCACCAGGGAACTGCTATCTGACGTCTGGTATAAAACCAACTAGCATGTTCCCGGCGAGTCCTGTCCAGTGTACTCATAACCCAATGAGCACCTGTATACATCTTAGGTGAACCAACTAACACCAGTGGCTTATGAGACTGGCCACCGCCCTTCGTCGGGGTTTCGACTGTATACACTAGTCTACTCTGGAGTATCAATGCCCTGTCTCGAAAACTCCCACGACTAGGGACCTTTTAAGGATGTACTTATAGACCCCAGCTCCCACGTATATGATCGCCATCATACTGCTGGTCGTCAAGCAAGAATCCTAAGGGCTCTATCAACGCGCAATAGTGACTTATAAGGTCACCTAAAGAAGTACACGATGATAAAGATAAACCAGATAGCATACTATCATCCTGAGCAAGACTGTTCTAACGGTATAGGTCCTCTCTCAATCATTGCAATCACGTGCCTGTGATCCAATAATTAACTCTGAGGGCACTATCTCCAACACTTGGTGTACGGCGGAAAAGTCCTCCAGATCGAGGCCTTTGCTGACTCCAGCTTCCAGCGTGACAAGGATGACTCCAAGTCCATATCGGGTTATGTCTTTACCCTTATTGGAGGGGCGGTCTATTGGAAGAGTTCTAAGCAGCACGCCGTTGCTGACTCAACGATGAAAGCGGAGTATATCGCTGCTTGTGACGCCACAAAACAAGCAGTCTGGATGAGAAAGTTCTTAACAGAACTTCAGGTGGTTCCGTCCATTGTTGATCCAATACCTCTGTTTTGTGACAACAACAGGGCTATAGCTTTAGCAAAGGAACCCAGGTCCCATCAAAAGTCCAAACACATCTTGAGGCGGTATCACTTGATCAGGGAGATCGTGGATCACCGAGAGATCAAGGTGCGAAGAGCTTCTACAGAGAACAACACTGCAGATCCATTCATAAAGGCCATCTCTCAGATGCAGGTCGAAAGGCTATTCGAGATGATAGGTCTGCGATATGCCAGCACATGGCCTTAGTGAAAGTGGGAGATTGTTAATGTAATATGCACTAGAGGACATTATTGTATAGTACTAGTTTGTATATTACATTTTAGAAGCTTAGGATATATACATGGATTTTATGACAGTCTTGCTCAATATGGTAGTATGCTACTTGGTTTGTATCTATCTTAATATGTGTGTATGTTTCTTTTAACGTATCGCTAATACATATCGGTAGAGCCCTTAGGATCTTTGCTTAGCTACCAGCGTTGTGATGGCAGTCACACTAGTGGGGGCTGGATAGTCTACAAGCATATCCTTATACAGGTCTCTAGTCGTAGGATTATCGAGACAAGGCATCGATACTCCATAGTAGACTAGTGTATATGCTTCTCATCCCAGCAGGGGAGATGGTCTGTCCCACAGCCATCAGTACGTCGTACTGGAGATAGTATGCAGGTGCTTATTAGGTTATGAGTTACACTGGACAGACTCGTGGGGTACTGTTGGTTGGTACTATACCTATCATCAGGTAGCAGTTCCCAGGAGACATGAGTACAGCATAGTCCATTAACTAGACAGTGCTACTTCGCCTCAAGTGTGTTCCTACTATTCTTAGATTACTACCCTACCACGGATTTATTGAGTCGTGTAAATAGGTAGTAGTCCGGTGCATTCCCGAAGCACTTGGAAGTAGTGGCGGTTAGATAGGATTCGTCTCTTCTGGTATTGGGGGTTGATGTCGCGCTATGTTCGGAAAACCATTACACAAAGTCCCTGGACATGGCAAGCGAGATTTACTGGTAGGTACTCCAGTAGTTTCTCAGGGTGTTTTAGGCTGCACTCCGACATGACTTATTGCGCTATTAGGGGTCTGACGTTTACCGCCCTCCTAAGCCCGATATGTGATACTCTTAGACGAACAGACCGGACTGTACGGAGATTGCCACAGACAAGGCCTTCTTATCGACAGATACCTGGGTAGCTGTTACGTGCAGCTAGTACCGCTGACGTGCTTATGGTTAAACCCACTGCCATCGTACTGTTGAGTCTTTAGAGTCCCACACAGAGAGTTTTCCTGTTTCGGACGAAATAATGTAGAGGTCGTATGGTTTTACGACAGGGTTCGATCACATATGTGTACTTGTGCGCGTATGATGTTCGGGCAGATAATACTAGTGGGCTTTTGTTTAAGTCGGATCCTAGTATTAGATTATTGGACTAGTTTCGTCTCATTGTATTCGTGTTTCTCGGAATACGTATACGGGTATGTATATACGGATGAGAGGGGCATTCTTATAATTACTCAAGTTTGCTTCTAGATGAGTACACTGATTCGAATGTCAAAAATATTTCTAAACCGCAATCAAGAACGGCATCGCTTGGTAGCTAGCCGGTGAGTACGGGTCGGTCCACAGGGATGTTGTGAATTTCCTAATTGCTCTTACGAGTTAATTCCGAACGGTGTGAACGGCTTGATTAAATCTAAAAACTAAATTAATCTAGATCTAAGTCTTGCTAGGGTTAGGTTTAGGTTAAGTTTGGAAAGTCAATAAATCTCACTGCTTTCTATACCCATATTAAGATCTATTAGGAGTTATGGTGATTAATAATAAAGGGGATTAGAACCATTCGGGAAGATGTTTCTTCCTCTAGGTTCTTGTCCTTCTTTTATCAATCCTTACCCTAACCTCCATGGAAAACACGCACAACCGGGCCTTTATACTATGGTATCACTGCTACCTCGAGGGATAGGGTGCCGTAGGGAGCGGTGTGTGCATGTATGCATGGAGTCCTATGAAAATATATGACGGGTAAGAAAGGGGTGAGAGATCTTCATCTCTCAAACCTTCCCTAAAGCTAACCCTAACAAGCGAGGAGACTACTCGCTCATTAGGGAATTGAAAAATATTTATCTAGGGCAGAGAATAAAAGATCTAACTATCTAACTAGGGTAAAGAATTAAATTTAACTAGGGCAAGAATAGAAATTACCTAGGGTAAGAATTGAAAACTTTACTCCTAAATTGATGCTCTCTAAAAAGAATTCTGAATTTTATTAATGAAAGGAGGCATGAACTAATACAAGAGTTTGGGCTTCTATTTATAGGACATAGAAAACCCTAGGTTTATAATTTCCACATGTCTGCTATTACAAAAATACCCCTAGGAAGACTTAGTCAGCGCCGCCATCTTTATGGTAAATTTTTAGCCACTACGGGCTCTACCCGGCCGCGGAACCGCGGCCATAGGCAAGGTTTGGCCGCGGTTCCGTGGCCAAACAAGAGGCTTGGATGTTTAATTCTCCTGTGCTGGTTCTGAGCTTTCTGTTCTTCCTATTTCTTTGGGTTGTTCTTCATATTGGTTTCCAGGTTTCTTCTAGATCTCCCTAGTGAGTAATGTAGCGGACTTTTTACCGTTGCTTCGTGACGAAGTCTTGAACCTTGCTCTACCTTTATGCTTTGTGAAATTATCCATTGATCTTCGTTTAGTCTTCAAACTGTAGGCAAGATAAAAATTCTCTGTTTGTTAGTCGAAGTCTCACTTTTGCATTGTCTTTTCATTGTTTTCACTGCTTTTGCTCCAAAAACCTGTAACCTGTACTATGTAGCAGACATGGGTCAAAAGCACCTGTTTATTTGTAAAATGCATAAGAATGGGGAATATAATAATGCAATATTATGATATGAACAAATACCCCAAAACTTATCTTTTGCTCGTCCTCGAGCAAATCTAGTTTTATTCTCGACAAAAACCTAACCTCACTTTCGCAGGGAAACGCGATTGCACTGAGCTCGTGCAACAAGCCGTTAAACCTCTAAGTGTCCCTAGTAGGAGGAGTGTTGTCTCCTGAGGGTTTTCAGCGGATACTAACCACAAAATCCTATCAATTTGGCCCATTAACTTTTATTCTCCAATTAGGTTTTCCAACAAGAACTCTATTATCTTCGGCTTGTAAATTATCCGCCCATATTCTTCACGCTTCCTTATCATTTAACTTAAGATTATATATGTTCTGCAGACCTACTTAGCTTTCGGCATCTCTTAAGTTTTCCTTCTAGGGTTCTATCTCAACTTAGGAATTTTTATCATCTCTATTAAAGATACAAGTCCTATTCTTCATTCCTATCTCTTATCTAAACCCCAATCACATACCCCTACGTGTGTGTATAAATCACCCCTACACTTGGAAATTCAAATCAAGCAATCATACTCTTGTCCGTTGTCCAAAGCACTTCTTAATTGGTAAATTTTTTAAATGAATTTCGCTCACACATCTTTCATACGACCGTTAATACTTCTTGAGGTACCAACAACCGATTACAAGATGTGTTTGCACATTAAAGCGTAATTCCTAGTCTTGCAACACCTAAGGCTTTAGCAGTGACTCCTAAACCAGTTAGTCTAAGGCACTAGGTGATGAAGCACCCTGGCTAAATATTTTTTTCTATTTTTGCATCCTTAAGTAATTACAAAAACCAGTGTTCATTTTTTTCTTTATTCACACTTGTATTTTATTGTATTTTTCTTCGTACTAAGGACTTTAGACAAGAGCATTTCAAGGTCTCCTCTACTATTCCAAGGTTCAAGGTGCGTGTTTGTGCAATTTGTAGAGTATACATTTTCAGAATCTAGACTTAAGCTTAGGAATTATTTTTCAAACTTATATTTTAATAAAAATATCAATACTCTTCCCTTGTTTTAACTTAGTCCAAGAAGTGAACTCAAAATTTGCCTATTTCTAAATAAACTACAAAGGCATATACTTTCTACCGTTAAACTTTAAGAAAGGTTATTTTTAGGGGTTTTAATTTACTAAGTCTAGATCTAGTTGTTCCTAGCTAGTTAACCTTTTTGTCAAACTCAAGTCAATTATGGCCAAAATTGAATATATTTACTTTTATAATTTTTTTGAAATTTTTCAATTTTTATGGTTTTTAAAATAAGTATGCAAATGCAAAAAATGTATATATGAATGCGAAGGAAGAATGCTTACCGAGCATACCCCCAAACTTAAACTTGACAGTGTCCTCACTGTCATGCCACACCAAAAGGGCCAAAATGTCGGCACTCCCCTGTTTATTTATTTATATTTTTTTTTATGAAAAGAAAAACAAAATATATATACAACAAGGTTCCCCCCAAACTAAACAAGGCCTTACACAAGACAAATGTTAGCACCAACCATTCAAAAATTCTATCGTGATAATGGTAGAGTTGGTGAAAGAATGGGGTGTACAGAAAAGAAATGAGAAGCACACGAGACCGTGTGGAGATAGAAACAGTATATGGTCTCGGTGGAAGAGAATGGCGGAGGGAAAAAGGAAATGGTAGTGGTTCTACTTCTTCGAGTGGAGGTTGATTAATCACAAAATTCGTATCGTTTAAGAATGCGAGTTCGTCGGCGAAAATATCTTCGAAACTTTCATCGAAGGTCCAATTGAAAATTATCGAACTCAAAATATCGGATTGTGATTCATCAACACTCGGTATCATTAAAGGAAGATTAGAAGAACCAAAGAAAGTAGGAATACGAACTTGAGGGTGGGGATGGAGTGTATAAATTAGCATAATTTATAATGACTGATGTGTAAAAAGCGATTGTGCTAATCTATCAACCCGCGGGAAATTGAGATTAAATCCTTCAAGATTCGTGAGCAAACATGGGTACGTCGAACTTGGCATTGGAGATGAAAGCGTAACGGTCTCTTGCAAGGTCGGAACGAGGACGGAAGGAAGTGTGTGAGGAAGGGTATCAGTTAAAGATTCAGGAGAGTGTACACAATCCATGGAAGGGACATGATGAATTGGGAAATCAGACTCATCAAACAAAACTGGTTCATCCTCAATAATTTCCTCAATATTCTCCTCAAAATTTAGCTTATCCATGCCATTATCATCAAAATCAAGACGCATATGAAGTTCGGGAGAAACATTTAATGACTCGGGATAATGAATTGGACATAAAATTTCAATCAAATCGACGAGTTCATCATCCAAAATATTCCAGGCGTCTATATCCTCAATCAAGTGAAAATCAATTTTTTCTGACACCTCATCAAAAGCATGGATATTTATCAATTTAGGTTCTAGAGTGGAGGTGTAAAGGTCAAAAGGATTAGATGTGGTTTCACTCAAAAGGGATTCTTCACAGTCTGGCAAATCAAGCACTACAAAGTCACACAACTCGTTAGATGTTTTATTTTTAACCTGTGAATCATTTGGGACAATCGATGGAAAACCGGAGTTGTGGGCTTCAATTGGGTATGGGTAGGTTTGATTTGGAAACGTGTAGAACTCACTCGCTCCTCTCAAATTCTCACTCTGTCCAACCGCCTCCTCATACATTGGAAAATTTGGAGCTAGTTGGGAACTAGCTGCCGGTTCACTAGGTTGCATAAGGGCGGCCATGGACGCATCCACATTCCTAATCATTTTGTTTGTTGCTGAAATATAAGCTTCCAATGACTGTTCCAAACTAGACATAGGTTGTGAAGGGGTTTCAGTTAATGATTCGAAAATGTTTGGATACGTGAAACTCCCAAAAGGTTGTGTCGAAACAGTGTCGAGGGAAGGTGTGAAAGTTAGGTAGGACTGGTAGAAATTGGATGGTTGGACAGGAATAGGATGAACATTTGTATAAAAAGGTGAATGGACTTGTTGATCCCTAGAACTGGCTGTGTGGAGAGGAGTGAAAGATCGGCTACGAGATTGGGCAATATGCTCAGCAATAGACATCGGTTTACGAGTTAAAACAGGACTCGAAAAAGTGGTATCAACGTACGAAGGTGGTGAAGGTTGACGTGGTTGACACAAAGTGGATTGCAACGTCGAACTGTTTCTCCTAGACGCTTTTATTTAATCTTTCAAAGAAATTTTGGGTATGGAAGGATCGTCCTTAAATCGACTGAAACAATTGACGTACGAGGCAAAGTTAGGTTCAGGATACCAAAGTTCGACAAGAGATTTATGAGGTGGGGTACCCATGATGTAAAAAGGAGAAGAGAAAGAAGGTAGGTGGTGCAAGGAGTTCGTAACGACAAAATTTGCAAGTTTTTATAAAAAAAAATTCCTTTTTCCTTTTTTTTTTTGTGGAACTTTTTGCAAAAAGATTTTCGATAAAAGGCTTAAACACACTTTCAATCAACCAAAAATGCACAATCAGGCCTAGATCTAGGGTCACCTAGGTCAGCTAGACAACTCCTAACTGTTCCAAAAGGCTAGAAATAGGACCTCAAACCGCTTCTTCACCGCCAATTGCGGCCAGGTAAGTGCCAGGTGAGTGGGAGGCTCCACATTACAAGTAGTGATCCTAATTAAGTAACCACTCGCCTTAGACACACTTGCCTAGAAACCGCAAAGTCAGGTTAGGATCAGCGGCCGATGCCTACAACTAGTCCTCTGTCCTATTGAGCGCGACGTCCTTAGGGCTGAGTCTAGTAATTTTTAATTAAAATTGGTCAATGCAAGATGCCTTTTATGATTTTTGGTGTCCTGGGAAGGGTGATGAAATCCCCACCCAATCTGAATTGGTCTCAAGCTCTTTAAAGTCCGATTAAAATATGCAAAGCAGTAAATCACTTGCAATCAATTTTCTTTAAGCGCGGCGCAAAGAATCCTGCAGAAAATCAATTATTGAAAGGGGGAAGATTTTTTAGCGCAAAGAATACTGCAGAAGATTTGACAAAAGATATATGGAGATTTGCAGAAGAAAGAAAGAGGAAACAAACAGAGTAAATTTCGCGCGTTGACGACACAGGGGAACCGCGAATCCGCGGTCTGAGGCAGGTTGCGGCGGCGGAAGGGCGGCGCGGTGGAGGGTTCCGGTCTCTGGAAAAATTCTGCTGTTCTGGTTTTGAAGTCCCCTTCTGTTCTGATCTCCCATTTTCTGTTTCGCACTATGGATTTTTCCAGATCCGTCGATCCTGCAAAGATTCACAAAAATACCCTTCACAAAAATAAAAAATGATAAATTTTTATATTTTTATATTTTTCAGTTTTTATGATTTTTTTGATTTTAGATTAATCCGAAATTGCAAAAAGAAAATAGCACGCCATCCCCGGCAACAGCGCCATTTGATTCGTATATCAAAAATATTTCTAAACCGTAATCAAGAATGGCGTCGCTTGGTAGCTAGCCGGTGAGTACGGGTCGGTCCACAGGGATGTTGTGAATTTCCTAATTGCTCTTATGAGTTAATTCCGAACGGTGTGAACGGCTTGATTAAATCTAAAAACTAAATTAATCTAGATCTAACTCTTGCTAGGGTTGGGTTTAGGTTATGTTTAGAAAGTTAATAAATCTCACTGCTTTCTATACCCATATTAAGATCTATTAGGAGTTATGGTGATTATTAATAAAGGGGATTAGAACCATTCGGGAAGATGTTTCTTCCTCTAGGTTCTTGTCCTTCCTTTATCAATCCTTACCCTAACCTCCATGGAAAACACGCGCAACCGAGCCTTTATACTACGGTATCACTGCTACCTCAAGGGATAAGGTGCCGTAGGGAGCGGTGTGTGCATATTTGCATGAAGTCCTATGAAAATATATGACGGGCAAGAAAGGGTGAGAGATCTTCATCTCTCAAACCTTCCACAAAACTAACCCTAACAAGCGAGGAGACTACTCGCTCATTAGGGAATTGAAAAACATTTATCTAGGGCAGAGAATAAAAGATCAACTATCTAACTAGGGTAAGGAATTAAATCTAACTAGGGCAAGAATAGAAATTACCTAGGGCAAGAATTGAAAACTTTACTCCTAAATTGATGCTCTCCAAAAAGAATTCTGAATTTTATTAATGAAAGGAGGCATGAACTAATACAAGAGTTTGGGCTTCTATTTATAGGACGTAGAAAACCATAGGTTTACAATTGCCGCATGTCTGCTATTACAAAAATACCCTTAGGAAGACTTAGTCAGCGTCGCCATCTTTATGGTAAATTTTTAGCCACTACGGGCTCTACCCGGCCGCGGAATCGCGGCCATAGGCCAGGTTTGGCCACGGTTCCACGGCCAAACAAGAGGCTTAGATGCTAAATTCTCCTGTGTTGGTTCTGGGCTTTCTTTTCTTCCTATTTCTTTGGGTTGTTCTTCATATTGGCTTCCAGGTTTTTTCCAGATCTCCCCAGTGAGTAATGTAGTAGACTTTTTACTGTTGCTTCGTGACGAAGTCTTGAACCTTGCTCTGCCTTTGTGCTTTGTGAAATTATCCATTGATCTTCGTTTAGTCTTCAAACTGTAGGCAAGATAAAGATTCTCTGTTTGTTGGTCAAAGTCTCACTTTTGCATTGTCTTTTCATTGTTTTCACGGTTTTTGCTCCAAAAACCTGTAACCTATACTATGTAGCAGACATGGGTCAAAAGCACCTGTTTATTTGTAAAATGCATAAGAATGGGGAATATAATAATGCAATATTATGATATGAACATACACCTCATTACATGTATTAGCATTTAGGTTAAATGCTTAAGGAGGTGGAATTATGAGGTGGAGTTATGTGGTATTTTAGTGAAAATTGAGCATGGCTTCTTGTTGACTTCTTGGACTCTTTTGAGGCAAATGAAGACTTAGATATTTATGAGATATTTGTGTAAGATATTTTCATTTTCCTTAAAGTCTTCATATGAGCCATTTTCATTTATCATTATCACAAATACAGTCTCTTTCCTCAAGCTTTCTTCATCTCCCTCTCAAGAACCCTAATTGTCTCATGAGTTAAGAACCCTAGGGTTTGTGAGATTATTAGATCCATAATCACTCTCTACTCACTTTAGGCTACTTATTTTAGCACACCAAGTACCCTAGTTATCTTATCTTAGAGGTTAAAGCTCAAGTTTGGCACTCTCGGGTGGATCTTCTTTGATGTGGAGAAGCCAACGAGGAGGCGTGATCCATTTTCACTTCATGGAGCTCACGACGAGGAGAAGGATGGCGAGGAGAAGAAGGACAAGTAGGTTGAGGTATAACTTCCTTATATAGTAGTTAAACCTCCGAGTTAGTTTGTTAGTTAGGGTTTAGTATCGATCCTGGAGTTTAGTCGATGTTACAAAGCACATAAAAATCGTTTTTTGCAAACTCCGCCTCCCCGTGAACACGTGGGGTGCGTGGCATCGACTTACACCATTTGTTGGAAGTATCAGAATTCTTCGAATTAATCGAAAATGTAGATACTTATGCTAGGTATTCCGTTGTAAGTAATAGTTTTGAGAACTTGTTTCTCTTTCAGGTTACTCATAGGTGGATGTATTCCTTGATGAGAAATACTGCTTGGCCTTCTTCCATTTAATTGATCTGCACTGGAAACAGCTGCATGATTTTTGAATCTAGTTCCAATTAAATTAGTGCCTTTGTATCTATATTGGATATATAGAATGGATTCGTATCTTAATGATGTTAAGGTATAAGGAGTAGTCCGGCTGATGCTTAAAATCTGAATTTAGACAAACTCAAGGGACGTTTCAGTAATGGCAGTTAATAGGTTATCCCGGGTTTCGACGAGGGTTAAATTTCTACCATCAGGAAGATCAATGGTTGTATCGTTCTTACTCGCCACAGTTTTAGTAAAATGGATTATTTTCAGAAAATATTAGTGGGAGTATGGTAGAACTGGAAGTGATTTCAGAACCACAAACGATTACTGAATATTTAATAGAACCTGAGAATTCAAATGGTTTTGATGATCCATTAGCCACTCTATAGATTTAGTGGGTAATCTCAAGCAACCGAGAGGTACTTCGGTATCCTTAAAGACGGTGATAGGGAGGTTTTTGATTACCCGTACTTGCCACTACTGCTGTTTTAGATTATGAGATCTGGCAGGAGAATGAGTATAACTTCGTTCTAAATTAGCTTTAGAAATGCACGTGTATATGACTCTGCAAAAGGGTTGTTGTAGTCAGTAGGAGCAGCGAAAGCATAGTGGGCAAGTTGTTTATGTCTATTTATAGACAACAGCAGTTATAGCGGAGATAGATCATCTAGTTTTGATGTAACAGTATAGAGTTTGACTTCATCAGAATAAGAGATGGATCTGGTAACAAGATAGTAGGGAGAGATGTCCTGGTATTTGGATGACATGCTCTTGATAGGAAGTGATATTCCTATACTACGTTCGGTTATACTGTGGTTGTCACAAGGTGTTTCTCCACATAGGATCTGGATAAAATATCAGGGATTTTGGTGACTAGATCTATGGTTTTAGATCTAGATTTGGGAGATGTCCCAATTAAGGTACTTGACACTATTCTGAAGTGTTTTAGAATAGACGACTCCTGGCGAGGTGGTGTACCCTCAGGTGATGGAGTCGCTCTCTCTAAAGAGATGTCTTCAAGACTGATGAGGAAAGGTATTTGCATTATTGACACATCAATTGCTTAGGCAATTGAGTCAATCATGAGATATCAAGTACAACACCAGATATTGCTTTTGCACTGGCTGCAATAAGCATATATATTAATCCAATCCTGGAGAAACATTGGGAAGCAGTTATGAACATAAGATGATGTTCTTAGTATGTGGTAACGGCAGCCTCCTTCAGAAAGCGGTTATCATTTCAGGCTTCCAAGGTGACCTGGTTGACAGAGTGACTGTCAGAGTTATATTTTTCTCCTCTTTTGAGGGGCAGTATGTTGGACAGGTGGTCCAAGCGGATACTGTGGAAGGCATGATACAAGATACTGATTAAATTCAGTGGATGATACAGTCTAAGAAATTTGTTGGATTTGGAGTTCATTTATGAACTGGGTCCCATCAGATATCCAGAAAAATTCTAAGACAGATATTGGTCATTTCGGGAGATAGACTTTCTCCGCAAAGTTGAGATATAGAGAGATAAAGATAGAAACACTAGAGCGGATCCACTAACTGAGGCTATTTCTCAAATGCAATAATTTCTCAAACGAGCTTTGTGAGACTGATTAGTAAAGAAGTTGGGTGTTCGGTATCACACGGGCTGTGAGTATGCGACACCGCAATAATTAGCCTTAAGTGCAAGTGGTAGATTGTTTGCTATAGTGCCCTCAAGGCAATTATCGTAGTCGCAGATAAGTGATTATGATGATTGAGGAAGGACTTATACAGATAGAACAGTCTTATTTGAGATGATAGTATGCTATCTAGTTTGTCTCTATCATCATGTACATGCTTTATGTAGTATTACAGATCACTATTATATGTTGATAGAGCCCATAGGATTCTTACTTGACTACTAGTATTATGATGGCGATCATATACGTGGGAGCTGGGTGGTCTATAAGCACATCCATAAATGTCCCTATTCGTGGGAGTATCGAGACTGGGCATCAATACTCCATAATAGACTAGTGTGTACTTTTCGAGACCCCGACGAAGGGCAGTGACCAGATCTCATAAGCCATTGGTGTCAGTTTGTTCATCTAAGATATTATACAGGTGCTCATTGGGTTATGAGTACATGGGACGGACTTGCCGGGAACATGTTAGTTGGTATTATACCTATTATCAGATAGTAGTTCCAAAGTGACATATGTACAGGTTAGTCTGTCGACCTGAGATCGTCATTTGTCTTATGTGAGTTCCCAATGTGCTTTGATTACTACCCTATCATGGCTTAAAGGAGTCGCACAAACAGGTTTTATTTGGGTACAGTCCCGATCCATATGGAGGCAGTAAGCAGATCGTCGGGGATTCGTCTCTCCCGTTATTGGGGTTGATGTCGCGTTGTGCACGGGTGGCCATCACTATAAATCCTTGGCCAGGATAGTCGAGAATCGCTGATTAGGGATCAGTAGTTTCTCATGTGGTGACGGGTTTCATACCGACATGAATTGTCGCGTTATTATGTGTCTGACTTTATCCACCCCCTAGACTCGATATGCGATACTCTTAGATGAATGGACTGGACTGTATGGATATTGTCACGGATAGGCTTAGTAGGGATTCGGATGAGTTTGCTCGTCGGCTTCCCTTTCACTCAATACCTAGGTAGCTGTTATGTACAGCTAGTGCCACTGACGTGCTTGTGGTTAAACCCACTGCCAGCGTATTGATGAGTCTTTAGAGTCCCACACAGAGGGTTTCCCTGCTTCGGGCGAAACGATGTAGAGGCCGTATGGTTTTACGGCAGGGTTCGATCATATACGTGCCATTGCGCACGTATCATGATTCGGACGGTTTATACTAGTGGCTTTGGTTTAAGCCGGATTCTAGTATTATATTGTTAGATTATTTTCGTCTCGTTATATTCATATTCTTCATAATGCGGATACGGGTATGTATATACAGATGAGGGGTATTCTTGTAATTTCTTACAAGTTGCTTCTAGAAGATACCACCTCATTTAGCTTTAACCATTTAGGATTAAAAGGTTAATAAGGTGGAGGATTAGGTGTGTTTGGCATTAATTCAAGCATGACTCATGGGGTGCATTATGGATTCACTATTGAGGCATGCTTTATATTTGTTTGGGTTGTGAGATATTTTGGGAGACTTGAGATATTATTGGATGCTTTATTCTAAGCTCACAACACTTAGCCATTTCTTGAGTTGCTTTGCTTCACACTCTCATCCTCTCATGGCTTCATCTTCTATCTCCACCCTAATAGTCTCATGTGTTGAGAAATCTAGCCTGTTTAGAGACAAATTAATCCTTCATTAGACTTTACATCTTCTAAGCTATCTAGTTTAGCAAACTAGGTACCCTGGTTACCTCGGCTATGAGGTTTGAGCTCAATTCATAGACTCTCAGGTGTATCATCTTCGATGGAGGGAGACCGGCGACCAAGCTTGATCATGGAGGCCTCTAAGAGCTTGGGATGATGGTTAAATACCGAAGGACATGGATCATTCATTATAACCATTCTAACTCTTTTCTATAGTTTTCTAGATTAGGGTTTAGGGTAGATCCGGGCATCGGGTTGTTCTAGCGCCAGTTTAGAAAAATTTTGTTCCGCCATCGGCCACAGTTTGATGGCCAGGGCGCTGGCATAACCCAACAGGCCCATGACTACCGATTTGGTAATGAAGATATACTCGTCAGGAGGAAGTATCTTCTCATAATGCTTCCCTCTAATGGGAAACCCAGAAACATCTGCGAATTCTTCCAGCGAAATCGATACCTCACGGTCCGATAATAGAAATGTGTGGGTCAGAATATTCCACTGTTCCAGGAAGGATTTAACCCACCACACATAAGAAGTGTGGTAATAGAAGAGAGACGCATAGACCGCTGGGTATAACCGGGTTTTCAGCAGTAGTGATTTCTTGGCCGATAAGATATAGCAGGCCCACTGAAAGTAACCAGCCGGATGTCGATGGGTCATTCCTATTGTGTAAACCTGACCCCAAGGACACGCTTCTTCTTGACACATACGACGCCCTAAAATATCTAGGGCCATCAGCGGCTGGACTGGTATCGACGCCATGGAAGGTTGGAGACGATCCTCCATGGTCCAATTGACCTCTTCCACAACATAAGCGACCTGCAGAGGGTCGGTATAATGAATCGAAAGGATCGATTCTGAGGGCGCTGAACAAGTAAAGCCGTGCCGACCCTGGATAATATAGCTATACCACGCTCCTCATAAATGAAGAGACTTCCTTTCCAAATCGTAGTCCCGAATTAAAGCAAGGACTTCATGATCAATACACGCGTTAGCAAAAGCACTCTCCGAACGAACATATGGAAAGAAGGAACCAGAAGCCATGCTACCTGAAAGGAAAAACCAGTGGAGGGTTAGCAATCAAAATGATAAAATCACTAAGTAAAAAACAACAAAATGGACCCCACAAAATCAAGGTGGTGGTTCATCAGTGATGAGACATGTGCCTATTGTGAGAATCTAAAAGAATTCTCATTAAATGAATAGTGCTCATTAAACAGTGGAGTTAAAAACTCCCAATATTTCCCGAAAGGCGGGTTCTTCAAAACAAACAACAGATTCAAATATGTGAAAAAAAAGAGAAGGGATTAAAACCCCAAAAATTCTAGAAAGAAAAAGAACATTAAAGGGAATAAAATTCCCAAAGTTCTTAAGATCCAAATCAGGGCTAAAACGGAATTAAATTCCCCCAATAATGGGATTTAATCCCAGAGAGCTCCATGTTAGAAAAAACTCATGGGTTAATCCATGTAATTAAATTCCAGAAGAAAAAAAATGTAAAGATTGACAGCAAGGTAAAACCCTAAGAAGGAGAATCAAAGATTCTCAAGTCTTGGATAAGGACATTAAAATCCACGATCTATAAAAAGAATATTTTTTTAGATCTCCAAGAGATTGAGAGAGAGAGAGAGAGAGAAAGATAAGCACTGTCGCATCTGATAATGGACTTAAAATCCAAAACTAAGAAAATATATACATGTTTAAAAGGGGTTAAGAGCTAAGTTATGTTCATAGTTCTTACCAAGAAATTTGGCAGAGTATACTCTGTTCAAAAGAGTTCTGGAAGGCAGAGATCTAAGCTCTGAGAAACGAGAATTAAATTCTGAGAAGAAAGGAAGGTTCAACAAAGAAGATGAACAGATAGCAGTCATCTCAAAGGCCTGAGGCCCTATTTATAAGACGTGGGAAGAATGGTTCAACTTCCTAGGTGATCCAACGGTGGTAAAAGTGACACCGTTGCACTCATGTGTAAGCTACGTGAGAACAACGGTGGGGGGCATTTGTTCCCCTAATAATTAAACATATAATAAAAAGTGCTAAGCTCTGTTAAATTCTAATAAGGCAGCGCCTCACACGCTCCCTACGAGAGTGCCAACACCAACCTACTATAGGATTAAATCATATGGTGGCGCCGCACGTGAAGTTCACGTGGGCGCCAATGTGCAAACCACAGGTGCGTCTATCATATATTAGAATTAAATTCTTAAGTGACGTCCACGTGCACAACACGTGAGCGCCGGCGCCCAAATTAAAAGCAGGTAGAATTAAATTCTACTTGAAGGATATTTCCCTAAAATCCGGGATATTCTCTGTTAAACAAAGTCATTGGATCAAAGATCCAATGGTGATAATAAATCATCAAATAATAGAATTAAATTATACTAGGAGAAAATATCTCCTTAATCTTTCCAAGTGAGAAAAATATTCTCGGTTGGATCAAAGTTCTAATGATAAAATTAAATTGTATTTTGGGAATATATTTCCCTAATCTTTCCAAACAAAGAAAGATTGTTCTCTGTAAAACAGAGAGCCCTTGGATCAAAAATCCAATGGTGATTAAAAATCACCGTTTAATAGAAAAAATTCTATATATGGGAAAATATTTTCCCGATCTTGTTAAAAACAAGAAAACATATTCTGTAAAACAGAAATACTTGGATCAAAGATCCAACGGTGGATAAAATTCCCTAAATAATCATTGAGACCAATAAAATCAATTGGAATCCCTCAATGAGAGATTTTCTCAAACTAATTAACAAACTTGCCTCTCCTATATAAAAGACCCAAGACTTCAAGTCTCATATAGAGGATTGACCCCATAAGTTTCTCCAAAAAACAAAAGAACAGAGAATTTAATTCTCAAAAGAAGAAGATGATCTCCCTCCTTTTAAACTCTAGGTAAAAAAAAGAGAAGAGATCAAAATATCTCCCTTGCCAAATATAAGTGGACACAAGGGTTTAACCTTTCATCCATGAACTTAGTTCTTCCTCTGATTGGAGATTTGCAAAGCAAATCTTCCGATAAGTTTAGAATTTAATTCTCATCAGGGAAATTCGGTTCTTCACGCTCAAAACCTAGGGGAAAAGAACTAGGATAAAAAGAAAGAGAAAGGAAAAGAACATATGTTCTGGGAATTTAATTCCTCCGAAAATAGGATTTAATCCTAAAAAGAAACTTAGTGCTTATAAAAGAAAAAAAAACATAAGAACTTAGTTCTTGATCCCATATCTTTAAAACAAAGATCTTGGTGATTATTAATGGTCAAAATGCCATTAACAAAGATTCAATCTCTAGAAAAGAAAAGGAATTAGCACCTCACGTGCTTTCCACGTGGGTGCCCCCAACAAAGGACTCAGCGCCTCACGTGAAAAACACGTGGGCACCCAAAACAGAAGGCTAGTGCCTCACGTGAAATACACGTGAGCGCTGAGTAAAACTGCTAACCACTTCATATACAGCCAAAACAGCTGAGTGCTTAGCGCTGATTGGGCAGCGCCCAGCGCCACACATGAAACATATGTAGGCGTCTAACAAAATAAATGAGACAGCGCCGCACGTGTTCCTCACGCGGACGCCATATAAAAGTACTTAGCACTTCATATGCAGCCAAAATGGTTGAGTGCTTAACACTGAGTAGGCAACGCCAACATCCCAGCTCCGCACGTGCTCCTCACGTAGACGCCATACAAAAGTGCTTAGCACTTCATATTCAGTCAAAATGACTAAAGTGCTTAGCACTTATTGGGCAGCGCCCATAACTGAGTGCTTCACATGATACACATGTGAGCGCCAGAGCCCAAACAAGTGCTTAGTAATTTTGCATAAAAGGAAAAAAGGCTGAGCAAACAGAACCCAAATAAGTGCTTAGCACTTTTGAATAAAAGAAAACGAAAGAAGAAAAGACTGAGCAGACCAAGCCCAAATTGGCTAAAAGTCTCTCTCTGAAATTTCTAGCATCTGAGCCCAAATGCTCTGTTGTTGGATCTTAATAGAAAAAATGATCCTTTAAATGTTGCTAAGTTGATCTTAGTCTCAAATAAGACTAACGTATCCTTAGTTAAAATAAATTGACCCTAAATGCTTGTATATTTAAGTTGATCTTAATCTCAAACTAGATTAACGATTCTTAAATAAAACAAAATATTCAAAAACACAAATCTTAAATATACGGATTTAGACTAATCTGCGCCCTACGGGCGACGACATAAAATAGTCTCCGTATACAATCCACAGGCAACCTTAAAAAGCAAAATAACACACGACACGGAGTGAACAACTGGAGCAGGAGAAAGTGGTTATCGCACGTAATTAACTGCAGGGGCTTGCGCCTGCAAGGAAGAGAATCCCCATAATAAAAAACCCCTCACAAATGAAGAGGAATCTGATAAAGTCTGTTATAATGGTCGCATCTATCCAAACCTCCGATGTATGGTGCCATAAATCAACTTGGTATCTTCAGAGAGGTGGATGGATAAGTAAAAATTGCATCTTCCCCCAAATTCAGGCTAAACGTCCCAACGTCTCGTCCTTATTTTCGGCGATAAATAGGGATCTTTGGGCTCAAACATTTGGTTCGAAGAAGGTGCAGATAGAGTAGGTGTAGAAGGCATGATCGTTCGTGCTAGAACCGCTGGACAAATTTGCGGTGATGAATCTTGTTGTTTTGAAGGACTTGCAGCTGACGATGAAAAAGAAGAAGGTGAAGGTGAAGAAGATGCACAAGTAGACGGGCCGGAGGATGAAACAGGCAACGAAACATGTGCTGGGAATCGACAACCGCGTGTTTAGATGTATCGTTAGGTTTAAAAACCCTGTTATCAATCGTGCGTCCTAATCTTCGGATGGTGATGGCATTCGCATTCTCTACGTTGTTCTGTTGAACAATATGAACGTTATGGTTCCTCTGTTCTCTTAGGTTCATCACCGGTTGGGAAGGAAATGTTCCTTTCTCTCGTTCATTCACTGTAGCAATAAGTTAACTGATTCGAATCTCTAATATGGTTATGGCTTGTTTGTTAGCACTATGCAATTGACCAGACGTTTACATGAAAGTAGCCAGACTAGATGCAGTCTACGCAGAGGTTTTAATCAAATCTTCCAACCCTTTTTTCAATGGTCGACACCCTCTTGTCGTCTAGGACGAACCCACGGGATGCGAAGGTTGGGTTGGGCTGATTCGGCTGATGGAGCTGGTTGTTGGAATATCCTAATTTTTTATTTTGAAAATTTGAGTTTTGAAATTGTTGGAACGTCGGGTTTGAATTGTTATTTTGAAAAGGCCCCTGATTCCAAGTAAAATTGGGATGGTTCTTCCAACCAGGATTGTGTGTCTGTGAGAAAGGGTCGTTCTTAGGATGCTGGTTCTAATACAGTGCATTAACGTTTTTGTGTCCCTGGGACCCATCGAGAAAAGGACATTCCTCTGCGATGTGGCTAGAGTTCTGACAATTAGCACACACAAGTTGAGAAATGTGGTTAACTGGTGACGGTGAATTTTTTCCCTCTAAAGGTTCCATTCTCCGTACAAGAGTGGCGATTTTTTCTTCGGCTGCTATGGAGGTGTCAACTATATGTGAACGGCCCTGTAACGTTTTGAAAATATTTTCGGTGCAATTTCAGAAAATCGGTAAAATAAAGGGGTTTCTGTAAAAAGTCAAAATACAAATATTTTTATTATAAAATTAAATATACATATTCTAGCTATGGAATTGCTAGTATTTGGTGTTTATTGAGCCACTGGTGAAATTTCAAATTTTCTGAAAATTTTTCCGAAATTAATTATTTTAATATTATTTTAAACTGTCCCTAATACATTTAATTAGGGAAAATTACAAATTGGAATGAGTTGAAACAAATTTTGTGCATCATAGCACATTAAACAAAATTTTATCGTGTGGTTTTTGAAATGAAATGGTTTGCCAAAACGGATTAGAAAATATCGAAGAAAATGGCTTTTTTTCGGTGAAATTAGCGTTAATGGGAATTAGGGTAATACATTTATCTTTTCCCAAACCCACACACCCACACCTCACCCTCTCTCCCTCTCCCCATGTAGCCGGCCCCACCTTGACAGCCCTCCCCCCTCTCTCTCTCCAATCACCTCTTGTTTGAAAAGAAAAGAAAAGAAATGAAAATGAAAGAAAGTCAAAGGGGTGTAAACCTTGTCTTTTCTTCCCACTTTCTCCACCTCACTCTCTCTCCTCTCCCCCTCAATTCCAGCCGACCCTTCCTCAACAGCAGCCCCCCCCCCCCAATTTTATCCCCTCATTTCTCATCAAAAACTTCATCAATTTGCCCCAAAAATCAAGTTAAAACCTCAAAAATTCTTCAATCCAACTCTTACCCATTATTTCTTTGCCTATCTAGCATGGATCTAGGGAACAAGGTTTCAATTTGGGAGGCCATGGGTGCTTGTGGATCTTCAAATGTTTTTGGGTATAATTCTAAACATTTTGCTTAATTTGTTAGTTAATTTCTTAAAGCTAAATTACTTAAGTGTTAATTAGGCTTTAGTTGCAAGTTTTGAAATTCAAGAGAAGAATTTGAATGCAAGTTAGGGTTTTGTGAAATTAGTGTATGGTTGTATGATATATTTAGGCTCTTATGTCATGTTAAAACAAGATTAGTAGCTAGTTGCTAATGGTTAGTTTAAAAATTTTGTTAATTATGCTAATTTGCTAACTAGGTTTTTGAAATTGGTTAAATAATTGGGATTAAAAATGTGATTAGGTTTTTCATGACTTCATTAACATTATAAAGTGTAGTTTAACACTTTAGTTCATGGAAATCAAACCTAAATTGTGGTTTGTGCATTTTGCTATAAAATTGTTAAAATTGGGTATATTGTAAACTAGAACTTTGGGGTTAATGAAATTTATTGGGATTAAATTATGGAAATTATTTTTATGACTTATTTAAGATATTTAATAAGTATTATGGCCGCTAGATATGTTTAAACATCGAGTTTTGTACTAGAACGGGTAATTTTTTATTGCTAGATTTTCGGAAAAATTACTTTTAAGGTGAATTTGGGGATTTTGTGGATTTTAACCTATTTTATATTATAATTAGTGTTCGTGAATGCGCAAATGAGTGTGTTTGGGTTTTCTCGATGGTTTGACATTTGTACATCGACATCGAGAGTTGGTTTGGCTATTCTTGCATGCGTAGGCGATAGGTTTTGACCTGTGCGTGATACGCGTGCCGTTTTGATTTTCGTAAGCCGTTTCGATTTCGAATTTGGTTTTAATGCGATACGGTGCGTTATGATATGTAGGTACCCCATGTGGACTTCGAGACGACAAGCAAGCGCGTGGCGATGTCGGCACCGGCGAGCGGGACCAGGTGAGTAGATTTATATCTACGGGGAGAAGTCGGGTGGATGGCGTATAGCACCCCGGCAGTTCGTGGTGATGTATACGAATACGTATACACACATATATTTTGATTACATATTTTATGTTAATATGAAACTTGATGGTAAAGGTAGATTCTAGGTGTTCATGGATTAGTTTAGTGTTAGTTGCGAAACCCTAGAGTAGTCCTTACACCCACACACGCACACGCACATATCTATACATCTATGTTATTACCTGTGCGTATATGTGGAGATGTGTTTATGTGTTCACCAGAGTATGGGACTAGGTGTTCACATACTGGATTTGCAGATGATACTTGGGATTGAGATGAGTTGATGAGATTTGAGTTGAGGCCGTGAGATCGGTGATATGGCAGGATTCGTACTTGAGATACGTCCTGATGTTATAGCGGATCTTTGAATGACAATGCCATGTGAATAGTGATATTAGTAGTGTACTAGACGTAGGTCAGTACCCCAGATGATGATCTTGAAAAAGAGGATACCAGATGAACAGTGTGATGAGTATGATATTGACCCGTACCCAGATTTGGGGACGCCATACGACGGATTTACCTACGAGCTATACATTGATGATTAATCTGCACTCTTGACTTGGGATGTCTGATTATAAATATGGTATCGGATATGATATTATTGAGGCGGGATCACCGACTAATATATATACAGGTATGTATACGTATAGACTCAGATGTTAGACGGTTTCCTTACCTGTAGTTCAGCTCGTTAGTTCAGCCGTATAGTTTAGTGTAGTTGTTAGACTAGATTAGACTCCTACCTATTTCAAAACTAACGAATCGTGGGTATTTTAAAAGACAGGTCAAGGGATTCTACGGATATTTCAAACGACGTATCTTTTCTTAAAAACACCGTAGCCCTTATTTTCAAAACACCGTGATTCGTGTTATTTCAAAGGGCACTATTGTAGGACTTATATTAGGGTAATGCAGTTTAGTTATCATTGTGTCCAGTATTCCGCTCATTATTGTTGTTTGCTCTGCATCGCATACTTATATTATAATTTCTTATTGCCTTGTTGATATCATACTGTTAGGACACCAGCACCATTACCGATGATGCGTATGTACCACGTACACTTACTCGCCAACTCACACACATATTCATCGGTAATTGCCATGTCACGTACACCTTAGAAAATATTATTGCTTGACATAGCCTGTTAGCTAATAGTTTAGACATGATATTAGTGTACTTGCCTTATACGTTAGTTTAGACATTGTAGTTATTACCTGCTACTTCATGCATACTGTTATTCATTGTTATGCCGCATTCATGGATTCTCATGCATATATTCACTATTTTACGTGCTATTGAGGTTTTGGATTCGGATTTCCATGAGATTTTCGGGATTTGGGGGAAAACCGCAAAACTTATACAAACTTCTTTTCTCTCTTTTTAAATGAAAAGCGCGGTTTTCCCATGATGTATGAGTCGTCCACCATGAGTTTGCTGATGGATTTCGAGACCCGATTCGAGGAGTTGGATGAACCGTTTCGAGTACATGGTGGGCCCGGTGTGGTATCCCGGGACGAGAAGGTCGTGTTGTTGACGTTGAGCCTGGTAGGGGAGCACTACCGACTGGTGATTTTACCCGACGCGTCGGATATCCAGAGGATACCGTCGTGGTCTTGAGATGGATGGTAGGGGCCGGTCTGGACTGACGGCGCCCTAGATATTGTGATTGAGACATTGAGATATTGAGGTACAGAGATTGTGATACAGAGATATCAAGATATTTGGACACTTGTTTTGTGTCGATGCTGGGCACTGTTTTATGCTGATTTCATTTATGGTACCTCATTTTTAAAATACAGAAATCTCACTGATTTATGAAAGCAGTTTTCTTCAGTACATGCATTAGGTTTCATGCATTCATACATCATCCATATGATACATTGCTACCTGGGGCACCGACACGGGCACATGGGATTACACTTGGGTTAGATATTTGCCCTAGCCATGGTTATGGGTTGCTGGTTATATATTTGAGGATTTTATATTATGATCGTATGACCTAGGATTGCGTCATACATGCGATTTTTGTTCGTAGATGTATTCTATTCACGAGTTGGCAACTCACCCCCGTTGTGCCCCAGTTTCTTGCAGGTTTTGCCGTGCAGGTTTCATTACGGCTTTGCTGGCACTGCTTCATTCGGGTGACGTGCTAGTAGGTGGGTTTATTTATATCGTACCCATCATTATACTTTGTATATTATTATTCAGTTGTATCTAGATGTTCCATCAACCAAACATGTATTTATTTTTGAGATAGAGACCAGTGATGTTATTCTTTCGACCTTAGAGTCGCGCGTTATATTTTTGTGGATTTCTTATGGTTTTGAGTTTTCTTTTGAGTTTTGATCTTCGCCCTTGGCGTTGTATATTATATTACTTGTGTGGTTGTGACCGTCGATTGACGAAGAGCTAGCTCCCGCTTGGGGATGCCTTTTATTGATTTCGTATACTATTCATATTGTATCCCGTTTAGGGGCCAGTATTTACAAAGGAGACTCTGCCGAAATTTTCAAGAAATATTTGATGTTTTTAAAAACGCATAATTCAGCTTATGCTAATAAAACTACTTGATTTAAATTGTTTTTTCCTTCACTCTACTACTTTTCTTGGTTTGGATTTCTGGGTTTTCGGCTTACTTAGATTACGTACGCCTCGAGACGTTTCGTAGTTTAAGTGCCGGTCATGTTCCGTACTTTTGGGACATGACAAAGTTGGTATCAGAGCGTTAGGTTTACCTTCGGAGCGTAGGATGACCCTTGGTTGATGTAATAGGTGACTAAAGTAGAGTGACGTACCGTGGGTATGTTCCGCGGCATACTTACGATACGCTACTCCACTTAAGAAGCCTTAGGATGTACATTTCTTTGTTCAGTATTATATTCATTCCTGATCTAGCCTCATCGGTACCAGTTATAATTTTGCTGCCACGATTACGGGCAGGGAGAGCTATGGCTAGAGTTGCGGTCAGCATGAGCTCGTTACGAACGAGAACTGACCAGGGCGTGATTCCGGCGACATACGATTGCATTGAGAGGCATCTTTTGATTGTGTTTCTGCGCCACGAGCGTTTGGATGGATCGCTGTATGAGATTACTCGGACGTGCAGATCAGCGCCAGAGGATTGAGCCAATGATAGAGGCCAGCTAGATTTTGATGACCGTTAGCGTATTGCTTACTCCTGATGATTGAGGCATGTTCAGTATGCAGACGAGTGAGCCAGTCATTGCTGCGAACGACGAGATATCGCCCCAGACGTTGGAGCTATTGCAGTATGAGTTGTACTAAAAGATGATAGAAGGTCGCTAGTCACCAAGGACGAATGACTAGGACATGTGGTTCGTTCGCTACCCTGATGCGAGGTCATCAGATAGATTGATTCCAACTTCAGACGACTTCACACGGAGACGTTGAGAGTCGACAGAGATGATCGAATGTCAGCAACCTATTATTCCAAGTTTAAAGTATTTGGAAAGACATGCAGGCAATTCTATGGACCCTCTAGAAGAATGAAACCCTAACTCGACTAAATGACCGTGTGAAAGCCTTTGAACCTTAGGGTTTGCGGCAGTTCCGCGATGCCATTAGTAAGGCTTGGGTTTGCCCTTCTACGGCTGGACCATCGATGCTGTGGTACATACTCGATACTATTAAACTGTACCCAAGATGTTGAGCTCTTGGGGGATTACGAGGTTTTGATGAATCGATCGGATGGTTCGACTTCATTCGGATGCTAGATGGTGAGATGCATTTCTTGGTAGACTCCAGATACGAGGATAGCCGTTGGAGCTCAGTCTATGCAGCCACGACGAGACGAGTCCGAAGCAGTCGACAATAGAGAAAGTGGAGTAAAAAGGTCCGTACAAGATCTGGATAAGAAGATGTTCCACTCCACCGACATCAGAGATGCGATACACATGCCGAGGCATTGTACTTGGATATACCTTCCAGAAGGAGTCGCGATGAGTATGCAGCCGTTCCGGAGCGAGAACAGATCTAGTAAGGGACGATGACTTCCGGACAGTTCGGCAGAGACGAGATTTGGGAGAGATCTCGATAGGACCTTTCTGGAATAAATTACGAGAAGACATGGACCCAGGAGTGGTCATGTTACGCACACCGGCAGGCCAGAGTTCAGGATCGTCGACGAGACATGCTATGAGTAACCACGACAGTTGGCCAGAGATTCTTGGAGGATATGCTTGAGCGGGACTATTCCGCCATACTTGATTTTGCGTATTTTGGACGATCTATTCGCATGATTGATTTTGATGATTGAGTTTCATGATATTTGTTTTCATAGACTATGGTTGCACCTGCTGAGTATTTACAATTTTTGCACGGTTGCTGCACTTGATATCGTTTTCGTGCCTTGGTTTCTCATGTTTTTGATTATATGGAATTCATACAGTTTTGTTAATTTTGTGCGTATATACGCATATGATTTGGTTTTTGCACTCGGTATAGTTCACATATGCTTGCAGTGCAGTGATACGCATTTTGTGCACTTAGATGCACCGGACTTCGATTTCAATTGTGATGCTCGATATTGATTTTGTGCACCTTGTACAGCTGATTGAATTTTGCGCATGTTCGGCGCTTGATATCGGATTTCATGATTTCGTGCACGATGGATGCACCTGATTTGGATTTTCGCGCATGTTGGGCGCATGTTTTGATGTACGATTTTGGTGCACACCAGATGCACTAAATCGAGATTCTTCGTGCATGTCAGATGCACCTGATTTTGCTGTCAGGCACTCACGTTGTCTATGACAGATGTTTCGTGCACACCCGATGCACTTAGATCTTGTTTCTGTGCACATGTTGGCACATATATGGATTTTGATTTCCGTGCGCACCAGAGACACGTAGTATTCGTATGCATATTTTGATTTGATATTTACGTGTATAGTTTCGAGTTATATCATATTGGTTTTGTATTGGATTTGAAATTTGTGTCTTTACCATGACTCCAATGATTGCGGGATGCTTTACGGAGTTTTGATTTTGAGTTATATGCTCATTTTTCATGCGCATGCGCCGCGCTACGATTTGTTTTATGTATTTACGATTTCGGAGCCCCGACGACTTGATGGTTTTGCTTAGGTGTTTTAGTATTTGGGGGGAGTTTTAATTTAAATTCGGGGACCTAATTTCTTTAAGGGGGAAGATTGTAACGTTTTGAAAATCGTTTCGGTGAAATTTCAGAAAATCGGTAAAATAAAGGGGTTTTCTGTAAAAAGTCAAAATACAAATATTTTTATTATAAAATTAAATATACATATTCTAGATATGGAATTGCTAGTATTTGGTGTTTATTGATCCCCTGGTGAAATTTCAAATTTTCTGAAATTTTTTCCGAAATTAATTATTTTAATATTATTTTAAGCCGTCCCTAATACCTTTAATTAGG
The DNA here is from genome assembly GCA_030015575.1 of Agapanthus africanus. NCBI lineage: Eukaryota > Viridiplantae > Streptophyta > Magnoliopsida > Asparagales > Amaryllidaceae > Agapanthus > Agapanthus africanus. The sequence goes on from JASDDO010000019.1 coordinate 441,177,628, forward strand.
GAAAATTACAAATTGGAATGAATTGAAACAAATTTTGTGCATCATAGCACATTAAACAAAATTTTATCATGTAGTTTTTGAAATGAAATGGTTTGCCAAAACGGTTTAGAAAATATCGAAGAAAAAGGCTTTTTTCGGTGAAATTAAAGTTAATGGGAATTGGGGTAATACATTTATCTTTTCCCAAACCCACACACCCACACCTCACCCTCTCTTCCTCTCCCATGTAGCCGGCCCCACCTTGATAGCCCTCCCCCCTCTCTCTCTCCAATCACCTCTTGTTTGAAAAGAAAAGAAAAGAAAAGAAATGAAAATGGAAGAAAGTCAAATGGGTGTAAACCTTGTCTTTTCTCCCTACTTTCTCCACCTCACTCTCTCTCCTCTCCCCTTCAATTCCAGCAGACCCTTCTTCAACAGCAGCCCCCCCCCCCCAATTTTATCCCCTCATTTCTCATCAAAAACTTCATCAATTTGCCCCAAAAATCAAGTTAAAACCTCAAATATTCTCCAATCCAACGCTTACCCATTATTTCTTTGCCTATCTAGCATGGATCTAGGAAACAAGGTTTTAATTTGGGAGGCCATGGGTGCTTGTGGATCTTCAAATGTTTTTGGGTATAATTCTAAACATTTTGCTTAATTTGTTAGTTAATTTCTTAAAGCTAAATTACTTAAGTGTTAATTAGGCTTTAGTTGCAAGTTTTGAAATTCAAGAGAAGAATTTGAATGCAAGTTAGGGTTTTGTAAAATTGGTGTATGGTTGTGTGATATATTTAGGCTCTTATGTCATGTTAAAACAAGATTAGTAGCTAGTTGCTAATGGTTAGTTTAAAAATTTTGTTAATTATGCTAATTTGCTAACTAGGTTTTTGAAATTGGTTAAATAATTGGGATTAAAAATGTGATTAGGTTTTTCATGACTTCATTAACATTATAAAGTGTAGTTTAACACTTTAGTTCATAGAAATCCAACCTAAATTATGGTTTGTGCATTTTGCTATATAATTGTTAAAATTGGGTATATTGTAAACTAGAACTTTGGAGTTAATGAAATTTATTGGGATTAAATTATGGAAATTGTTTTTATGACTTATTTAAGATATTTAATAAGTATTATGGCCGCTAGATTTGTTTAAACGTCGAGTTTTGTACTAGAACGGGTAATTTTTGCTTGCTAGATTTTCGGAAAAATGACTTTTAAGGTGAATTTGGGGTTTTTGTGAATTTTAACCTATTTTATATTATAATTAGTGTTCGTGAATGCGCAAATGAGTGTGTTTGGGTTTTCTTGATGGTTTGACGTTTGTACATCGACATCGAGAGTTGGTTTGGCTATTCTTGCATGCGTAGGCGATAGGTTTTGACCTGTGCGTGATACGCGTGCCGATTTGATTTTCGTATGCCGTTTCGATTTCGAATTTGATTTTAATGCGATACGGTGCGTTATGATATGTAGGTACCACATGTGGACTTCGAGACGACAAGCAAGCGCGTGGCGACGTCGGCACCGGCGAGCGAGGACCAGGTGAGTAGATTTATATCTACGGGGAGAAGTCGAGTAGATGGCGTATAGCACCCCCGCAGTTCGTGGTGATGTATACGAATACATATACACACACATATTTTGATTACATATTTTATGTTAATATGTGACTTGATGGTAAAGGTAGATTCTAGGTGTTCATGGATTAGTTTAGTGTTAGTTGCGAAACCCTAGAGTAGTCCTTACACCCACACACGCACACACACATATGCATACATCTATGTTATTACCTATGCGTATATGTAGAGATGTGTTTATGTGTTCATCTGGGTATGGGACTAGGTGTTCACATACTGGATTTGCGGATGATACTTGGGATTGAGATAAGTTGATAAGATTTGAGTTGAGGACGTGAGATCGGTGATATGGAAGGATTCATACCTGAGATACGTCCTGATGTTATAGCGGATCTTTGAATGACAATGCCATGTGAATAGTGATATTAGTAGTATACTAAACGTAGGTCAGTACCCCAGATGATGATCTTGATAAAGAGGATACCAGATGAACAGTGTGATGAGTATGATATTGACCCGTACCAAGATTTGGGGATGCCGTACGACGGATTTACGTACGAGCTATATATTGATGATTGATCCGCACTCTTGACTTGGGATGTCTGATTATAGATATGGTATTGGATATGATATTATTGAGGCGGGATCACCGACTAATATATATATATAGGTATGTATACGTATCGACTCAGATGTTAGACGGTTTCCTTACCTGTAGTTCAGCTCGTTAGTTCAGCCGTATAGTTTAGTGTAGTTGTTAGACTAGATTAGACTCCTACCTATTTCAAAACTAACGAATCGTGGGTATTTTAAAAGACAGGTCAAGGGATTCTACGGATATTTCAAACGACGTATCTTTTCTTAAAAACACCGTAGCCCTTATTTTCAAAACACCACGATTCGTGTTATTTCAAAGGGCACTATTGTAGGACTTATATTAGGGTAATGCAGTTTAGTTATCGTTGTGTCTAGTATTCCGCTCATTATTGCTGTTTGCTCCGCATCGCATACTTATATTATAATTTCTTATTGCCTTGTTGATATCATACTGTTAGAACACCAGCACCATTACCGATGATGCGTATGTACCACGTACACTTACTTGCTGGCTCACACACATCTTCATCGGTAATTTCCATGTCACGTACACCTTAGAAAATATTATTGCTTGACATAGCCTGTTAGCTAATAGTTTAGACATGATATTAGTGTACTTGCCTTATATGTTAGTTTAGACATTGTAGTTATTACCAGCTACTTCATGCATACTGTTATTCATTGTTATGCCGCATTCATGGATTCTCATGCATATATTCACTATTTTACGTACTATTGAGGTTTTGGATTCGGATTTCCATGAGATTTTCTGGATTTGGGGGAAAACCGCAAAACTTATACAAACTTCTTTTCTCTCTTTTTAAATGAAAAGCGCGGTTTTCCCATGATGTATGAGTCGTCCACCATGAGTTTGCTGATGGATTTCGAGACCCGATTCGAGGAGTTGGATGAACCGTTTCGGGTACATGGTGGGCCCGGTGTGGTACCCCGGGGCGAGAAGGTCATGTTGTTGACGTTGAGCCTGGCAGGGGAGCACTACCGACCGGTGATTTTACCCGACGCGTCGGATATCCGGAGGATACCGTCGTGGTCTTGAGATGGATGGTAGGGGCCAGTCTGGACTGACGGCGCCCTAGGTATTGTGATTGAGACATTGAGATTTTGAGATATTGAGGTACAGAGATTGTGATACAGAGATATCGAGATATTTGGACACTTGTTTTGTGTCGATGATGGGCACTGCTTTATGCTGATTTCATTTATGGTACCTCATTTTTAAAATACAGAAATCTCACTGATTTATGAAAGCAGTTTTCTTCAGTACATGCATTCGGTTTCATGCATTCATACATCATCCATATGATACATTGCTACCTGAGGCACCGACACGGGCATATAGGATTACACTTGGGTTAGATATTTGCCCTAGCCATTTTTATGGGTTGCTAGTTATATATTTGAGGATTTTATATTATGATCGTATGACCTAGGATTGCGTCATACATGCGACTTTTGTTTGTAGATGTATTCTATTCACGAGTTGGCAACTCACCCCCGTTGTGCCCCAGTTTCTTGTAGGTTTTGCCATGCAGGTTTCATTACGGCTTTGCTAGCACTGCTTCTTTCAGGTGACGTGCTAGTAGTGTTGCGCCACGGCAGCGCCCCGGCCACGTACTCGAGGCCAAATTGCGGAATCAAAATTTTTTCCTTGCTCGGAAACCGGCGCTACCGCGGACAATAACCTGGATCGTAACCATTAACCTTATGCTAGCAATCAAGAGAGGGGAAGAGATGTACCGAGTGATCCGAGTCCTCCGGTCTTCTCGTCATCGTCCCAATCTCCCGCGGAAAGTGTAGTCTCCATATCATCGCCTCCTCGCCGGAAAGGGCACCACATCGCCTTCGTCTTTTACGGGCTCCCACCTCAATACCGAGGCAACTCGGGCATGAAGCCGGCAACTCGACATGCCCAAGATTTGCTGTAGAATGTGTAGTGTAGAATACGCTTTGTCTCAATGGGGTTTTTGTTGCCATGATGGAGGAATCAAGGTGATATGAACTTGGGGATTTTTGAGGCAATGAAAAATGATATGAAACAATAATTTTCCCACACCCTCACCAAAAATGAAAATGATCCATCATCCTAAATCAAGTGGCCGGCCAAGACATTTTATGGTGGAGGAAAATCCAAAAGCAAAACTAAGAAGGGAGGTTATAGTAGGATAAAGTAAGGAGGTGACCATATCAAAAACATACACCATGCTTTTTCTTACAAACCCATACCCTTTCTCATCTCATTAATACAAGCATGGAAGAAAGATATCATAATCAACACAATTGCATAAAACCCCTCCACAAAGAGTAATTTGCAAAACTGCAAATTACCCCCTCCATCGGAAAAGTCCGGCCGGGAAAGAACAAAGGAAAACCGGCCGGAACGGAATGCAAACTGGCAACTCCAGAAAACTGGTCCCGTAATAAATTACAGGAAAACCCCAATACTGTGCATACACACCCGCATCTGTATTCCGTCCGGATACAAATGCAATGAGACAAAATCTACACTGTACTAAACTAAGACCGGCTTAAACCAAAGCCGGCTAGTAAAAACCGTTCGATCCTGATCCGTGCAATACCGCACGTATCTGATCGAACCCTGCCATATACCTATACGGCTACTAGTACAATACTGTCTGATCCTGATCCGTGCAATACCGCACGTATCTGATCGGACCCTGCCATATCTCCATACGGCCTCTACAGCGTTTCGCCCGAAAGCTGAGTAACTAAAAGTGTGGTGGACTCTAAAGACTCGTCAATACTATGGCTGTGGATTTAACCACTAGCACGTCAGAGGTATAAGCCAATACGTGACGGGCCACCAGCTATTGACTAAAAGGGACGTCGATGAGCGAACTCATCCTGACACCCTACTGAGCCTGTCAGTGACAATATCCGTACAGTCCGGTCCGTTCGTCTATGAGTATCGCATGGCGGGCCTAGGGGGTTGGTGAAAGTCAGACCCCCAAAAGCGGTACAAGTCGTGTCGGAGCGTAGCCCAGAACGCCCTGAGATACTACTGGAATACCTACCAGTAAATCTCCTGCCTCGGCCGAGGGCTTTGCGTAATGGCTCTCCTTGACACAGCGCGACCTCACCCCCAATACCGGGAGAGACGAACCCCTGCAGGTCCGCTCACTGCCTCCATGTGGCTCGGGACTGTACCCAACTAAAACCTGTTTGCACGACTCCTTTGAGCCGTGGTAGGGTAGTAATCAAAGCACAGTGGGAACTCACACGAGACAAATGACGATCTCAGGTCGATGAACTAACCTGTACACATGTCACCTGGGAACTGCTATCTGACGTCTGGTATAAGACCAACTAGCAGGTTCCCGGCGAGTCCTGTCCGGTGTACTCATAACCCAATGAGCACCTGTATACATCTTAGGTGAACCAACTGACACCAGTGGCTTGTGAGACCGGCCACCGCCCCTCGTCGGGGTCTCGACTGTATACACTAGTCTACTAATGGAGTATCGATGCCCTGTCTCGAAACTCGTACGACTAGGGACCTTTTAAGGATGTGCTTATAGACTACCAGCTCCCACGTATATGATCGCCATCATACTGCTGGCCGTCAAGCGAGAATCCTATGGGCTCTATCAACGTGTAATAGCGACATGTCAGGTCACCTAAAGCAGTACACGATGATAAAGATAAACCAGATAGCATACTATCATCTCGAGTAAGACTGTCCTACCGGGATAGGTCCTCCCTCAATCATTGCAATCACGTGCCTGTGATCCAATAATTGACTCTGAGGGCACTATCTCCAACAATCTCCCACTTGCACTCAAGGCTAATTATTGCGATGTCGCATACTCACAGCCCGTGTGATACCGAACACCCAACTCCTCTACCAGTCAGTCTCACAAAGCTCTTTTGTGAAACTATTGCGTTCGAGGAATAGCCTCAGCGAGTGGATCCACTGTGAAGTTTCTTTCTATGTCTCTCTATATCTCAAGTTCGCGGAGAAAGCCATCTCCCGAAATGAGCAATACCTGTCTTAGAATGTCTGGATGTCTGATGGGACCTAGCTCATAAATGAACTCCAAATCCAAACTTCTTAGACTGTATCAACAACTGAAACTAATCAGTATCCTGCGCCATGCCTCCCTCAGTATTGCCTTGGACCACCTGTCCAAAATACTGTCCCTCGTCAGAAGGAGAACTATAACTCTGACGACCTCCTTGTCGTCTATGTCACCTTGGAAGCCTGGAGTGATAACCGTCTCCCAAAGGAGGCAGCCGTTATCATATCCCTAGAACATTCACTTGTGTTCTAAAACTGCTTCCGACTGTTTCTCCAGGATTGGATTAATATCAACTTATTGCACCTACTGCAAGAACAACATCTGGTATGGTACTTGACATCTCATGATTGACTCAATTGCCTAAGCAAGTGATCTGTCAGTCATGCGTATCCCTCTCCCCTTTAGTCTGTAAGACACCTTTAGAGAGGGTGACCCCATTACCTGCAGGTATACTACCGTGCCAGGAGTCGTCCATTCTAAATACTCATAGAATGCTGTCAAAATACCCTGATTGGGAAACCACCCAAATCTAGATCTAAAACCATAGATCTAGTAACCAGTATGTCTGATATAATGTCCAAGTCCTATGTGGAGAAACCACTGTGTGACGACCAAAGTATAACCGATCGTAGTATAGGAATATCACTTCCTACTACCTCCTCAATAGATCCATCCACTATTCTGATGACGTCAAACCTATGACTGTCACATCAGAAACAGATGATCTAACTCCGCTATATCTGCTTTAGTCTATAAATAGACATAAGCATGAAGTCCACCAATGCTTCCGCTGCTCCCACTGACTACGACAACCCCCTGCCAGAGTCATATAGACGTGCACTTCTAAAGCTAGTTTAGAACGACGCTATACTCATCCTCCTGCCGGGTCTCACAGCCTGGAACAACAACAATGGCAAGTGTGGGTAAACAAGAACTTCCCTGTCACCGTCCTTGAGGCTACCGGAGTACCTCTCGGGTGCCTGAAGTTACCCACCTTATCTGCGGAGTGGCCAATAGAATGTCAAATCAGATTGAATCTTTAGGTTCCTTATTAAATCTTCAGTAATCGTTTGCGGTTCTGGAATCACTTCCAGTTCTACCATACTCCCACTGCTGTTTTCTGAAAAATCCATTTCTTTTAAAAATGTGGCGAGTCAAGAACAATATCACTATTGATCTTCCAGATGGTAGAAAGTCAACCCTCGTCATAGCCTGGGTCAACCCACAAACAGCCATTACAGAAACGTGCCTTGAGTTATCCGGAGTCTGGTTTTAAGCATAAGCCGGACAACTCCCCGTACCTTAACATCGTTAAGATATGAACTGTTCTATATCCAATATAGAACCAGAGGCACTGATTTAATTGAACCAGATTCAAATCATGCAGCTATCTCCAGTGCATGTTAACTAAATGGAAGGAGGCCGATCAGCGTTACTCAACTTAGGAATGCTTCCAATTATGAGTATCCTGAAAGAGAAGCAATCTGTCTTCATCATTACTATCAACTGAATACCATACACAAGTATCTACATCTTCGATCTCTTTGAAGAATCCCGATACTTGCTACACCTGGTTCTCTACTCTATTCAAATACCTATAACTCCTCAAAACTTAGACCCTGTGTTTCCACGAAACAGCTGTCTAAAATCTAGAGAAGTCATAAGTAAACCGAATATAGTACGAGGACCAACCCCTCTGTCCTGATGGACACTGGACAACATACAATACTCTGTATAAGTCCGCTGAGTCTAACAACTCTTTCACTGTGTGTCGTAGGTTGAAAACTGTACTTATGGTTAAGAAGAATTACACCGCTGCTTAATGCTCCTTACCTAACCATCCACTGATATAGGTAAATGTCATCGACATAATATCAAAAGGTATATCTCACTCTATAAAAATAGACGTACAGATATATCAATTTGAAATTGGTGCACAACAGCGGATATTCATAACCAAATATTTGCCGACCGGCAAACAACCCAGGTGACTTCCTCAAATATCACCGATTACAACGAATCCCGATATAATGAGGACGATCACCCAATTTCCAATAACTTACTCCCACTCATCATCTGTAAAACCATACAGATGTGAGAATCCAACCTGGTAAATACATACCCTGGAGTAAGTGTCTAATCGGGAAATCAGTTTTCTTTTAACATTACACAGTGAAACTGAAACATTGAAATGTTTCTGTGGGGAATCCTGGTATTCCTAGTAATGCCTCTTCCATTATCCAGATTCACAACTGTCACCGTATATCTCTTTGCCATCTGTCCAAATCCCTTTATATGTCTTTAGTCATTACCGTCTGCACACCCCTTTAGGCCAATTGGTTTTCTTCCTTCCCCACCGTTCGGCACCAGCCTATGGTTTGGAAGAAGACTATCCAATAAGCATAAAGGGTGTACTGTCCTAATCCTAGGAGCACTCGCAATGCGAGAGAAGGTGAAGATAAAAGACACCTGAATGTACTTTATTCCTATTTCTCCTGAACCAGAATCCATCCCCGAACTGGAACAAGTTCCTTTCGAGTTCGTATATAACCATACGATGGAGTATCCAATAAGCTGTGGATCTTCGTAGTGACACGGAGTGTTCTGGAGAAATACAAAGGTGATTTAGGATTGGCGAAGAAATACTTGGTTTGGTCGTGAATATCAGTCGCAATTTACTTTGCCCTCCTACTAATCCCTTGCTTTGTCATAACTTAATACCTTCTGCACACCATCGTTATGCTAATTGGTTTCCTTCATTCCCTACCGGTCGGCACCAGCCTAAGGTTTGGAAGAAGACTATCCAATTTGCGTAATAGGTGTACTACTCCTAAGCCAAGGAGTACTCGCAACCTGAGAGAAGGTGAAAAGAAAAGACAACTGAATAGTCCTATCCGTTTTCTCCAGAACCAGAAACCATCCTCGAAGTCCTTCGAGTTCGTATATAACCATACGATGGTTTTGTCCAATGGAAGTGGACGTTCGTAGTAATACGGGGTGTCCTGGAGAAAAGGGTAAAAGTAGGAGTGGCAATGAGGTCTGCAACTCTGACAATCCAAAAGCCAGTGTAAAGAAGGTTCGGTCAACTTGGTCACTGAGTCAAAGTCCAGGGTCGGGTCAAAAGTCGCTGCCAGAGAGAGAGAAAAGAAACACTCAGCGTGCACTCTAACCTAGATCAGAATGGTTATCACTTTGTCTAATCTAGAAACCTCCCACTGTACCTCAAATTCTCCTCCAAACCTGAAAGAAGAACTAGTCGGGGTAACCCGAGGAGTAAACCAACTCATCAGTGGGAATCGGGATCCAACTATCATCGCATGATAACGTGACGGAATCCACTCACGTCACCACACTCCAGAAGGTATTCGCATGCCTGGCAAGTTTCAGTTCTTTTGAAACTCCCGATATGATTTTTACCCCTAGGACCCAAGTGACCTTGACACAGTCAACAAATCAAAGAGTCCTAGTCAAGTTCAGCCCGTCATTATCCTGGATTGCATTAAACCCACCCGTACGAGCCCTTGACACAGTCAACAAGGCCGCACGACTGTCCTAACCAATCCCATTAATATGCTGCAAACAAACACTACTTAGCTACCGCACACTACGCCTTGACACAGTCAACAAACGCAGCACGAATACTAAGTAATACTTGTAAGAAATGACGGAGGGCTACGACTGGTTTTTGGCGAAAAACCTTTAACGTGATGAACTTGATATCGTTGAAGGAACTGCATAGCCTTTTTATAAAAAATATAGTGACGAAAACCTTTACTAAAGAGGTCACTCCCGGTGAAGGGATCTCGGCTCTTTCCCCGTAGAATGAGGTGCAGGATATTCCCACTGAATACCACGATGCAAAGCAAAAGTAATCGGCTATAGTGAAGTTAATGCCCTGACGCAAACTTCTGTCCAAGGGGTCACTCCCGGTGAAGGGATCTCGGCCCTTGCCTCGTCGACTGAGGAGCAGGATATTCCAAATGAATACCACGATGCAAAACAAAAGTGAACGTCCTTGCAATAACAGCTTTTTGAAAAGTGTTCCAACAACATCAGAATAGGTTTGTTTATCTTGCATTGATCCGAATCAACGCAGTCCCATCAATTAATCACACCACAAAGAACGAAAATATACTGACGTACGTATATGCCATCCGCATTCGCCACTGGGTCCCGTCATCACCCGTTAGGTTAGCTAACTAACGGCAGAGCGGGGACTGGACTAGCGCGGATGTAAAACATATACAACATCTACTAATATATATACCAATATATAGTATTTCGCTCAAGGCGTGAATAAAATGCAACATCACAGAAATGTACAGCATCACAGAACAATACAGATATCTGGAAGCCCCGGGTTTCACAGAGCCGCTGCTGAAACCCGACGTTCCCCTGGTCGTGTGGATAGCCTGTGCAATGAAATCCTAGACCCCTACGGGCGCGGCAAGTCACCCGCCAAAACCTGAAGCGAGGCAGCCCCCTTCAGTACCGTGAATGGACCACCCAGCACTTCACGGAATCCGGTAACTTGGGCACCCCTCCTGGGTCAACCTGTACCCCCTACGAGTGCGGCGAATAGCCCGCCAATCCTGGACTGAAGCCCCCTCCGTCTCAATGCCCTGAGATGCGGGCCCGTTGCCCTCCAGAACCCGGCTGTCCGTGCACCCCACCGCGGGGCAACCCTAGTACAGAAAGTAAAATATACATACACCGGGTACATTGACCGCAACCAGGTCGTGCCCCAAAAGAATAATACAAACAGGCAGTGACGGCCGTCCACATGTCGGACGCTCGCCCCGCAACATCAAATGTACATAATACAACACAACTGTACTAGCATTGCATCCAGGCTATCCCCCACGACCGATCCGCAACATCACAGCATAAACATAGAACATCAACGTGAAAATCACGTTCGCAAATCCGTCTAACCGGGCTATAGCAGTTAGACCGGATTTACCGATCGAGTGACATTCACGGTCGCAGATATAATGTAAATACTGTGAAATAATGTGTTTAAAATTTTCCGATTGACCAAAAATTAACAAGTGGGCCCTCAAGCAATACTGTAGCACATCAAGAAATACTGGGCCCAAATTTAATATCCCAAAACCCATAATATGAGCCCAGAAGCCTACTGAAAAAAGACAAAGCAATGAACCCACCAGATTGCGGCGGAAGCGCGGCATAAAGTGGGGTATTGCCGCGCTTCCGCGGTCTGATAAACTGTTCACTGTCTCGTTTTTCTCAGGAGTTCTTACAACTCTCTGCACATCTTTCTGAGACCACCTGAAAAATTTTTAGACTTCAAAAAATTTCAACAGAAACTGATGTGAAGAAAAATACGGTTTTTGGAATTTCGGTCGATCGGAAATGCAAAAACGCATTAGAACAAGCTATGTAAGGTTAATGGCGTGTCTCTGATACCATGTTGCGCCACGGCAGCGCCCCGGCCACGTACTCGAGGCCAAATTGCGGAATCAAAATTTTTTCCTTGCTCGGAAACCGGCGCTACCGCGGACAATAACCCGGATCGTAACCATTAACCTTATGCTAGCAATCAAGAGAGGGGAAGAGATGTACCGAGTGATCCGAGTCCTCCGGTCTTCTCGTCATCGTCCCAATCTCCCGCGGAAAGTGTAGTCTCCATATCGTCGCCTCCTCGCCGGAAAGGGCACCACATCGCCTTCGTCTTTTACGGGCTCCCGCCTCAATACCGAGGCAACTCGGGCATGAAGCCGGCAACTCGACATGCCCAAGATTTGCTGTAGAATGTGTAGTGTAGAATACGCTTTGTCTCAATGGGGTTTTTGTTGCCATGATGGAGGAATCAAGGTGATATGAACTTGGGGATTTTTGAGGCAATGAAAAATGATATGAAACAATAATTTTCCCACACCCTCACCAAAAATGAAAATGATCCATCATCCTAAATCAAGTGGCCGGCCAAGACATTTTATGGTGGAGGAAAATCCAAAAGCAAAACTAAGAAGGGAGGTTATAGTAGGATAAAGTAAGGAGGTGACCATATCAAAAACATACACCATGCTTTTTCTTACAAACCCATACCCTTTCTCATCTCATTAATACAAGCATGGAAGAAAGATATCATAATCAACACAATTGCATAAAACCCCTCCACAAAGAGTAATTTGCAAAACTGCAAATTACCCCCTCCATCGGAAAAGTCCGGCCGGGAAAGAACAAAGGAAAACCGGCCGGAACGGAATGCAAACTGGCAACTCCAGAAAACTGGTCCCGTAATAAATTACAGGAAAACCCCAATACTGTGCATACACACCCGCATCTGTATTCCGTCCGGATACAAATGCAATGAGACAAAATCTACACTGTACTAAACTAAGACCGGCTTAAACCAAAGCCGGCTAGTAAAAACCGTTCGATCCTGATCCGTGCAATACCGCACGTATCTGATCGAACCCTGCCATATACCTATACGGCTACTAGTACAATACTGTCCGATCCTGATCCGTGCAATACCGCACGTATCTGATCGGACCCTGCCATATCTCCATACGGCCTCTACAGCGTTTCGCCCGAAAGCTGAGTAACTGAAAGTGTGGTGGACTCTAAAGACTCGTCAATACTATGGCTGTGGATTTAACCACTAGCACGTCAGAGGTATAAGCCAATACGTGACGGGCCACCAGCTATTGACTAAAAGGGACGTCGATGAGCGAACTCATCCTGACACCCTACTGAGCCTGTCAGTGACAATATCCGTACAGTCCGGTCCGTTCGTCTATGAGTATCGCATGGCGGGCCTAGGGGGTTGGTGAAAGTCAGACACCCAAAAGCGGTACAAGTCGTGTCGGAGCGTAGCCCAGAACGCCCTGAGATACTACTGGAATACCTACCAGTAAATCTCCTGCCTCGGCCGAGGGCTTTGCGTAATGGCTCTCCTTGACACAGCGCGACCTCACCCCCAATACCGGGAGAGACGAACCCCTGCAGATCCGCTCACTGCCTCCATGTGGCTCGGGACTGTACCCAACTAAAACCTGTTTGCACGACTCCTTTGAGCCGTGGTAGGGTAGTAATCAAAGCACAGTGGGAACTCACACGAGACAAATGACGATCTCAGGTCGATGAACTAACCTGTACACATGTCACCTGGGAACTGCTATCTGACGTCTGGTATAAGACCAACTAGCAGGTTCCAGGCGAGTCCTGTCCGGTGTACTCATAACCCAATGAGCACCTGTATACATCTTAGGTGAACCAACTGACACCAGTGGCTTGTGAGACCGGCCACCGCCCCTCGTCGGGGTCTCGACTGTATACACTAGTCTACTAATGGAGTATCGATGCCCTGTCTCGAAACTCCTACGACTAGGGACCTTTTAAGGATGTGCTTATAGACTACCAGCTCCCACGTATATGATCGCCATCATACTGCTGGCCGTCAAGCGAGAATCCTATGGGCTCTATCAACGTGTAATAGCGACATGTCAGGTCACCTAAAGCAGTACACGATGATAAAGATAAACCAGATAGCATACTATCATCTCGAGTAAGACTGTCCTACCGGGATAGGTCCTCCCTCAATCATTGCAATCACGTGCCTGTGATCCAATAATTGACTCTGAGGGCACTATCTCCAACAAGTAGGTGGGTTTATTTGTATCGTACCCATCATTATAATTTGTATATTATTATTCAGTTGTATTTAGAAGTTCCATCAACCAAACATGTATTTATTTTTGAGATAGAGACCAGTGATGTTATTCTTTCGACCTTAGAGTCGCGCGTTATATTTCTATGGATTTCTTGAGGTTTTGAGTTTCCTTTTGAGTTTTGATCCTCGCCCTTGGCGTTGTATATTATATTACTTGTGTGGTTGTGACCGTCGATTGACAAAGAGCTAGCTCCCGCTTGGGGATGCCTTTTATTGATTTCGTATACTATTCATGTTGTATCCCGTTTGGGGGCCAGTATTTACAAAGGAGACTCTGCCGAAATTTTCAAGAAATATTTGATGTTTTTAAAAACGCATAATTTGGCTTATGCTAATAAAACTACTTGATTTAAATTGGTTTTTCCTTCACTCTACTTCTTTTCTTGGTTTGGATTTCTGGGTTTTCGGCTTACTTAGATTACGTACGCCTCGAGACGTTTCGTAGTTTAAGTACCGGTCATGTTCCATACTTTCGGGACGTGACAAGCCCCTAGTCAACGAGAATGGTTTCTCGCTCACTCTCTCCTACTGAATAGTCTTGTCAGTCAGCTCCTCTAAAACGTTCCATGCGTTCTTAGCACCATAGCTCAAGAATTTGCATTGATACATGGATTCTAACATCTTGAGTGAGTTGGAGTCTAAACCTTCATAGACTATCTAACAAAGTCGCTATTGTTCTAGACCATGGTGGGGACATTTGATTAGGATATCCTTGAATCTTTCCAAGCATTTCCAAAAGATTTCACCCTCTTTTTGTTTGAAATTATGAATTTCATTTCAAATTCGAACAGTTTTATGAATCGGGTAAAATTTTTTAAGAAATGCTTTCACAAAGTAATCCCATGTCGCAATTGATTGAGCAAGTAAACTATTTAACCAACTATTCACGTTGTCCTTAAGTGCAAAGGAAATGAAGCTTAACAACATCCTCACCCACTCTATCGATTTTCATCATAGCACACACCCCCTAAAATTCACTGATTAAAAGGTAGGCATTCTCGGACTCAAATTCATAGAATTTTAGGAGTAGCAGTTTTATTTCATAGTTATTTGCCGTGATGGTGGGCAATACTATGCATGAGGGTAAAAATGAACGATGAGAATAGCATCTGTCCTATAATGCGGCTTCTCGCTGCTCTATAATCGTTTGTTCTGCCATCGTCGATGATGTGGGAGAAGAAGAAAGTGAAGGAGAACGAAGAATTGAATCGGACAGCTCCGATAAAACAGAAGGTGATAACGTCTCAGATGGTTCCGATGAGTCATACGGTAAAGAAGAGTAGGAGGATACAGTCTGGAACCAGACTAATCGAGATTTTGAATCTCTAGTCCAAGCTGACATTCATTATCCGAACACGGTAGGAAAGACTAAGAGAATGGAAGAAAGTGTTGTTTACAAATCCTAATTTTTTTGGTTTGTTTTTCTTTTGTTGTCAAATATTCACAAAAAATGAAAATACAAACTGTTCACACAAAAGGTAAATAAAAAATACAACCACGACACACTTCATACACCTAAACAATCTAGGGTTCATCTGGGTCAACTAGACCTGCTCAAAAACTTAATTTATGAAGTAAAATTGTATCGTGAAACGGGCCCAAGATAGACAAATCAAGAAGCCAGGTGACTGCAGAGAAGAAGGGAGGTTTTACAATGCTATCGCGAAGTTCCTTAATAAGAATAGCCTTCTCTCTTTCGGCGGTTGCGCATTTCACACTTTTCTAGGCACTTCTTGAACAATATAACAATGGGCGGTGTTCGAAACACAATCAACTATTCCCTATTGAGCGCGATGTCCTTAAAGGCTGAAAGTCTAGTTTCTTTTAAGTTACTTGGGGTATGAAAATGTTGGATATAGATGTCCTCAAGTCAATTATTTTAATTGAAGGAGGACCTATACAAGAGAGAAATCTTACTCGAGATAATAGTATGTTATCCGGTTTGTCTTTATCTTTCATGTGATGCGTTTAATTTACTATCATATATCGTTTAGACATGGGATAAAATCCTAGTATTTTTCTTGACTACCAGAACGATGATGGAGATCATACTAGTAGGGCCTGAATAGTGGATAAGCACATCCTTAAATGTCCCTAGTTATAGAAGTATCGAGACTGGGCATCGGTACTCCAGTTTAGACTAGTGTGTACATTTTCTGATCTGCTTGGAGGGTGATAGCTGATCCTAAAGCTATTGATGTTTGAAATTGAGGATTGTATACAGGTGCTCATTGGATGAGTTACACTGGACGAACTCACCAAGAACTCCTAGTTGGTAATATACCAATGTTAGCTAGCAGTTCTCTTGTGACATGTGTACAGGATAGTCCCTAGGACCTGAGATCGCCACAGTGTCTCAAGTGTGTTCCCACTATACTTTGACTTCTACCCTACCACGGCTAAAAAGTGTCGTGCAAGCAGATTTTTGTTGGGTATAGTCCGGAAGCACATAAAGGCAGTGACCGGTTGAAGGGATTCGTCTCTCCCGGTATATTGAGTTGATACCGTGCTGTGTAGGATATGACTACAACCATAATTCGATGGCCATCGCAGTGGAGATAAACTGATATGTGTTATCAGTTGTACCTCCTGTTGGTTATGAGTCCTCTGTCGCACGACTTATCGAGTTATTAGGGTCTCACAAATTCCAAACCCTACACCTGATATGTGTTACTCTTAGAAAAACAGACCGGACTGTACGGTAATATCATTGATAGACTTTGTAGGGTTCAGATGAGCTTGCTTGTTGACCTTCTTTTGTTCAATACCTGGGTAGCCGTTACGTGCAGCTAGTACTACTGACATGCATTTGGGCTATGGATATGATCCTAACCTATTTCCAGCGTATTGTCGAGTCTTTAGAGTTTCATATAGAGCTTTCCCAGCACATGCAAAACGATGTAGGGCACGTATACGAATACATGCAGAAGTTCGATTAAACACATGTATTTGATACGCGTATTTTAATCGGGTGTATATTGATATTAGCCGGTATATATATGATATAGTCGGATTATTGTAGGGTTACGCCAGCGCCCCGACCATCAATCCATGGCCAAACACGGAACAAAAACTTTAAAAATCCAGCGCTACCGGAACCTGATTCCCGGATCGAACCATTAACCCTATATTAGTTAACTGTAAAAGGAGTTTAAGAGATTATACAGATCGATCCATGTCCTTCGATCTTCAATCTCTGTCCTTAGCTCGTCGCGGCTGCCTTGAACAAGTTCGTTCTCCAGTCTCCCTCGTCGAGGACGATCTATATCGAGGATTAGTAATACGGGCTCCCGCTTCAAAACCGAAGCAACTCGGACATCCAGTTTGCTAGCCTAGATGCACAAGATGAAGTAGAGGTAACGTGTAAATACTTTGTCTCAAAACACCTATGGATTTTCAACTCATGAGAAGGGTGGGTGGAGGTTGAAGAAGAAGCCATTGATGGAAAGTGTGATCTCAAGAAAGAAGCAAGTGAAGAAAAGAGTGAAGTGTTGTGAGCTATTTTTGAGAGTGTGAGCAACTAAAGAAAATTCCTTTACTAGAAAAGAACTACCCCCATCTCAAAATATCTCTTATGCCCTCACAAACTATCCCACGACACTATACACAAATATCTTAGCCAAGACAAAAGTCTAGCCATGCCAAGAATGAGTCACAATTTCCACCAAATAAACATTTAAACCAAAATGTTTAATCCAAAAAGAAAATGGAAACTCTAAAGTAATCTTGTAACAGAATTACAAGATTACCCCTCATCCGTATATACATACGCGCATCCGTATTCCGACTGAATACGAATACAACGAGACGAAAGTAATCTAACAATATAATACTAGGATCCGGCTTAAACCAAAGACCACTAGTATTATCCGTCCGATCATGATCCATGCAAAAGTGCACGTATATGATCGAACCCTGCCATAAAACCATACGGCCTCTACAACGTTTCGCCCGAACCAGGGAAACCCTCTGTGTGGGACTCTAAAGACTCGTTAATATGCTGACAGTGGGTTTAAGCACAAGCACGTCAGTGGCACTAGCTGTACGTAACGGCTTCTCAGGTATTGAGCAAAAGGGAGGCCGATGAGCAAACTCATCCTGAAACCCTACTGAGCCTGACAGTGACAATATCCATACAATCCGGTCCGTTCTTCTATGACTATCGCATATCGAGTCTAGGGGGATGGATAAAGTCAGACCCCTAATAACTTGACATTTAGTGTCAGTATGAAGCCAATCACCGACTGACAAAACTACTGATCCGAATCAGTAATTCTCGTCAACCCCGGCCGAGGATTTATGGTGACGGCCACCCATGCGTACCATGACATCAACCCCCAATATACCGGGAGAGACGAATCCCCTGACGATCCGCTCACTGTCTCAATGTGGCTCGGGACTATACCCAACTAAAACCTGCTTGCACGACTCCTTTGAGCCGTGGTAGGGTAGTAATCAAAGCACAGTGGGAACTCATACGAGATAAATGACGATCTCAGGTCGATAGACTAACCTGTACATATGTCACCAGGGAACTGCACTATGAAAATAGGTACAATACCAACTAGCATGTTCCCGGCGAGTCCGTCCGGTGTACTTATAATCCAATGAGCATCTGTATACGTCTTAGGTGAACCAACTAACACTAATGGCTTGTGAGACCGCCCACCGTCCCTCGTCGGGGTCTCGGTCCATATACACTAGTCTACTCTTGGAGTATCGATGCCCAGTCTCAAAACTCCTACGACTACGACTAGGGACACTTTAAGGATATGCTTATAGACCACCCAGCTCCCACGTATATGATGGCATTGAGTCTGAGACAGGGGAGCACTACTGACCGGTGATTTTATTATGACGCACTGGATATCCGGAGGATACCGACGTGGTCTTGAGATTTATGATACAGGCAAGTCCGGATAGCCGAAGCCTGAGATATTGAGATTTGATGATACCGGCCAGTCCGGATAGCCTGAGACTGAGATTTTGAGATATTGAGATATATATTTTGTGTCGATGCTTGACACTGATTCTCTGATGATTTCATTGATGATACTTAAATTTTTATACAGAAATCTCACTATATTAAGAAAACATTTTTCTCATTCATGATCTATTATGTTTTCATTATATTGCATTCATACATCATATTTATGATATATTGCTACCTGAGGCACTGACATGAGCACATGGGATTACACTTATGCATAGATGTTTACCCTTGCCATTATATTATGCTTCAGGCCATATTAGTATTTGAGGATATTTTGATCGTATTGACCTAGGATTGAGTCAAACATACGATTTCTGCTCTGTGATGTTTTCTACTCACGAGTTGGCAACTCACCCCTATTGTGCCACAGGTTTTGCAGGTTTTGCCGTACAGGTTTGTTCCGGCTTTGCTGGTGTACTACCCCTTTTCGGGTGATTGCTTTGGTAGGTGGGTTCACTTGCATCGTGACCATCATTGTATTTTATTTATTCAGTTATATCTAGTAAACTCCATCAACCAGACTTGTACATTATTTCAGACTTAGAAAACCAATTGTTATTCTTCCGACCTTAGAGTCGCGTGTTGTATTATTATGGGTTTCTTGATGATATTGAGTTTCCTTTTGAGTTTTTGATCTTCGCCCTTCGGCGTTGTATATTATATTGCTTGCGTGGTTGTGACAGCTAATTGGCGAAGAGCTAGCTCCTGCTTGGGGATCCCTTTATATATATATTATGCATGTTGTACCCTTTTGGGGCTAGTATTTACAAAGGAAACTCAGCCGAAATTTTCAGAAAAAACTTGAGATTTTAAAATGCAATACTTCGGCTTATGTTATTAAAACCACTTGCTTTAAAAATAAGTTTTCTTCACTTCTTCTTTAAAATGGTTTAGATTTCTGGGATTTTTGGCTTACTCGAATTAGATGCGGTCCTATAGACTTCATATGATTCAAGTGCCAGTCACATGCCATTTCAGGTCATGACAAAGTTGGTATCAGAACGAGATTTAACCTTGGTTCGAGTCTATGTTTGACTATGCGAAGTCTAGGGCGTATATATATATTCGGAACCTAGGCTTGACCTTACGGAACTTAGACTTGGTCGAGGGGGTATTAGACCCGAACTTTCGTCGCATAGGTTGACCTTGGTTGATGGAGTAGGTGACTTAAGTAGAGTAATGTACCGTGTGTATGTTCCGTGGCATACTTACGATATTCTACTCCGCTTAAGAAGCCTTAGGATGTACATTTCCTTACACAGAA
This sequence comes from Agapanthus africanus, assembly GCA_030015575.1. NCBI lineage: Eukaryota > Viridiplantae > Streptophyta > Magnoliopsida > Asparagales > Amaryllidaceae > Agapanthus > Agapanthus africanus. Next base: position 441,197,802 of record JASDDO010000019.1, read on the forward strand.
TTATATTCATTCTTATGATATATCCTCATCAATATCGGTTTATGGTTTTGCTGCCATGATTACATGGGCAGAGAGAACTATGGCTAGAGTTGCGTCAGCACGAGCTCATCACGGACGAGGACTGACCAGGGCATGATTCCAGGGACACACGATTGTATAGATGTGTCATTTTATTGTGTTTTCGCGCCATGAGCATATGATGGATCGCTTTTACAAAATTTCTCGGACGTGCAGATCAGCACCAGAGGATTGGGCCACTGATAGAGGCTGGCTAGAATGTGTTGATCGTAGATGTATCACCTATTCTTGAGGATTGAGGCACTGTTTAGCGTGCGGACGAATGAGCCAGTTGTTGCTGCGAATGATGAGATATCGCCTCAAATGTTGGAGCTATTGCAGCATGAGTTTATACTTAGAGATATGATAGAAGATCGCTAGTCACCCAAGGATGAATGACTAGGACATGTGGTTCGTTCATTTACCCCGATGCAAGGTCTTCAGATTGACTGATTCCAGTTAGATAAGTCTTCACCCAGGTATGTTGGGAGTCGATAGAAGACGATCGAATGTCAGAAGCCCATTTTTTCAAGTTTAATGTATTCAGAAAAACATGCAAGTAATTACGTGGACCTCTAGAAGAATGAAACCCTAACTCGATATAATGACCATGTGAACGCTTTGAAACCTTATGGTTTGCGGCAGTTCCGCGATGCCATTAATGAGGCTTGGGTTTGCCCTTCTACGATTGGTCCATAGGTACTGTGGCATGTACTGGAATACTATTAAACTGTACTTAAGATGTTGAGCTCTTGAGGGATTATGGAACTTTGAAGAATCGATCGAAAGGTTCGACATCATTCGGATATCATGTGATGGGATACATTGCTTGGGAGACTCCAGATACGAGTATAGCCATTGGAGCGCAGTCCATGTAGCCACGAAGAGACAAGTCCGAATTAGATGACATTAGAGAAAAGTGGAGTAAGAGCTTCGTACGAGAGTTTGACGAGATGACGTTCCACTCCGGTGACACCAGAGGTGTGATACGCATGCAGAGGCGTTGTATATAGATATATCTTCCAGAAGGAGTCGCGATGAGTATGCAGCCATTCCGAAACAAGAAACAAATTTATTAAAGGATGATGACTTTCGGGCAGTTCAGCAGAAACGCGATTTAGGAGACACCATGACAGGATCTTTCTGGAATACAATATGAGAAGACTTGGACCCAGGATCAGTCATATTACGCACACCCATTAGGCCAGAGTTCGGCATCGTCGACGAGACATGTTAGGAGTGACCATGACAGTTGGCCAGTGATCTTTGGAGGATGTGCTAGGGCGGGACTGTTTCCGCCATCTTTGATTTTGGTATTTTGGGCGATTTATTTGCATGATTGAGTTTTCGTGCACCACAGTTGCACTCGATTTGGATTTTATGTTGTTCAAGATGTTTGACTTTAGTTTCATGCCTATGATTTGTAGGTGATTTGACTTATGCTTTCGGTGTAGTTTACATGCACTTTTAGTATTTTTATTCGATTTTGTGCATGCTGATGCCGTAGTTATGGGATTATATACCACGGTATACCTGATTTGGATTGAGATTTGTTGTATACCGTCGATTTCGATTGCGATATTCGATATTTGTTTTCATGCACTTTGTGCTTGTATTTTATTTTTTGCGCATACTTGACGCGCTTGATGCGATTTTGGTGCACACCAGATGCACTAAATTGGGATTTTTCGTGCATATCAGATACACCTGATATTGTTGTCAGGCACACACCATTGCCCTTGACAGGTGTTTCGTGCACACCCGTTGCACTTAGATTTTGTTTTTGTGCACATGTATGGCACATTCATCGATTTCGATTTCCGTGCGCACCAGACGCTCGTGGCATTCTTATACGTATCTTTGGGATTGGTTTCTTTTGGAGCGGTATGTTTTATAATATTTACTACTTGGTATAGTAGCCGAGCAGGACTAGTCAGAGGACAGTACCTGAGTATGTTTTTGCATGCATTGGTAGTTATCGAGGGGATTTCCAAAAAGGAGCTATAGTCTCAGTATTTACTTACGTGTCTGAGGTGACACGAAACATTTTACAAAGGAAACCCTTCTAAATTATTTTCCAAACGGCGGGACGCATATTAAACAAAGGGTATATATATATAGTTATTCTTTTATAATAAACGTCCGCTACTTGTGCTGTGATACGCGCATCGTGCAAAAAATTGAAAAAGGGTTTGGCATGCATTTCTTTCAGATGTTTTGACGAGTTTACAACAATGCGTACTATGTACATATTATAGTTTTGATGTATATCATATTGGTTTTCATATTGGACTTTGACATTGGTGTCTTCAACATTATTCCGATGATTGCGTGATGCTTGACGGAGTTTTGATTTTTGAGTTATATACCCGTTTTTCATGCGCATGCATTGCGCTACAATATGTTTTACGTATGTATGATTTCGGAGCCTCGACGACTTGATCATTTTACTGAAATATTTTAGTATTTGAGGGGTTTAAATTTAAATTCGGGGACCGAATTTCTTTAAGGGGGAAGATTGTAACGTTTTGAAAATCGTTTAGGTGAAATTTCCGATAATCGGTAAATAACTGGTGTTTTCCGTAAAAACCAAGATATAATCATTTTTCGACATAGACTTAAATATACCTATTCTAGCTAAGTAATTGCTAGTATTTGGTATTTAATTGGTCGCTTGTAAATTTCTAGTTTACTTTAAAAAAAATCCGAAATTAATTATTTTTAATATTATTTTAAGATTTCACTAATACATTTAATTAGTGATAATGACAAATTGGAATAGGTTAATACAAATTCTGTGAACCATGACAACCTTATCCCAAGTTTATAACATGTTTTCTTTTTCCCTTGTTGGTAGCAAGGTTCTAGTTAATTCTAGGCTGATAGGAATTAGAATAAAATAGAATAATTGAGGTAGGGTGTATTTTGAGGTTTGGGTTGTGTGTGTTTTGACTTTAGCCCCACCCCACACTCTCTCTCCCCTCTTCATGACCGGCCTTGCTGCAGTACAGCCCCTACCCCACACTTCACCACTTCATTCTCCTCAAATGAAAAGATAAAAAGAATAAAGAATTGATTAAAGAGGTATGGTGTGAGGTGATTGAAGTATGGGCTTTTTTTTTCTTTGGCTTGGAATTCATTCCTACACTCATACCTCACACTCTCTCCTCACCTCCTTGCTGGCCGAGCAAGGCAACCCCCCCCCCCCAATTCTCCTATTTTCCCACTCCTTTTATCATGAAAAATCCTCCAAAATTGATCAAAAATTAATGCTAAACCTCACCAATTCTTCACTTAACCTTCATCCAATTTTCCTTGGCCATTCAAGCATGGATTTTGGGAGCAGGAGAGCATTTTGGGATGGCTAAGTTGCAACCTAGATCTATGGTTTGTGAGGTATAAATCCTAACTAAATTGTTTAATGAGTTGCTAATTACTTCAATTTATTTAATTTTGATTTTTAATTTGGGTTCTAACTTCAAACTTGAAATTCAAGAAAAGGGTTTGTTACCGAGTGAGGGTTTTTATCATTAGATTATGGTCTTAATGAGTAGTTTAATATGTTAAGTAATGCAAAACCTAGTCTAGTTGTTAATTTGTTAATTGTTACATTTAATTTGTCCTAATTATATAACTTGCAAACTAGGTTTTTAAATTAATGTGTAATTAGATGAAATTAAAATTTATTAGGGTTTGAGTGGCTTAATTAAGATGTCTAGTGAGCATTGTGGCCACCGGAATTGTTATATACATATAGAATTTTGCTAAAACGGCTAAGGGTTGCTTACTAGGTTTTCGGAATAAATAGCTTTTAATTGAATTTGAGGTTTTGGTGAATTATAACCTATTTCATATCATAATTAGTGTGTTGTGAAAGCGCAATTGGTTCGAGTGGGTACTAGGATTAGTGGTTTTCAGGTATTGCAACACTAGTGGTGATTTGTGGCGTTGTCGCGGAGTGTTTCGTGCACCAAGTGTGTACGCGTCGCGTTTATACGCGGAGCTGACTTGTATTGTTTGTGTCCGCGGATATTTATATTTATTCTCTTTTACTTGTTTACGTTGCTAGGATTGGGTGCAGAGGCGTCGGGTGTGGCGTGGAAAGGACAGAGCTGAAATCAGAGCAGATTAGCCGAGGCATCCAGGTGAGTAGATTATATCTACGGAGGAAGTCAGGTGGATGGCGTATAGCACCCCCGCAGTCTCATAGTATAAAACGCGATTTCTTTATGTTGTATGTGTATATATATATATATATATATATATATATATATATATATATATATATATATATATATATATATATATATATATATACCTAGTAAGAAATGCTAGGTGATTTTGGGATAGTTTTAGGATACTTGTAGGAAACCGCATTTCGTTAGTTTCTTAGTCGCGAACCCTAGAGCAGTGATTTGCATACACGCATACATTTTATTTCTTGTACGTAAATGGGGATATGTATATATATATATACATACATACATAGGTATGGAACTATGTATATATATACGTATACATATACATGGATGATGAGGATAGTATTTGGTACTTGGAGATGGGTCGATGTGATTGGGCATGATGCCATGAGATCGGTGATGTGATTTGGTTCGTATTTTGAGATACGACATGATTTTATAGCGGATCTTTAGGCGATGTGTTTTCATACACACACACATATATATATGTTGATGGTATCAGTATGTACTAGACTTTAGATCAGTACCCCCAGTTCATGATATATGATGATAACGATACCAGATGAATAATGAGATGAATATAATATTCGACCCGTACCCAGATTTGGGATGCCGTACGACGGATTTATCGTACGAGATATAATTATGATAATTGATCCGCACTCTTGACTCGAGGATGTCATAGTATATATATTGTATCGTACATGATACTATTGAGGCGGGATCACCGACTATTATATATATATATATATATATATCGACTCAGACTTAGATGGTTTTCCTTACCCTTTCGATTAGTCTGTTAGTTTAGTCCTGTAGTTTACTTAATAGATGTTAGACTGGGCTCGAGTCATACTTATTTCAAAACTAACAAATCGTGAGTATTTTAAAGACAGGCCAAGGGATGCTACGGATATTTCAAAGGACGTACATTTTTGTAAAAACACCGTAGCCCCTATTTTCTAAACACCACGAATCGTGCGATTTCAGATAACAAAAAACTGTTTGACTCGTATATAGGAATGTTTATTTCTTTATTGCTTCATTTACTATTCATTTTCTATTTATTCTGCTGTTCGCATTGCATTGCATGCTTATATGTATTTTTGTTAGTAATGATGAAACATGTTGTTAGGACACCAGCACTATTACTGATGATGCGTACGCTCTACGTACACTCGCTTGCCGGCTCACACACCTTCATCGGTAATTACTATGTCACATACACTTTAGAAGATATTACTCTATTGACATATCTTACTAGCTGATAGTTCCTATATGTTATTGATTTCATATGCTAGTTTAATTATTGCATTCTATGCTTGATATCAGATGCATTCATATATTCATTGTCATGCAATATTATAGGGCCAGTCCGGATAGCCGGAGCCCAGTATTCAGTATTATTTTCATGAGATTGTTATTTCGGATTTTCATGAGATTTCTAGATTTGGAGAAACCGCAAAGATTTATAAACTGATTATCATTTTCAAAAAATAGAAAATTGCAGTTTTCTCCTGATATGAATTGAGATACGTCCACCATGAGTTTTCTCAGCTCTTGAGCGATATCATACACCCGATTCGAGGAGGAGGAACCGTCTGTGGGTGCATGGTGGACCCGGTGCGGTACCCCGGGGCGAGAAGGTCGCAGATGATGGCGTTGAGCCTGAGACAGGGGAGCACTACGGACCAGTGATTTAATTGTGACGTGCCGGATATCCGGGTGGCGTTGAGCCTGAGACAGGGGAGCACTACTGACCGGTGATGTTATTGTGACGCGCCGGATATCCGGAGGATACCAACATGGTCTTGAGATTTATGATACAGGCCAGTCTGGATAGCCGGAGCCTAAGATTTTGAGATATTGAGGTATATATTTTGTGTCGATGCTTGACGCCGATTCTATGATGATTTCATTGATGATACTTAAATTTTTATACGGAAATCTCACTATATTAAGAAAACAGTTTTCTCATTCATGATGTATTCCATTTTCATTATATTGCATTCATACATCATATTTATGATATATTGCTACCTAAGGCACTGACATAAGCATATGGGATTACACTTATGCATAGATGTTTACCCTTGCCATTATATTATGCTTCAGGCTAGTATTTGAGGATATTTTAATCGTATTGACCTAGGATTGAATCATACAAATGATTTCTGCTCTATGATGTTTTCTACTCACGAGTTGGCAACTCACCCCCGTTGTGCCACAGTTTCTTGTAGGTTTTGCCGTACAGGTTTGTTGCAGCTTTGCTGGCGCACTGCCCCTTTTCGGGTGATTGCTTTGGTGGGTGGATTCACTTGCATCGTGACCATCATTGTATTTTATTTATTCAGTTGTATCTAGTAAACTTCATCAACCAGACTTGTACATTATTTCAGACATAGAAAACCAGTTGTTATTCTTTCGACCTTAGAGTCACGCGTTGTATTATTATGGGTTTCTTGATGATATTGAGTTTTCTTTTGAGTTTTGATCCTTGCCCTTCGGCGTTGTATATTATATTGCTTGCGTGGTTGTGACCGCTAATTAGCGAAGAGCTAGTTCCCGCTTGGGGATGTCTTTATATATATTATGCATGTTGTATCCTTTTGGGGCGAGTATTTACAAAGGAAACTCTACCGAAATTTTCAGAAAAGACTTGAGATTTTAAAACGCAATACTTCGGCTTATGTTATTAAAATCACTCGCTTTAAAGATAAGTTTTCTTCACTTCTTCTTTAAAATGGTTTAGATTTCTGGGATTTTTGGCTTACTCGAATTAGATAGGGTCCTATATACTTCATATGATTTAAGTGCCAGTCACATGCCATTTCGATTCGTGACACTAACACTAATCCAAAGTCACCTAAAGTATTACTTATTAAGTATGCACATCTCATAACAACATGTATATAAATATATATATATATATATATATAAACTCATCAAGTGCTACGAACTTGCGGGGGTGCTATACTACATCCACCCGACTTCTCCCATAGATATATATCTACTCATCTTGATCCTTGCTTACCGACGCCGATGTCGCCATGCTCTTGCGTGTCGTCCCGAAGTTCACGCGGAGGTACCTACATGCCATAACACATCGTATCGCATTAAAATCCAATTCAAAACCAAAACGATACACGAATCGCACATAGGTTAAAACCTATGGTCTACTCATGCAAAAGAGCCAAATAACACCCGATATCGACGTACAAACGTCAAGTGGTCGATACAAAACACAAAATCAAAACTTCAAGTCATGAAAGTCACAAAACAAAATAGCAACCCTAGAAAAATGGTTCCAGATTTGGTTTCAGGTGAAATAGGGATGAACAAACAGTACTGGGTGATATATAGGAGGTATATAAACTACGAAAGCAACCTGGGCACAAAATTCCACAATGTGGCCGGCTACATTCCCCTAATTTCTGGCTTGCTCGGTTTTACTGGCTTGGATATGGTTCGTTTTCATAGGGTGGTCTTGTAGTGGTCCATCTAGGTTAGTGGTGTTGTTTGTTTTTCTTGTAAAGGTCTTGGATCATTCCAGATTCCCTGTAGGTACCAAAAGTTCACAAAACCGACATGGAAGTTTCAAGTTTCAAGTTTTAGAGCTTAGTTCAGGTTTGATCTGGGTTTCTAACACTATGGGGGGTTTAAGGTCACCACTAAAGTTCCTTGCACTATCACAACTCAAGAATTCCTCAACCCTCTTTTAGGAATTTTCAAACCTCACTAAACATCACTAAATTGGTTCTAAACATGTATGGCTACTAAAGTGAATGAAATATTATACTAATGGTGAAGAAAGTCCCTCATTTGGCAACTCAAAAATTTTCTTGAGTTTCCCCAAGTGCTCAAAATCCTAGCTTTCTTGGTCCAAAAAGCTTGTAGTGAGCTTGTGCACATTTTTAATGAAAGCAAGATGATGTTTTGATGTGTTTTAGGGTGTGTTGTGAGGATTTAGAGGAGGGATGAGAAGTGGCCTGCCAAGATGAAGGGAGAGGAGAGAAAATGATGAGGATAAAACGAAAACAAAGAGCTATGACCAAGGTTGACCCCCCACCTCTCTCTCTCTCTCTCTCTCTCGCCCATACCTCCTTTGTTTAATCAATTTTTCTTTTCTTTTCTTTTCTTTTCTTTTCTTCTCTTCTCATTTTATAAAAAAAAACAAAGCCATGTGTTCCCTCATGGGAATTAAATAAAATACAGATACAGCAGCAAGGAAAACCATCAAGTGGAGCATCACGTGCTCACACGTGACCCGGTCTCACGTGTAGATACGTGACCATTTACAGACAAAGCCTATAGACACTGAATAAAATAAAAAAATTGGAAGATGCTGTGTTGGTGGGCATCACGTGCCCACACGTGACCAAGTCTCACGCGCAAACACGTGACCATTTACAGGCAAAACCTGTAGACAATGAATTAAATTCTAAATTAATTGCTTAATCAATGGGGCCACATGTCAACACGTGATGGGTCTCTGAACCCTCTGAACTAATAGAATTGAAATTCTAATCAAATGCTTTATCAAGTAGGGTCACGTGCCAACACGTGATAAACTCCTAACCCATCTGAGCTAATATAATTAAATTCTAATTAAAAGGGAATAAAAAACCTTAATTGGAAAAATATTTCTCTAGATCTTTCCAAACAAAAAGATTGCACTCTGTAAAGTGGAGCATCGGTGGATTAAAAATCCAATGGTGATTAAAAATCACCAGTTTATAAAAAGATTCTACATAAGGAAATATTTTCCTAAAATCTGCCGGGACCAACAAATAAAATATCGTTTGGATTAAAATTCTAATGGTGAATAAAATTCACCGAGTGATCTAAAAGATCATGTTGGTTGCAAAATCAATCAAAATCTCTCAAGGAGAGATTGGCTGAACAAACTGATTATTTTCTTTCTCCTATAAATCGGAGCCAAGAAGAGATAAAAAAAAGAGGAGGAAGAAATACAACAACAGAGAGAGAGAGTACAAAAAATAGAGAATTTAATTCTTCAAAGAGAAAAGAAGATCTCTACAGAAAAGAAAGAAACCCTAGATAAGAGAAGGAAAGAGATCATTCTATAAGCTCCCACAAAACAAAAGAGAATTTAATTCTCAAATTAAGAGTTTAACTCTTCAAAATAAGAACTTAGTTCTTCCTCTGGTTGAAGATCTGCAGAAGCAGATCTCCCCATAAGTTGAGAATTTAATTCTCATCAGGGAGATTCTGTCATGCAGATCTAAAACCTGAGGGAGGAGCTAAGTTCAGAGAATTCTATTCTCCCACAAAGCATATATGAATTTAATTCCTCCAATAAAGATAGGGTTTAACCCTTAATACAAGAACTTAGTTCTTCTTCATGGTAATAGATCTGCAGAAACAGATCTCCCCATAAGTTCAGAATTTAATTCTCATCAGGGAGATTCTACCATGCAGATTTAAAAACTTAGAAGGAGAATTGGGTTTAAAGAGTTTAATTCTTTCGAACATATAGGAATTTAATTCCTCTAAATAAAATTAGGGTTTAACCCTATAAGAGAATTTAATTCTTATACAAGGGATTCATCTCTCCATGCACGTAAAAGGATCAAGTCCCCAACATGATCACGTGGCAACACGTGACCCTCCCCTCTAATGACCAAAAGCGAACGAATAAGATTAGCTCATGTGCTCCCACGTGACCCTTGAACAGACTTCTCAAAATAAAAAGGGCAGAATCGGTTTTGGGTGACTCACATTTCCCTATGTGACCCCTGGCAAATACCTCTTTAAAAAAGAGAAGATGGAAAAAGCTGAAGGATTAATATCCAACGCATGGACGCCCTCACGTGTCCCTACGTGACCTCTAGCAAATCCTTTTAATATCCAATGCATAGGTACTCATCACGTGCCCACACATGATGGCCATGAAGATTAAGTGTTTAACAATTACTTGCATATTCTGAGAATAAGATAAAGGAAGTTTGGCCCAACATTCAGGTGCCTCACGTGACCCACGTGAGCGCTTCCTTTTGTAGTGTTTAACACAATTTTATGCATTTCATCCTTAGTGATTAAAACTATTTTAAGCGCATCACGTGGGAGAACGTGATAGACGAGTGTACTCTAGTGTTTAACACTATATTTGAGCCAATCTTAGCTAAGTCTTCCAGAGGCAGGACCCTTCCTTTTGACTGAACCTCAAATACACTCTTCTCTTCCGAAATTGGTCATCTCATATGACATTCAAAGCAAAACCCAAAGCCTTTCAATCAACTTTGATTCGAGGGTACATCTCTTCACACCTCTGATACATGTCGTTGTAATTCTTCAACGTCTTCAGAGAGGTGGTGGGTCCTAATGACTAGTAACTATCTGGTGCATTTTCAAACCTATGTTTGCATCTGAACTTGGACCGCAATGTCCCTAAACTAAACAATAGAGCCCAAATGCTCTTTTTTGGATCTAAATGATCCTGTTAAGTAGATCTTAGTCTAAAAATTAGACTAACATATCCTTAACAAACATTTAAGTCGATCTTAATCTCAAACGAGATTAACAATCCTTAAATCAATCCAACTACAGATCCCCCAACCAACATTGGTTCGAGGGTACATCTCTTTACTCCTCTGATACTTGTCATTGTAATCCTTCAACGTGTTCAGAGAGGTGACAGGTCCCGACAACCAGACATTCCACGGACTGTGGGGTCCTTAAACTCATGGACTATGATGTCCTTAAACTTTACGGGCTATTAGGTCCCTAAACTCATAGACTATGATGTTTTTAAACTTTATAGACTATGACGTCTTTAAACTGGACCGTAATATCCTTAAACTAATTATGGACCGCAATATCCCTAAACTAAACAATAGAGCCTTAATGCTCTTTTGTTGGATCTAAAGGATCCTGTTAAGTAGATCTTAGTCTAAAAATTAGACTAACGTATCCTTAACAAACGTTTAAATTGATCTTAGACTCAAATGAGATTAACAATCCTTAAACCCAACCCAAACCCAAATCTAAGAAAATACGGATTTGGACTAATCCACGCCCTATAGGCGACAACATAAATTAGTCTCCGTATACAATCCACGGGCAACCAAAAATAAAACAAACAAACACAACACGAAGTGACCATCTGGAGAAGGAGAAAGTTGTTACCGCGATGCGGTAACGTAATTAACTGCAGGGGCTTACTCCTGTAGGGAAGAGTGTCCCCACAATCAAAAACCCCTCACAACGAGGGGGAACCTGACGAAGCTTGCTATAATGGCCGCATCTGTCTAAACCTCCGATATACGGTGCCATAAATCAACTTGGCACTTTCGGAGAGGTGGATGGTTGAAACCAAATAGCATTTGCCCATAAAATTCGGGCCAGACGTCTGATTGATGGTTGTTTTGCATACGTGCGTTTTTGAATCAAAGAAAATACCGTAATCAATAACGGTATCGCTTGGTAGCTAGCCGGTTGAGTACAGGTCGGTCCACAGGAAGATGGATTCCTTTTCTTTATATTTTAACGAGTTAAATCCAAAAGATTTTGGGTTTTATTTTAAGATATAAGAATGAGATAAAAGTTTATAAAAAGCTTGCTAGGGTTAAGATTAGGTTGGTTTGGAAAATCAATTATTCGCACCGCTTTCTTTGCCCTAATTAAGAACTTTTAGGTGTTAAGGTAATAATAACAAAGGGAATTAGCACGATTGGGAAGAAACTAGGTTTCTTCCCTTTGGTCCTTGTCCGTCCTTTCTTAACTCTTACCCTAACCTCTATGGAAATCATACACAATCGGTCTTTAACTATGGTATCACCGCTACCTCATGGGATAGGGTGCCGTAGTGAGCGGTGTGTGTTTGTATGCATAGAGTCCTATTTTAAAATGTTGAACGGGCAAGAAAGGGATGGAAGATTTTCATCTCTCAAAACTTCCCTAAACCTAACCCTAACAAGTGAGGAACTACTCGCTCATTAGGGAATTGATAAATGAGTTCATTTTTTTATGGTTTTAATTTAATAACTAAGGCAGATAAAAAAAATTATAACTACGGCAGATAAAAAAATTTATAACTACGGCAGATAAAAAATTTATAACTACGGCAGAAAAGAAATTCAAGATAAAAAAAACTTACTTCTTTATTGATGCACCCTTTGACAGATTACATGGAATTGAAAATCTAAGATCTAGAAATTAAAAGAGGCATCTCAAAAGAGGCACCCAAAAAGAGGCACGCTCCAAAAAAGAGCTGTAGGATTCCTATTTATAGATAATAGAAACCCTAGGGTTTACATCTGATCCATATCTAGAATTACAAAAATACCCTTAAGAAAACCGAGTCAATGCACCGACGCACCGACACGCACCGACACGTGCGATGTACGGCCGTGGATCCACGGCCATAAGCCTGGTTTGGCCGCGGTTCCGCGGCCATTTGATGGGCTTGTGGGCTGATTTCTTCAGGGCTTCTATCTGTTGCTTTTTCCTTCTATTTTCTTCACTTGGTTCATCAGAATGTCTTCTAGTTTCTTCCAGATTTCCACAGTGCAGAATGTTGTGGACTTTTCCCGTTCGCTTCGTGTTGAAGTCTTGAATCTTGTGCTGCCTTTGTAGTTTTTGAAATCGAACTGTTCATTGATCTTCATTTGTTCCTTAACTGTAGACGGCATCATAAAGATTGTTCTATTTGTTGGTTGTTCTATTTGTTGGTCGTAGTCTCACTTTTGTAGCGTCTTTTCACCATTTTCACTGTATTGTTCCGAGAACCTGTAACCTGCAAGTATTCAACAAACATGGATCAAAAGCACCTATTTATTTGTAAAATGATTAAGAATGGGGAATATAATAATGCAAAATTATGAGATGAACAACGTCCCAACGTCTCGGTCGCGTTTTCGGCGGTAGAACAGATTCTGGCATGCCCGGTGGGACCTTTTTCTCTTTCCACTCTACACTTCGTGTGTCATGTTTTTCCCATGATCAGATAATCACGGTGTGTATGTTTGTGGTTGACCTTAGGGGAGTGGATACTGAAGTCGGCGCTTCGTCTCTATGAAGAATGGCGTTTGTTCCCACCTTAGCAACACAGGCTCTGTCATATCTGGTGGAGTCAAGTACGGGCCACTTGCAGGTTCAAATCTCTGCAATTCGGCTCTTCAAGAAATCAACAGGCTTCTCTTTGGGTCGATGCTCCCACCTCCGATCATCGGTGCCTCAACGCCGATGGAGGAAGCCCAGAGGAAGTCTGTCGTCCACAGGCGAGCTCCCCAAGCAGCAGCTTTGCCGATGGAATCAGTCCTCAAACAACTGGCACATGCCAAGGACCAAGGTCGACGCAGGGGGTAGAATATTCAAGCTCTCAAAGGAAACAGGGGGCAGGTTCAGCAAAATCCTGAAGCTAATCAAATCTCGGGCGTAAGAAACGGTCGACATCGATATCAGCGTCATACAAATTGAGCTGGGGGCAGTTCTCCGTATGGTCCTGTTTCAACCCCAGTGGTGAATGTTGTTGTTCCAATTGGGAACAACTTCAAATTGTTGTGAAGGGTCAGACAAAGTTCTCCTACTGCAATATTGAAGAAGTCTCTGCAGCCCATGGAGATCCCACGAGAGCAGAACTAGTTCGCTCCGTAAGACAACTTTCCTCATCTATATATAAGGTGTGGAAGCAGGTGAAGGGGACTCACCCCAAGAGGGATCCTGATACAGCGGTTCCTCCCAAAACCAAAGTGGCTTTTTACACTAAGAGGCCCAATAAAGCTCAAGTGCCCGAAGCGAACTCCAAAGGCCAAGACTCCAAACACCCCAAGCCTGGGGGCACGGTAGTTCACATAGTCTATGTGTTGAATTCCAAAGACGAAGTTTGAGTTTATACTAGTCATCGACCTCAAACTCGATCCGTGACAAAAGTTCAACTGCAACGTGAAAATCTACAGGAGATGCTCGCTCAGGCGGCAGCAAAAGCTTGTCCATCACCTAAGGAAAATTGACTAAGGAACGGCAAATGATCCACGGCCGACGTTCGTCAGTAAGCTGTTGTTTGAAAAGCAGGTGGCTATGCTTAAAGATGTGCTCGTGCAGTATAAAGACTGCTTCGCATGGAACTACTCCGAGATGCCGGGACTAGATCCAGAAATAGCCGTGCACAAATTGGCGATATCTCCGGACTTCAAGCAAGTCAAACAAGCACCAAGGAGGATGCGGCTCGAGCTTGAGATGAGCATCAATGCCGAAGTCAAGAAGCTAATCGACTCCGGTTTCATCCAGGAAGTTCAGTACCCTGACCGGATTTCCAACATCGTCCTAGTGATGAAGAAAAATGAGACGGTGCGCATCTGCGTGGACTTTCGAGACCTCAACAAAGCTTGCCCAAAGGATGATTTTCCTGTACCGGTTACCGAGCCGATGATAGACAACACGTCCACTCACGAAGTTTTCTCCTTTATGGATGGCTCATCAGGGTACAATCAAATAAAGATGCACCCTGAATACCAGAAGCATACCGCTTTCCGGACTCCTCTGGGCATATTCTGCTACAAAGTGATGCCTTTCGGTCTGAAGAACGCCGGAGCTACCTATTAGAGGGCCATGACGAAGATTTTCGATGACCTCATACATGAAGTCATCGAATGCTATATCGATGACCTTGTGGTGGAAAGCAAATCGCATGAGGAGCATTGGGAGTATCTAAAAGTAGTGTTCCAACGTCTTCGGAAATACAACTTGAAGATGAACCCTCTAAAATGCGCGTTCGGAGTTTCCTCGGGAAAATTCCTAGGATTCATCGTACGACATCGAGGCATCAAAATAGACCCGTCGAAGATCAAGGCGATCATGGAAATGCCTTCGCCAAGAACTCTCAAGCAACTGCGGTCTCTCCAAGGAAAGCTCACGTATATCCAACGGTTTATAGCCAACCTCTCCAGCAAATGCCGTCCTTACAGTCACTTGATGAAGAAGGGAACCCCGTTCGTTAGTGATCGCAAATCCTAAAGTGCACTAGACGAAATCAAGCAATACCTACAGAATCCGCCAGTACTAACCGCTCCGGTCAAAGGAAAGCCTCTCATTCTGTACACAACAACCCTTGAAGGTTTTTTAGGCGCACTATGGGCACAAGAAAATGACCAAGGGAAGGAAAGAGCCTTCGACTATTTGAGTCGAGTTCTCTTAGGGGCAGAAAACAATTACTCCCCCATTGAAAAACATTGCCTGGCGTTAATCTTTGTGATAACGAAGCTCCGGCACTATGCATTGGCGCACGAGGTCCATCTCATATCAAAAGTGGATCCTCTCAAGTATTTGATGTCAAGAGCCATACTAACGGGACGGCTCGCTAAATCAGCCCTCCTCTTGATGGAGTTCTCGATAACTTATCGTCCGCTCAAGGCAGTGAAAGGCCAGGCCATCGCCGACTTCCTCGTTGAGCATCCGATACCTACCGATTCTCCCTTAAACTGTGAATTGCTAGACGAGCACGCGTTTGACACTATCGATGGGGAGAAAGGTGGGAGTGATACCTGATGGGAACTCTATTTCGACGGAGCATCTTCTATGAAGAAGCGAAAGCACAATTCCCTCATAATCAAATCTGGGGTGGGCCTCATCTTCGTGACTCCACAAGGAGAGATAATGTGCTTTGCCTTTTCCTTAACAGAGCTGAGGATGAAAAATGAAGCCGAATATGAAGCTTTGATAGCAGGTCTTGAGATCGCTGTCGACATGGGAATTAAAAACCTCCTCATATAGAGAAACTCCCAACTGGTTGTTAGCCAAGTAAACGGTGAATATCAAACGTGCAAACCAGAATTGGTAAAGTACGGTGAGAGAGTGCAACAACTGCTGACTTGAATCCCTTCCTACGCCCTGGAAAGCATACAGCGTGCAGAAAATAGCAAGGCGGATGCATTTGCCAAGCTCGCTAAAGAACTGGCCGACGAGAACTTCGATGACGTAAGGATCGTTGTGCAAAGCCGCCGGGTTCTTGCACCGGAAGAAATATTTCCGGAGTCGTCCGAAGAAAAGGGAGAGACCGAGCAAGCGACCCTACAAATAAAAGACCACAAAAATTCTAAGGATTAGAGAGAAGTCTTTATAAGCTACTTCAAATTCCGTCGAACACCTGAAGATGCGTCCTCAAAATATCAGCTCATGAAACGAGCTCTATCCTTAGCCTTCGTTAATGATAATCTGTATAAGAGATCGTTCGACTCCCTATGGCTAAGATTCCTGGGACCGGAAGAAGCGAGGAGAGTCATCCAAGAAAGTCATGACGGACTCTGCGGTTCTCACCAAGCCTGGACGAAGATAAAGCTAAAGATCAAAAGGATGGGCTACTATTGGCCCATAATGATCCAAGACTGCCTCGAATACACGAAGCAGTGCCACTCGTGCTAGATTCATGGGGACTTCATCCATCAGCATCCAAATCCGCTACACCCGACGGTGGTTAACTGGCCGTTCGAAATATGGGGAACTGACATAATCGGGCCCATTGAACCAGCATTGTCCAGAGGAAATCGGTTCATACTGGCGACAACTGATTACTTCTCCAAGTGGGCAAAAGCAGTACCACTAAGAGAAGTGAAGACGAAGAATATCCTCCATTTCTTCAAGACACACGTCATCTATCGGTTCGACACTCCGCGACGGATTATCTCCGATAACGGGCCGGCCTACAGAAGCCATAAGATCAGCCGCTTCGCACAGCAGCATAATATAGAGTGGAGATACTCTTCGACCTATAATTCTCGAGCTAATGGTCTGGATGAGGCTTTCAACAAGACCTTGATGAAGATCGTGAAAAAGACGGTGTCTCGAAATAAGAAGGACTGGCATGAGAGACTACATGAAGCTCTCTGGGCGTATCGAACTATGTTCAAAATGGCCACAAACACAACGCCATATGCATTGGTATTCGACACAGAAGCAGTACTTCCCTTGAAGATAGAGTTACCCTCTCTACGAGTGGCAGTTCGCTAAGAGTTAACAGACGAAGAGAATGCTCATCTTCGGCTTGAGGAGCTCGACGCCCTTGATGAAACCCGGCTCATGGCGCAACAAAACTTGGAGGCTTACAAAGCAAAGATGACGCGCTCATACGAGAGATTGACTAGGCCGAGAACATTCTGCCAAGGCGAACTCGTGCTAGTAGTCAAGAGACCTATGATCCCCAATCATGCCAAACGGGGGAAATTCGAGCCAAACTATGAAGGCCCGTACATTATAAATAAAGTCTACTAAGATGGGGCTTACTTGCTCATGGATATGCATGGCAAAAGACCCTTCAGGACAATAAACGGCCGGTCCTTAAAAAAATACTACGCCTGACGAGTCACGGCCGAGGTCAACGATAGATGACGACGCCTATGTCCGCTCGCTATCTTCCCAAGCCTGAACTCTATAAGTAGTATCCGATGAAACCTCGCTTCAAAAACGTGCAACGGACCGAAACGTCCCTAAACCAACGATGGACCGCGATGTCCTAAAACTTGCAACTGACCGAGACGTCTATAAACTACTATGGACCGCAGCATCCCAAGGCTGACAAAAAAAACAGTACGTCCATAAGCGAGATGGCACGGATGAAAACCCAAAAGGGCTCCGTGAGTAAAAACAGCAGGGTTGCTGGCGAGTTTGTGAAAACCCGAAAGGGCGCAATCTCGTTAAAAGACACTTGCAAGGTCCTCTTGACCTTGTAAGAAGAAAATAACTACGTGAGATCGTTACGAATCACAAGGGAGCAACACCCTTAGGGATCCCCATGATTCCTAAGGAGAAAACACACTTACGAGATCCTCACGACTTGTAAAGAGAATTAGCCTTTGAGACCCTCACGGCTCATAAGATTCAAAAGCCTTAAGCTACAGGAATTTGAACCTGTTCTTAAGCCGTCACACACCCCGCTTTCTCCCTACAAATGGTTCAATATTGACCCTTGTATACAATCCACGGGCACGAATAAACATTTTCCTAACAAAGTCCCACCAGCGACTAGAGATATGCTCACACGGTGAACGATCCTTGTAAGTCCTCTCGATTATAAGGAGAAAACACTCTTTTAAGATCCTTACGACTTATAAGAGAACATACACTTAAGAATCCTCATGATTTTTAAGGGGAAAACACACTTACGAGATCCTCAGGACTCGTAGGGAGAAGTACCTTTATGAAACCCTTACGGCTCATTAAGTCAAAAGCCTTAGTCGACAGGATCCTAACCCTGTTTGCTAAGCCACCTTTGTTTGAATCGACAAAGGCAAATGATGATTCTCTCCTGGCAATTTCCAAGTTGTAGCGATGCTGATGCCTAAATCGGTATCAAATCCCAAGCCCTTTCACGGCAAATGATGATTCGCTCCTGGCAATATTCCAGTCGTAGCGATGCTGATGCTGAGATTGGAATCAGATTCCGAGTTCCACACTCGCGATAAAAAAATCAGCGAGCCAAAAATGCATATGAAATAGCCGAAATGATTGGGCAACTCACAATAAAAAGAAGTGAGTAGAAACAAAAATAGCCGAAATGATTGGGCACCGCGGAAAACAGCCGAAATGATTAGGCAATCGCAACTTTCGCGATATAAAAGCTGAAATGATAAAGCATCGCGGAAAGAAAACAAAAATACATATGAAATGAAATTTTTTCCCTACAGATGAGATCACATTGATCCCTGTATACAATCCAAGGGCACAAACAAAGAGGGAACCATATTATCCCACCAGGCTCCATCAGAAAGAGCCAAGTCTCGACGGCCACATCTACGGCCTGGAGACCCACAACAGCGTTCTTCCTCATTCCAACAGGATTCGAACGCGACAATCAAGCGGAGCCATGGCAAAGTCCCTAGTTCCAAATCTCAAAAGTTCACAGAAAGCCTAGAGACTATCTCAGAGCCATGGCAGAGTCTCTTGTTCCAAGTCTCGACGGCCACATCTACAGCCTGGAAACCACCTCGACATTCGTCTCGTTACACCAAACGCTACGTCAGTGCATCACGCCATCGCGGAAATACGTCGGCAAATGACCCCGTCGCGGAAATACGTCATCAAATGACCTCATCTTGGAATTACGTCAGCACATGACCCCGTCGCGGAAATACGTCATCAAATGACCCCGTCGCGGAAATAATTCATCAAATGACCCCGTCGCGGAAATACGTCATCAAATGACCCCGTCGCGGAAATACGTCAGCAAATGACCCCGTCGCGGAAATACGTCATCAAATGACCCCGTCTCGAAAATACGTCAGCACATGACCCCGTCACGGAAATACGTTAATAAATGACCCCGTCGCGGAAATACGTCATCAAATGACCCCGTCTCGGAAATACGTCACACATGACCTCATCGCTGAAATACGTCAGCACATGACCCCGTCACGGAAATAGGTCATCCAATGACCCCGTCGTAGAAATACGTCAGCACATGACCCCATCGCGGAAATACGTCATCAAATGACCCCATCGTGGAAATACATCATCAAATGACTCTGTCTCAGAAATACGTCAGCACATGACCCCGTCGCGGAAATACGTCATCAAATGACCCCGTCACGAAAATACGTCAGCACATGACCCCGTCTCGAAAATACATCAGTACATGACCCCGTCGCGGAAATACGTCATCAAATGACCCCGTCGCAGAAATACGTCATCAAATGATCTCGTCACGGAAATACATCAGCACATGACCCCGTCGCGGAATACGTCAGCACATGACCCCGTCGAGGAAATACGTCATTAAATGACCCCGTCGTGGAAATACGTCAGCACATGACCCCGTCGCGGAAATACGTCATCACATGACCCCGTCGCAGAAATACGTCAGCAAATGACCCCATCTCGGAAATACGTCAGCACATGACCCCGTCACGGAAATACGTCATCACATGACCCCGTCGCGGAAATATGTCAGCAAATGACCCCGTCGCGGAAATACGTCATCAAATGACCCGTCGCGGAAATACGTCATCCACATGACGCCATCGCGGAAACACGTCATCAAATGACCCCGTCGCGGAAATACGTCATCAACTGACCCCGTACGGCCAAAGTCAACCCTCGATCTCCCTGTCAAAGCAATGCTTTGATTCTGGAGCAAGTCAACTCATCAAACACTTATGATTCCTTTCGACTTGTAAGGAAGAAAATTCTCTTGTGAGATCTTTACGACTCTCAAGAGAAAACACACTTAGGAATCCTCACAATTCCTAAGGAGAAAATACACCTACGAGATCCTCTCGACTCGTAGGGAGAAAAATCTTTATGAGACCCTCACGGCTCATAAAGTTGGAAAGCCTTAGGAGGAAGATCTGAACCTGGCTCCTAAGCCATCGCTGTCTTGCAAGAAGATATCAAAATAGTTTATCTACAAGACGCATTTGCTGAAAAGGGACACACCATGAAACAAAGTATCCCTTTTATTCATGAATCAAAATGAATACAAAGTACAATTTATAAAAGAATCAAAAACTACTCTCATTCAGGAGTATATACAAAAGGAGAATAAAAAAACATATACATTGTCTTCAAGCCGGTGGACGATTTAGTAGAGTCGTCAGTTCATCCCTCTTCCGCTGGGTCTCAGCCTCATAATTTGTCATTGCGATAAGACGGGCCTCCGCCTGAGACTGTTGGGCCTGGTACGAGGCGAGCCGACTCTCAAGCTCCTGTCCGGTAATTTTGTGGGCTTCAACTATCTCACGAGTAAAAATGACGACTTTATCAATAGCTACCACCTCCCTGATAGTTTCTTAAAGCACCCGCCAGAGTTCATATGCATGAGTGGTCTTAGCCGTAAGTTCAGCTTGAAGTTCCCCCAGCGCATTTGACACCAGCTCCCTCTCCGAAAACATTCAGTTGAGCCTCTTCTCACATGATTGCATATTTGCAGCGCACCGTTCGACCAGTCCCCACAAGCTTACCTTTGTAGCTACGACCTCTGAAGGAAGGCACGTGCACTCAAGACTATGTAAGCAAGCCTCCACCCGTCGACAAAACTCACCCAAACACGCACCAATGTTTCATCATGGTAAGCAGCGAGAAAGGGAAGAGAACTGTTGGCTTCGGCAGCAAATTCTTCAGCTGTGAGCGAGCTAACTGAGCGAGCTACCAGCACGAAGGTCTTCGATCAGAGCTGACAAAGAGTGAAGGCTTAGCTTTGCCATTCATTCAGAGACATGTAGAGCATAGGGGCCGGGTGGCATAACGATGCAAGATTCCAGCGTGGTAAGAACTGGCAAAGATGTTAAGATTTATAAACAATTAGCGAGATTTGTAAGCAAAGAGCAGATAGAACAACGTCGAAACTTTACTTACCCACAGTCATGCAAGAAGGGTCTAAAAGATCCCTAGGACAATCAAGAATCTCAACTTCGTCGTCAGCTTCCAGAACTACAGAAGACATCAACATCATCATATGAAATAATAATAATGCCGTGAGAAGGGGAAATAACACTAACCTTGCCCGGAAGAGAGGACGATGCGTTACGGGGATATTGCCTGCGGAGCGTCCATCTCGAGCAAACGCTGGAAAGACTTTCTGGGAGATAGGTCCATGATGGACGCCGCCAATCCTCATAACTCTGAAAAGACGGAAGGATAACTCTGAAAAGACGGAAGGATTCAGGTAATGAAGAGATCAATAAAACAAAAGATAGAAGGATACATTCGATACTCCTCCCGCTTTGAACAGGAGGGATAGCCGCTTCGGCAGTTTCCTCCATACCCTCAGGCACATCATCGGAGAAACTTGCTTGTGTGACGGCTATCAGTCGAGGGGCAGCAGCCACCACTTCAGGGACGGCAATTTCAATTATTTGTTCCGCCATTTCCCGGCCATCACCAGAAAGGTCCATTAAATCCACAGCCGGAAGGGGCACCTCTTCAGGGTGAACGGGCACAAAGGAAACAGAAGCCGCCGATGGAAGCTCTGCAGTAAGAATAGCAACTGTAGCGTCCCCCTCCACACCTACTGGTGTCTCATCGGGGATATTTACAGAGTCTACACTCAAGACACTACTCGAGCCCAGATTCTCTACCGTCGCCGAAGTCCCTGCAAGGTTTTACGGAGATAAGAAGACATGGAAAGCACAACAAATTAGTTGCCGAAGGAAAAATACAAAAGAAATGCATACCGATTCGCCAAGATGCCTCGAGTATGGATTTTTCAAGCCGACGTTTCTCTTCGGAAGGTATGCTCGCAGGGGTTCTAACGTAGATTCATGACCGCTGGTCCATAACGACAATGCATCTTCAGAAGCGGCAGAGATAGGCTGTTTGAGGGCTATCTCGCCTCCCCGCTCCAGAGGGCCTATAAACACCCGCCGTACTGATGGAGGATCTTCATAGAATATTATGGCAGGGTAGGAACTCTTTGAGACGCGCACGTTCTCGGTCTCATCCTGGGAACGCCTTATAGCCTCAGCCAGTTGGGCGACTTCCTTGGCAGACGAGTCTGGAAAAAGAAGACCATCATCCGGCTCTTGCATAGAGATTGGTTCGTCTTGAATGATGGGCTCGGATTCCACTAAAAGGTCAAGTAGACCAGTGACGGTCTTCTTCCTCCGCTTCGACCCAGAGCTGGTGCTGGAAGATGATCGCTTCCTTTCCTTCGGCACTTTGGTGCGACGTTGACCCACTTCGCCTTCGATATCCTCTCTTGGCAGTGCTACCGATGATGACACTGCCATTGCTGATGCCGCAGCTGATGAAACTACTACTGGCGCCTTATCAGAAGCTCTCGCTTGAGCTCTAGTGCGCACGACATGCCAACTGTAGGAGAAGTCAGACCCGCATCCACCGCCTCAGGAATAAATAAGGATCCAACACCCCTCAAGGGAGGGCGAGCCATTGCCCGCGGTCGCGGCGGGACTCCTGTAGCCTGGAGCGGGGCAGGAGCTCTAAGCCCAAAAAGTATCCTCCTCTCCTCAGCAATGATGGGACTAACTCGGTGGCAGTACTAACCCGTGAAAGCCCCCACACACCTCGGAATATAGTCGTCCTCGGGGATCATGAAATGAGAACCGGTGTTCAGCCGCATGAAATGATGGGTGGCGTCGCGAACTGCTTCGAGAGAAGAGTTAGGCTCCACCATGAATGACTCAAAGGGAATAACCTGGTCATAACCTAATTGCCGGGCAAAGCGGTGTGGATTATACCGCATAAAAAGAACCGCATCATTTCGGCGGAACACCAAATAACCTGACCTGATCGAGTACAAGTGCATGGCTTCCTTGGGCTTCAAGGATGGTGCTCCCTCTTTCGATAAATCAAACAGCTGCTGAACTGGTCCCGAAGGAGCAGAGAGGAATCGATCATTAAAAACCATCCCGCATTCATGGGCATAAGGATTAAGCAGCACACGAAGAACCCCTAACTAAGTCAGATCAGGAGCAGAAGCATCCACCAACCTCATGAGCCGCAGGAAAGTATAAGCATCATAAAAGCCGGGTCTCTGGTGCACAGCAAATGCCCCTAGAACGTGCATCTCAATCCATGACGTAAAATAATGAAGAAAGAAACTCACCACATCCATGCCTGGGGTTGAGGTATTGGCTGCAGTGCTTAGCCCATGGTACAGATGCGATAACCCTACAATGCCCACAGCTAGTCGCGTCCCTTCGGCAATGCGATGAGCAGGTAAATGACCGAGGCTCTCATAAATCGACGATGCGTTGGAACGACAAACCAACTGAGCCAAACGCTGATAAAGCCGACGAAGAAAGTTTCTTCATCCATACCAGGAGCTGCAATCAACTCAAAAGGTACAGCAGACAAGATTGGAATATAAAACTGTAGCAAATCTTCTTCTCTAGCCGGTAGCTTATTTAAACCAAACCCGAAGGGGTCGTTGATATTCGCGAACTTCGGAATCGCCTTTGATAGGACGTCTCCACGAAGGAAGAAGGCGATAAAAGTTTTAAAAGTGACGCCCTGTCCCTCTGACTCTGTGAACAGCTTCTCAAAATTACCCAGAGTCTTGATTAGACTCGGATACTTGCGGCGGATGGCATTTTCATTCGACAAGCTGTCAAGCATAGCGGGCACAGTCTCGAAGGCATACTCGTCAGAGGGCAACAATTCTTCATAAGGCGCTCCCCTGATCGGCAAACCCGATATCTCGCGAAACTCTTATAAAGAAATCGAAACTTCGTGGTCCCCTAACAAGAAAGTGTTGGTGGGAACATTCCATTGATTAAGGAAAGCTTTAACCCACCATACATAAGGAGACTGATAATGGAAGAGAGACGTGTACACCGCCTGGTAAAGCCCGACCTTCTGGAGTCGCGCACGATAGGTGGACAGGATATAACGAGCCCAGAGAAGATAGCCCGTGGGATGGCGAGGAGTAAGCCCTATCTTGTAGACTTGTCCCCATGGCTGAGTTTCACCTTGGCAGATACGACGCCCCAAGATGTCTATGGCCGGCATAGGCCGGTGTGGTATCCCAACTGTCGACAGCTCGAGCCGTCCTGTAGGAGTCCAATCCGCCACCTCTACAGCAAAAGCAGTCTGTGGACGGTCTATCGGCAAGAATGGGCGGAGACGTTCTGTTGGCACCTCGCAAAGAAAGCTTCGGCGACCGCGGATGATATTACCGTACCAGGTTCCCCACAAAAGTAGATTGGCGCGGTCCGGGTCATGCTCCTTAATCATTGCCATCACCTCTTCTTCAGACGGTGACTGAGGAAAAGCAGCCTCCGAGTGAGTAAAAGGAAAGTACGGAAGAGAAGTCATTGTTCCTGAAACAAAGGAAAGAAAACTGTTAATGAAACCCACACGTGTATATATATATATATTTATATTTATATATATATATAAAGACAGTGGATGAAGGCGACAAGCCACTTATTTCATGCGACCATTGGTTGCAAAACACAGGGGCCCCACAAAATCAAGATGGCAGCTCACTAATGATGGGCAGGGTAATCATTACGAGAATAAAGGAAGATTCACAATAAATGAATAAGTGGATTTCAAACACCTCTACGCATTCCCCAAGAAAAAAACTCATCACCAACTCTGGGCGAAATCCAAGAAATATCTCTCCTGAAATTTTGCCAAGAACAACTGAAGATGAAAATCTCAAGAAGTGTTTTTTTAGAACTAAGTTCTCTGAAGGAATTAAATTCCTTTTCAACAGAGGAATTAAATTCCAAGCAAATCTTCAGAGCTTGGCTCTTTGAAACGGAATTAAATTCCGAAAGAAATTGTGAGTTATCATCAAACCCCCTTGGATCAGAGAAAATGCCCAACATCGGGGGCTTACTATCTAAAGAGTGTGCGTTCTTAAAGTTCAGAAAGCATGGGTTTTTATTAAAGGGAAAAATCCTTGGTGTGGATTTAAAATCCAAAGAAAATTTCTACAAAAAGTTCCTCGTCCATTCAAGATCCTTACCTGAAAAGGGATTCCTTTGTGTTAGCAGAGTTAAACTTTGGATTTTGTTTTAATGAACAGAGAACTGAGCTCTGAGGAAGAGAATTAAATTCTCAAAGAAATTGAACAAGGAAGAAGCTGGAGGAATGGAGGTGTTCTGATGAGACTGCTGCATTTATAAGACATGATAGGAAACGGTTCATCTTCCTCGTTCCCTAACCAGATCCAACGGCCACAAAAGTTACAGCGTTGCACCCACGTGCAAACATGTGAGAATAACGTTGTGGGGGCATTTGTTCCCTCATGGGAATTAAATAAAATACAGCTACAGCAGCAAGGAAAACCCTTAAGTGGAGCATCACGTGCTCACACGTGACCGGGCATCACATGCTCACACGTGACCAGTTCTTACGTGTAGACACGTGACCATTTACAGACAAAGCTTGTAGACACTAAATAAAATAAACAAATTGGAAGATGCTGTGTTGGTGGGCATCACGTGCCTACACGTGACCAGGTCTCACGTGCAGACACTTGACCATTTACAGGCAAAGCCTGTAGACAATGAATTAAATTCTAAATTAAATGCTTAATCAATGGGATCACGTGTCAACACGTGATGGGTCTCTGAACCATCTGAGCTAATAGAATTGAAATTCTAATCAAATGCTTTATCAAGTAGGGTCACGTGCCAACATGTGTAAACTCCTAACCCATCTGAGCTAATATAATTAAATTCTAATTAAAAGGGAATAAAAAAAACCCTAATTGGAAAAATATTTCTCTAGATCTTTCTAAACAAAAAGATTGCACTCTGTAAAGTGAAGCATCGTTGGATTAAAAATCCAATGGTGATTACAAATACCCAGTTTATAGAAAGATTCTACATAAGGAAATATTTTCCTAAAATCTGCCGGGACCAACAAATAAAATATCTTTTGGATTAAAAATTCAATTGTGAATAAAATTCACCGAGTGATCTAAAAGATCATGTTGGTTACAAAATCAATCAAAATCTTTCAATAAGAGATTGGCTGAACAAACTGATTCTTTTCTTTCTCTTATAAATAGGAGCTAAGAAAAGATAAAAAAAGAGGAGGAAGAAATACAACAACAGAGAGAGAATACAAAAAAAAAGAATTTAATTCTCCAAAGAGAAAAGAAGATCTCTTCAGAAAAAAAAGAAACCGTAGGTAAGAAAGGGAAAGAGATCATTCTATAAACTCCCACAAAACAAAAGAGAATTTAATTCTCAAATTAAGAGATTAACTCTTCTAAATAAGAACATAGTTCTTCCTCTGGTTGATGATCTGCAGAAGCAGATCTCCCCATAAGTTGAGAATTTAATTCTCATCGGGGAGATTCTGTCATGCAGATCTAAAACTTGAGGGAAGACCTAAGTTCAGGGAATTCTATTCTCCCACAAAGCATATAAGAATTTAATTCCACCAACAAAAATAGGGTTTAACCCTTAATACAAGAACTTAGTTCTTTTTCATGGTAACAGATCTGCAGAAGCAGATCTCCCCATAAGTTGAGAATTTAATTCTCATCAGGGAGATTCTGCCATGCAGATTTAAAAGCTTAGAAGGAGAATTGGGTTTAAAGAGTTTAATTCTTTCGAACATATAGGAATTTAATTCCTCTAAATAAAATTAGGGTTTAACCCTATAAGAGAATTTAATTCTTATACAAGGGATTCATCTCTCCATGCACGTAAAAGGTTCAAGTACCCAACATGATCATGTGGCAACACGTGACCCTCCTCTCCAATGACCAAAAGAGAACGAATAAGATTAGGTCACGTGCTCCTACGTGACCCTTAAACAGACTTCTCAAAAAAGGGCAGAATCGATTTTGGGTGACTTATGTGTCCCCACGTGAACCATAGCAAATACCTCTTTAAAAAAAAAGAAGATGGAAAAAGCTGAAGGATTAATATCCAACGCATGGGCGCCCTCACGTATCCCCACGTGACCCCTAACAATTCCTTTTAATATCCAATGCATGGGTACTCATCAGGTGCCCACACGTGATGGCCATGAAGATTAAGTGTTTAACACTTACTTGCATATTCTGAGAATAAGATAAAGAAAGTTTGGCCCAACACTCAGGCGCCTCACGTGACCCACGTGAGCGCTTCCTTTTTTAGTGTTTAACACTATTTTGTGCGTTTCATCCTTAGTGATTAAAACAATTTTAAGCGTATCACGTGGGAGCACGTGATAGACGAGTGTACTCTAGTGTTTAATAGTATATTTGAGCCAATCTTAGCCCAAATTAGCTAACTCTTCCAGAGGCAGGACCCTCCCTTTTGACTGAACCTCAAAAACACTCTTGTCTTCCGAAATTGGTCATCTTAAATGACATTCAAAGCAAAACCCAGAGCCTTTCAATCAACTTAGGTTCGAGAGTACATCTCTTCACACCTCTGATACATGTCGCTGTAATTCTTCAACGTCTTCTAAGAGGTGGTGGGTCCCAATGACTAATAAATATCTGGTGCATTTCCAAAGCCATGTCTGCATCTGAACTTGGACCGCAATGTCCCTAAACTAAACAATAGAGTCCAAATGCTCTTTTGTTGGATCTAAATGATCATATTAAGTAGATCTTAGTCTAAAAATTAGACTAACGTATCCTTAACAAAAATTTAAGTCGATCTTACTCTCAAACGAGATTAAAAATCCTTAAATCAATCCAACTACAGATCCCCCAACCAACATTGGTTCAAGGGTACATCCTACTTCTCTGATACTTGTCTTTATAATCTTTCAATGTCTTTAAAGAGGTGACGGGTCCCGACAACCAGACATTCCACGGACTGTGGGGTCCTTAAACTCATGGACTATGATGTCCTTAAACTTTACGGACTGTGAGGTCCCTAAACTCATAGACTATGATGTCTTTAAACTTTATATACTAGACGTCTTTAAACTGGACCATAATGTCCTTAAACTAATTATGGACCGCAATATCCCTAAACTAAACAATAGAGCCCTAATGATCTTTTGTTGGATCTAAAGGATCCTATTAAGTAGATCTTAGTCTAAAAATTAGACTAACGTATCCTTAACAAACGTTTAAGTTGATCTTAGTCTCAAATGAGATTAACGATCCTTAAACCCATACCAAACCCAAATCTAAGAAAATACAGATTTGGACTAATCCACGCCCTACGGGCGACAACATAAATTATTCTTCGTATACAATCCACGGGCAACCAAAAATAAAATAAACACACACGACACAAAGTGACCATCTGAAGAAGGAGAAAGTTGTTACCGCGATGCGGTAGTGTAATTAACTGCAGGGGCTTGCGCCTGCAGGGAAGAGCATCCCCACAATTAAAAACCCCTCACAACGAGGGGGAATCTGACGAAGTATTCTACAACGGCCGCATCTGTCTAAACCTCCGATATATGGTACCATAAATCAACTTGGCATCTTCGGAGAGGTGGACGGATAAAACCAAATAGCATTTGCCCCCAAAATTCAGGCCAGACGTCCCAACATCCCGGTCGCATCTTTCGACTGTAGAACACCATGCAAGAAAATAAAGAAAAGACCTTGGTAAGAAAACGTAACAATGTGTAATATGACATGGTGCATGTCACGTGCACAAATCAAGCTTAATGCACGATTAGTAATATCTAATCGAGATTAGCATTAAAATAGAATATAATTAATTATATAACAGTCTATGAATGCTCCAATCTTATAATCTCTTTCAAATTCAATAATTAACATAATTTCCAAATATTTCCTAATTTATCGGTATATAATTATACCGCACCATTAAAATATTCGTAATATTCATTATTTAATTATAAAAATTCCCAAAAATAATATTTTATTTTTCTGAAATGTTACAGAAGTCTAGCCGGAGTCTAAGGAGAGGTGACTAATGCGCTACAAAAGTTGTAGTCTGCTAAACTCTTGTTTTTACCTTACTAATTTAGTGACAAGTTTAGTAGTTTGGTTTGATTCTTAGTTTAGGTTTGCTATTGCTCTCTAGATTTTTATGATTACCTCTTCCGCCGCACTTTAAACCCTACTAGAGATGCCTAGCACCTCATTCTATGAGGAAAGAGGCTAGATCCATTCATAGGGAGTGACCTTTTTGGCAAAAAATTGTGTT
This sequence comes from Agapanthus africanus, assembly GCA_030015575.1. Classification (NCBI taxonomy): domain Eukaryota; kingdom Viridiplantae; phylum Streptophyta; class Magnoliopsida; order Asparagales; family Amaryllidaceae; genus Agapanthus; species Agapanthus africanus. Next base: position 441,227,563 of record JASDDO010000019.1, read on the forward strand.
ACTATAAACTTGCATACTGTATAGCCATAGTCTTTTACTTTGCATCGAAGTATTCGGTTAGGAATATCCCGCACCTCATTCTATGAGGTAAGAGCTCTAATCCCTTCACGGGGAATCTGCACTTGAGCAATAGTCTACGTAACTATAAATTTACAAAACCACTTGGTTCCTACAATGACATCAAGTTCATTACGTTAAAGGTTTTCTTCGAAACCAGTCATAGCCCTCTATCATTTCAGGAAGTAGAGTACTTAGTATTCGTGTTGCGTTTGCCGACCTTTGTCGAGGCGCAGTGTATAGTGTCTAAGTGATGTCTTCATGTATGCATACGATGCGATCGGTCAGGGCAGTCATAAAACTTTATTGACCTTTTCCAAGGGTCGTGCGGGTGGATTTAATTTGATCATGAAATGAAGGGTTGAACTTGATTTGCGACTTATGATTTGTTGACCTTTGCCTTGGTCATAACCTGCTTGGGGTAAAAATCGATATCGAGAGTTTCAAGTGTTGAAACTTGCAATAAGATTGCATACCTTCAATGGAGTGGGGTGACTTGTTGACCTCTATCAAGGTTACCACGCTATGACAGTTTGGATCCCGATTCCTACTGTGAGTAATGGTTACTCTCGGGATATGATCCCGACTAATTCTCCTTTTAGGATTTGAAGGAGGATTTGATGGAACAGTAGAAGCCATTCTGATTAGATAAATATACCAATCTAATCTTGATAGAGTGCACGACGAGTGTTTCTTCTCTCTCTCTCTCTCTCTCTCTCTCTTTCTCTCTCTCTCTGTCTCTGGCAGCGACCTAAGACTGGCCCTAAACTAAAACTCATAAACCTAATTAACTGAACCTTTTTACAATTAAAGGTTTTGGAATATCATGATTGCCCTATTTCACGACATAGTCGCATATGTCCTTACCCCTCCCACTTCCCCTTTTGCTTCCTCCAGAACACTCTGTATCCGATACAAAAATCCATATTGCTTAGAAGGCCATCGTATAGTTAGATACGAACTCGAAGAAATTGTTTAGTCGAAGATGGCCGCAGGTTCTAGAGAAAGTGAATTATATATGATAAGATTCATTTGTCTCTCCACTCTACCTTATCTCAAGTTTGAGAGTTCCTTAAATAAGGAGAATATACTGTTGGATATAGTGCCCTCAAAGCAATTATTATGATTGCAAGTAGGCGATTATGATAATTGAGAGAGGACCTTTACAGGTATAACAGTCTTACTCGAGATGATAGTATGTTATCTGGTTTATCTTCATCGTTGATGAAGCCCGTAGGATTGTTGCTTGACGACCAGCATTATGATGGCGATCATATATGTGGGAGCTGGGTTATCTATAAGCACATCCATAAATGGCCCTAGTCATAGGATTATCGAGACTGGGCATCGATATTCCGGAGTAGACTAGTGTATACGCTTCTAGACCCCGACGAAGGGCGGTCGCCGGTCTCACAAGCCACTGGTGTTGTGACACCTAAGATGGTATACAGATGCTCACTGGAGGTGAGTACACTGGACGGACTCGCCGAGAACTACTAAATGGTATTATACCTATCGTTAAATAGAAGTTCTCAGGTGGCATGAGTACAGGTTAGTCCTTTGACTTGAAGTCGTCATTTGTCTCGTGTGAGTTCCCACTGTACTTTGATTACTACCCTACCATGGCTCAAAGGAGTCATGCAAACAGGTTTTAATTGGATACAGTCCCGACATCCCAAAACTTTGATTACTACCCTACCATGACTTTGATTACTACCCTACCATCCCAAAATTTCCCGAAAGCTCAACACCTGAGCACAGTTTAATAATATCTGGTACATACCACAGTACCTTTGGACCAGCCATAGAAGGGAAAACCCAAGCCTCACTGATGGCACCGCTAAACTGCCTCAAACCCTAAAGTTCAAAAGCGGTTCCATGGTCATTATATCAAGTTAGGGTTTCATTCTTCTAGAGGGCCCACAGAATTACTTGTATGTTCCTCCGAATACTTTAAACTTAGAAAAATGGGTTTTCTGACATTCGTTCGAACTTTTTAACTTCGCCTAGGCGACATGTGAATACCCTTCGTCCGCATGCTAACAATGCCTCAATCCTCCAGGAAAGGAGATACATCAACGGTCATCTCTGGATCGGTCTGCTCTAGATCTAAGTAAGACTCTCCACACTGAAAATCTTCAACTCAACTGGGCCTGCGTCGGCGCATCAAATCTGATGAATCGCCTTCATCTCTCAACTCGAGATGGACTAGCTATCATCTATCGCATCTTTGCCTGGAAGCTCCAGTGATCTCGGCTCATAAGCTCTGGAAGCGACATCCCATCAATCTCAACAACAACTGGGTCGACTGTCTGCATGGTAGACGGCATCAGAATCTCTGAGGTAGGCTATACGTCAACAGCCCTCTTACAACTGGTAGCTCTAACAATGGCCCGATCATCCGGTGTAAAACAAACACTCGCCTCAACAAAAGGTCACAACACAGCACTACATCGAGACGTTCCCATGTTACCAGAAAACACAATGGTCAGCCCTCGTCCATGACGAGCGAGCTCTGACCGCCTCACTAACAGCAGCTCAATCTGCGCTCAACCATGGTGACAGGAACCTCAATCGTGTGTCGATGAAGATAGCTCAACGGAATGAAAGGAATCGACAGATCTAGAATGGATACATGATCATAAGAAGGAATAGCATCAATGAGAGTATGATCATGGAAACAAATAGAATCAAGGATCTTAAATAGATATATAATCATATGTACAAAGGGAATCACAGATCTCAAAATATGTACATCCTAAGGTTTCTTAAATGGAGTATCATATCGTAAATATGCCGCGGAACATACGTACGTGTTCGAAACCCATGGTGGCGTGCTTTTGGAGAATAAGGTCAATATCGGATATGTCGGTTTTTGTCGGAAAAATAGTGCACGACGTGAGTATCGAGTTTAAAAATACCGCAAGTACACGGTGCGTTGAAGCAAGCCGGCAAGCACGGGTCGAACCACAAGGAGTGGATATCACGACATCAAATTGAGTTATGGATCAATAAGTTGGAAAATGGTGTTTTGTCACGTTTTAGTGTAATACCTAAAGGAAACAAGGTTTTTGGATACGAAAACATAGGCTAAGGTTCAGTAAGAGTGAAATATGACATTTACCCCCAACTCTCCATTTTGATTCAAGATTCATTTCTTTTTAGTTTCCATTAGAATAGCGAAAGCATGCCGTATTTATCCGAAAAATGTATCGGGATGAAATACGATATCAAGGTTTGAAAAACAGAAACTAACAAGAATGAGATTGAGAATGGAGTGTATATGGAATTAGTTAAGTGAAGTAGCAAGCATAGAATATATGCAAGAATGCTATATATCCTATCTAGCTAGTTGCGACACATAACGTAATTCCGTATTCACGCCTACTTCAAATCGTAACATAGCAACGATAAAATGTAAAGAAAGGATAGGATATATGTTAAAAGTTGATTTGCAACCATTCAAAACGATATATCCTATCAAGAAAAACATAATAAAATTGCGATGTTAAGAAAAGAAGTGAAAAAATGCAAGAATCAAAAGGGAGGGGTTGGAAGTAAAGTCATTCCACATCCTACCTCACCATAGTCCAAGAATAACTACTCACACATCATCATAGCAATACACAACTGAATAATGAAAAGAAATGACAAAATAAGAAAAAGAGATACAAGAATCAAACTTGAATAAAATGAAGATTTATTGCAATGGTTCAAAATACATGTAAATGAGTTCAACTACCAAAATCTAATCTTGCAAGCTCAAAAAGAGAGGTTGCAAGTCCATAGGAAGGCAAAGAACTCAACTCAATTCCAAGAGCTACAAGAATTTTAACAAGAGTGTACACGTATGCAAAAAAGTTCTCCTTTGGCTTCATGTCTGGATCTGCTATTTATAGAGAAATCAAAAACAAAAGTTGCAGGTGAAAATAGACTAAAATGACCACCAGGGACCCACAAAATTTGAATGAGCCAAAATGAAGCCCACTTGGCAGCAATTTGCGGCCAATATGGATAAAATTGCGGCCGAGAAGTTGAGTCTGGGGCCCACCAAGCTTCAGTAGTCATCTAGTCTAATGGGTAACTCATCGTATTTTCAATTTTTTATATGTAGCACATGTATGAATTCTAGAGCTAAATCACAGAGAAAGGGTGAAGTGGGTGAGTGTGTGTTCACACTTCAAATCATATGTCAATCACTTGTTCACCACTTGCACCACTCATCATTATTGTACCAAACCAGATCCCAAGGTTCATGCATCTTCACAATTGTTCACACAATTATGTGTTGGACCATTTCACACTTAAACTTTGTACACACACATGTTTATGTTGCAAACTCATTTCAATTCTGGATCTGTATTCCATCTTGTTTGCAGTCAGCTAAAAATCCGTCATTTTGTGCATGTCGCGTACAAAAACCCATGTTTCCGTTTGCGTACCTGTACTCTATATAAATGAGCAGACATGGATTAAATAGCACTGTTTATTGACAAAATGATAAAAAAAATGGCTGGTATTGAAATGTAATAAATTGTGCCGAACAAATACCCCCAAACTTATCTTTTGCTCGTCCCGAGCAAAACAAAAATTTCTAGCCTCACTTTCGCAGGGAACGCGATTGCACTGAGCATGTGCAACAAGCCGTTAAACCTCTAGGTGTCCCTAGTAGGAGGAGTGTTGTGTCCTGTGGGTTTTTAGCGGATTGCACCCACAAAATCCAGTCAAGTTAGTTTTGCTAGAAAACAGTTGATTCAAATCTTAAGGTTAAATATCAAATCTAGAACTTCTATCACCCAAGTTAGAAACATTAAACCCTATTTTTCACTCCTCACAATTTGTTTAACAAGCTAATATGCGTCTTTTCGTGATAGTGCGGTAGTGTCGTCATGTTTTTAAGAACTTGATTAGGGTCATCATGTCAAAAGTTACAGACTAAGGTAAACATCTAAAGGATCATACAAGTTCGAAAAGAGTTAAGATTTTCTCAAGTTTTATTCTCCAGTTAGGCTTCAAGTCAGAATATATAACGATTTTAACATAGAACCATAGTCGTAATGTTCACTCCTATCTTTCACCGGTTTTTGTTCATACACACCTTTCAATATCGTGCAAAACGCTTTAATAAATACAAACCTTCATATCTCCGCGAAAAAACAGTTTTACTAGAAAATTTATCACCGCCAAGATTATTCTCCCACAAAGAACCATATGGACTTTTAACTCGGAGAGGACACTTGCTTAGCTTGTTTTATCTGGCGATTGGAAACTTAGCGAGTTTTGGGTCAATGACTCCCAAACCAGATGGTTTTAGGGCATTAGGTGTGGAGACACCTCAAGGACTTAATTACCCAAGTTACCAAGATCACAAAACAAAAGACTCATTTTATTTTAAATTTTTAGCACTTTAGTAAAACGGAGATATAGCCAGCTTTTTCTTTTAAAACCAGAAGACGTTACATGTGATAAGGTGTGTAATTACTCCACAAGGTTCCAGATGGGTTATTTTTCGGACTTATAGCTTCTGTAAAAGCCTCTATAAAAATTCTTCATATCTACTTCACTGTATGAATTATCCTTGATATTACTCAACTCAGCCAAACCTATTTGATCCTAAGGATGTTTAACAATTTAAAAGTTTTGACAGACATGTCAGACATTCATTAAATTCTCAAAAACATACGACACGTGTAAGTGATATAAAAGACGTGTATCAGCTAAGGTTAAATGCACAGGCGGGTTATTTTTCAGGTTGTCAATCTCAATTCTTGAATTTATTTATTTCTACCTTATCAATTTAACCGTCAGATTTTGAATCAACTTTCCCCTGCTAGCCAACCTGACCAAGTTTTTCTAATTTTCAGGAATTTTTTCAAATTTTATAAATTTTTCAATTTTTTCAATTTTTATACAATGTAGTACAAAAGCAGATATGAAATGCAACTATATGCAAAAGAAAAGAAAAATACAATAAGTAAATGCTGAAATGCAGGAAATATGCAAATGCGAACTATATGCTACCACCCCCAACTTGAAACTTGCATTGTCCTCAATGTCTGCTTGCTTTTCCCTTGCCCTTCTTGCTTCCACTAGCGTCGTCGTGCGATGCCTGTTGAGCCACTTCAATCCTATCTAGCTGCTCCTGCATTTTCTGTTGTTTCTTGAGTATGTGGCGAATACTCCTAAACGTCAGGCACTGCAGGTCCTTCTCGTTATCTGGTTCTGGCTCATTCAAAAGTGCATCTGTCAAGCTTTCGGGACCCGGATGTTCGCTTGGGTCTTCCTTTGTCCAGTTTTTCTGCTTATAGGCGCTGCCGGTGTATCCTTGTGAAATTCTCTCTATTTCGACCGGCCAATGTGCATAAACAGTCGCATATCCCTCAAACTCAATCACATCCATGTAGTACTTCGCAAGTTGGGTTACTAGCACTGGTAGCAAGGATTTGTTCTGGGCCACCCCCGCAATGATTGTGTTGAACAATTGTGTTACAACACAGAAATACTGGTCCTTTTTCATCAAGCAATGCACAATATGTCCCACCCCAGCCGGAAAGGAAGAAACACGGATCTTTCACCTGATGTTGCGGTTTGCCTATCGGCAGAACGCAAGCACGTTTTTGTACATCTGGGCTGGATTCAGCCCCTTATCTTTCAATTCCACAAAGTCCCCCAACAATGATCTGTAAACCGCCAATTCTCATGGTTGTTGATTTCCTGGTCTCATGGTGATACTTGCAACCCTAGAAATGGTTTTAGGCTGAAAAATCCTACGTCGCCCTTGGAAGAAAATTCTACGAAGCTCGATTCCGATTTTCCATGTCTTAATGCTTCGTAAAAATCCTCTACCAATTCCCTCACAGTAAACAAATCATTGCCTCTGTAGATTAAATAATCCCACCCTCTTTGACAGATTTCATCGTAGAAATACTGTCCATAGGTTGCGTCGGAGAAAATCTCAAAGAAATTTTTCTCACAATCAAAAGCTACCATTTTAGATCTGAAATTCTGCGTGGAAATTGAACAAGAAGAGAGGAAATCTTATAGTGGAGAAAGGAGATCGGGGCTGTCGGAGTAGATCAGGCCGCAATTTGCGGCTTCTTGGGATTTTCCGGCGGCCTGAGATGGAGATCTGGGGCTGATGCTTTGAGGTCGGGTTTCTTATGAGGAGAGAGCTTCAGGGTTTTGGCAAAATCAGAAGTGAAGTCTCGGGTTGGGGTTGGGATAGGTTATAAAGGGTTATTTACAAAGACACCCCTTTATATAAAGAAATGGTACAAGAAAACTAAAAATTACAAAAGGCTCTAAAAAAGTATATACAGGAAAACAACATGGGGGTGTGTTTTAATCGATGTAACGTGGCTCATGTAAAAACATGAGCTCCCCCGTTTCCGCGGGCAATTCTAAAAATGGTTTTAGCTGTTGACCATTAACTTTGAACGTATTGCCTGATTGCTGATCTTCAATTTCGACAGCACCGTGCGGAAAAATGGTGCGCACAAAAAATAGGCCTGTCCATCGTGATTTCAACTTCCCAGGAAACAAATGAAGTCGGGAGTCATAGAGCAGAACCTTTTGCCCCACGGTGAACGTTTTCCTGAGAATTGCCTTGTCATGAAAGACTTTCGTCTTTTCCTTGTACAGTTTGGCATTCTCGTACGCACCATTGCATATCTCGTCAAGTTCATTTAATTGAAGTTTTCGCGCTTCACCGGCTTTTTCTAAGTCGATATTGAGCTGTTTGATTGCCCAAAAAGTGCGGTGCTCTAATTCAACAGGCAAGTGACATGCCTTTCCAAAGATGAGTTGGTATGGGGACATACCTAGGTTCGTTTTGAAGGCTGTGCAGAATGCTCAGAGCGCGTCACTTAACTTCAACGACCAATCCTTGCGGTTATTGTTGACAGTCTTTTCCAAAATTTGTTTAATTTGTCTGTTGGAGACTTCAACCTGACCGCAAGTTTGAGGATGATAGGGTGTTGACAATTTTTGGCTGATGGAATACTTTTTCATTAGTGATTCAAAAGATCGGTTGCAGAAATGCGTTCCATTATCACTAATGATGGTGCGAGGCGTACCGAACCGAGAAAAAATGTTTTCTTTCAAGAATTTTACAACAACCTTGTTGTCGTTGGTTCGATAAGGGATGGCCTCCACCCATTTGGACACATAGTCCACAGCCAGCAAAATGTACGAATTCCCAAAAGAGCTTGGGAATGGCCCCATGAAATCAATGCCCCAGACATCAAAAATTTCTACAATCAGAATAGACTGTAGGGGCATTTGATTCCGTTTTCCAATCTTGCCCATGTGTTGGCATCGGTTGCAGGTTTTGCAGTATTCGAAAGCATCCTTGAAAGTGTCGGCCAGTAGAATCCGCTCTACAAAACCTTTTCAGCTGTTTTTCTAGGTCCGAAATGGCCCTCGCAGGCTTGGTCATGGAAGAAGGACAAAACACTTCTTATCTCAGAGTTAGAGATGCACCGTCTAATGATCTGAGCAGGACAGTATTTGAAAAGGTATGGTTCATCCCAGTAAAAGAATTTGACCTGGGAGAGAAATTTATACTTGTCCTGCTTCGGCCAAAAGGATGGTGTTTCTCCGGTGACTAGAAAGTTCATGATATCAGCGAACCATGGTTCGCTTGATACGGAGAGAAGTTGTTCGTCCGGAAAATGCTCATTGATTGGAATTTCCTCATTTGGTGCATTTGGTATGCGAGACAGATGATCGGCTACAACATTGTCGGTCCCCTTTTTATCTTTGATGGTTAAGTCAAATTCCTGAAGAAGGAGGATCCAACGTATCAATCTGTCCTTGGTATCCTTTTTTGTAAAAAGGTGCTTAAGCGCAGAATGATCAGTGTAAATAGTGACGTGGGTTCCGATCAAGTAGGGACGGAATTTCTCAAGTGCGAACACAACAGCTAAGAGTTCTTTTTCAGTGGTGGTATAATTTAGTTGTGCCTCATTCAACGTCCTGCTCGCATAATGGATAACATGCGGCTTCTTTTCAAATCACTGTCCTAAGACAGCTCCTATTGCAAAGTCAGAAGCGTCGCACATTAGTTCAAAAGGTTTGCTCCAGTCTGGTGCGCTTAAAATTGGAGCCGAAGTGAGTTCTGACTTTAGAAGCTTGAACGCGTGAAGGCACTCAGAGTTGAAATCAAAGAGTGTTTCTTTGGCCAGCAAAGAAGTCAAGGGTCTAGCCAGTTTGCTAAAATCCTTGATGAAACGCCTGTAAAACCCGGCGTGGCCTAAGAATGCCCTAATGTCACGGACAGTCCGTGGAGGTGGGAGGCTTGAGATAACATCGATTTTTGCCCTATCGACTTCAATTCCTTTTTCAGAAATGATATGGCCTAACACGATGCCGTGTTTGACCATAAAATGACACTTCTCCCAGTTGAGTGTGAGGTGCTTTTCTCTACTTCGTAGCATTACTAGCTCTAGATGCCTCAAACACTCAGAAAATGAATCTCCAAAGACGGAGAAATCATCCATGAAAACCTCTAAAAATCGCTCTACCATATCAGAGAAGATGTTTATCATACACCGCTGAAATGTTGCGGGTGCATTGCACAGCCCAAAGGGCATGCGGCGGTAGGCGAACGTACCAAAAGGACAAGTGAAGGTTGTTTTTTCCTGATCCTCTGGATCAATCGGGATCTGATTATAGCCGGAATACCCATCTAAGAAGCAATAGTAGGCGTGTCCGTCTAGGCGTTCAAGCATTTGATCAATGAAGGGCAGCGGGAAATGATCCTTGCGAGTTGCTGCGTTGAGCTTTCTATAATCAATACAGACTCTCCATCCCGTTTGTGTGCGGCTTGGGATTAGCTCATTTGCTTCATTTGTGACAACGGTGAGTCCCGATTTCTTTGGTACCACGTGAATGGGGCTTACCCATTTGCTATCAGATATGGGATAGATGATCTCATTGTCCAGGCACTTCAGCATTTCATTCCTTACCGCTTTTTTCATTACCGGGTTAAGCCGGCGTTGAGGATCCTTGAAGGGTTTGGAATCATCAGTCATATGGATTCTGTGCTGGCAGATAGCAAGGCTGGTTCCTTTGATATCAGCCATTGACCACTCAATTGCTTCCATGTTCTTTCTCAGAACATCCATGAGGGCCGACTCTTGCTCAGGCGTAAGGTCGGTTGCAATTATTACTGGAAGCGTTTCATCATTTCCCAAGTACGCATACTTGAGGTGGTCAGGAAAAACTTTGAGGTCAAGTTTCGGTGGCTCCTCTACAGATGGTCGCACTTCAGGGGCTGGTTCGTTGCGAAGAGGTTCAAATTGGGGCCCCCAATGTGCGTAGGATGCCTGTTCAGGATTTAGTTTCTCAAGGAAAAGAAGCTCCTCAGAAAACGGTTCTTCAAAAGTCTCGTCCAAACATTCATTTTTAAAGTCAAATGTCCCCTCCTCAGACATATCGTATACTGCGTTGACTTCAAAAGTATCATCGTGTTTCTCACTCGCCTGGTTTCCTAACGTGAAAATGTTGAGGTCCACTGTCATGTTCCCAAAAGAAATTTTCATGGACCCATTACGACAGTTTATCAACGCGTTGGATGTGGCTAGGAAAGGCCGTCCCAGTATGACTGGAATTTGACCGCTGGGATTGGTGACTGGCTCAGTCTCCAACATAATGAAATCTACGGGGAATATGAATTTCCCGACCTTGATTAGAACATCATCAATTTCTCCCCTCGGTACTTTTGTTGAACGATCTGCTAGTTGCAGAGTCACTCTGGTCGGCTTAAGTTCTCCCAATCCCAGTTGTTTGTAAACTGAGTAGGGAGGAGGTTCACACTTGCCCCTAAGTCTAACAAGGCTCGGTTAATTTGTTTGTCCCTAATGGTTCAAGAAATAGTAGGACAACCTGGGTCCTTATATTTCACAGGAATGGACTTGGACAAAACATCGCTCAGAGTGGCGGCCAAGAAGACGGTTTTGGGGATGTTTGTGCGTCGTTTTTGGGTGCACAAGTCCATCAGAAATTTTGCGTATGCCGGAACTTATTGGACGACGTCCAAAAAAGGAATGTTGACCTCACAGCATTTTAAAACCTTTAACACTTTTTCCATGTTTGCAGAAGGCTTCTTTGATTTCAACCTATGAGGATAGGGAGCCCTAGGTCCAAATATTGAGTTTGGAGAAGCTGCAGATGGAATAGGTGCAGAAGACGGGAATGTTCTTGCTGGACCATCAGTGTGGCCGTGTGGCGAATTCTCATGTTGCTTTGAAGGATGTGCAGCAGACGATGAAGAAGAAGCAGGAGGAGGAGGAGGAGAAGAAGAAGGTGATGGAGATGACGATGGATCATAATTAGGAGCAGAAGAGGAGCTATGTGCTGGTAAACTGACAACCACACGCTTGGATGAATCGCTGGGCTTGAAAACCTTGTTTTCAAACGTTCGTCCTGATCTGAGGACAGTGACGGCGTTCGCATTCTCAATATTGTTCGTCTGAACAATATGAGCGTTGTTCTTTCTCTGCTCTCTTGGGTTCATCACGGGTTGAGAGGGAAATATTCCCTTCTCACGTTCGTTAACTGCTGCAGCCAGTTGACTGATTTGGATTTCTAATCTGGCTATCGCTTGAGTGTTAGCGCTATGCAACTGACCGGATGTTTGCATAAAATTAGCCAGACTAGATGAAGTTTGCGCAGAAGTTTTAATCAAAGCTTCCAACCCTTTTTTGATGGATGTTACCCTCTTGTCGTCTTGGGCGAACCCAGGAGGTGTAAAGGTTGGGTTGTGCTGATTCAGCTGTTGGGGTTGCTGGGGCTGGTTAGTTGAATATCCCAATTTTTGGTTTAGAAAATTTGAATTTTGAAATTGTTGGAAAGGCGGGTTTGAATTGTTGTTTTGAAAAGGGGCCTAATTCCAAGAAAAATTTGGATGATTCTTCTAACCAGGGTTGTACGTCGGTGCAAAGCGGTCGTTCCTGGGGCGCTGGTTCTGATACAGCGCATTAACGTTTTCCGGCCCCTGGGACCCAACGAGAAACGGACATTCTTCCGTTATGTGGCTAGGATGCTGACAGTTAGCGCACAAAGTCGGAGAAATTTGATTGACTGGTAGCGGTGAATTTTTGCCCTCTAAAGCTTCCATTCGTCGTACAAGAGCGGCGATTTTTGCTTCGACAACTATAGAGGTGTCAACAATGTGTACACCACTCCTTGTCACTGATGGTTTCTTACTCACACTCTCCTACTAGATGGTTTTGTCAGCCAGTTCTTCCAAAAAGTTCTATGCGTCCTTAGCACCATAGCTTAGGAATTTACACTGACACATGGATTCTAACATCATGCGTGAACTGGAATCTAACCCTTCATAGACAATCTAACATAGCCTCTACTATTCTAACCCGTGATGGGGACATTTGATTAAGATGTCTTTAAATCTTTCTAAGCATTTCCAAATAATTTCACCCTCTTTTTGTTTAAAATTGTGGAGTTCATTGCAAATTCGCACGGTTTTATGAATAGGGTAAATTTTTTTAAGAAAAACCTTTACAAAGTCACCCCATGTCGTGATCGATCTAGCTGGTAAACTGTTTAACCAGCTTTTCGCATTATCCTTAAGCGCAAAGGGAATGAATTTGAGCTTAACGACATCCTCTCCCACTCCGTGAATCTTCATCATTGCACATACTCCTTCAAATTCACTGATTAACAGGTAAGCATCTTCGGACTCGAGTCCGTGGAATTTGGGGAGTAGTGGTATGAATTGTGGTTTGATCTCATAGCTGTTTGCCGCAATGGTGGGCAACACTATGCATAAAGGAAGGGATGAACGGTGTGGGTAACATTTGTCCTGCAATGCCGCCTCCTGTTGCTCAACGATTGTTTGCTCCGTCATTGTTGGTGGTGTAGGAGAAGAAAGTGAAGATGTAGAATCGGATGGCTCCGATGAGGCAGAAGGTAAGAAGGTCTCGGAAGGGTCCAAGGAATCAGAAGGTGAAGAAGAGTCGGAAGATACAGGCACAAACCGGACTAATCGAGATTGTGAATCTCTAGTCCAAGCTGACATGCACTATCCGGAAGTAGTTGGAGAGACTGAGAAAATGGAAGACAAAAATGTTTTTCAACCAAAATATTCGCAACCACAAATATCACACAAAAGGTACAACAAGGTCACAAACAAGACACACTGGACACACCTAATCAGTCTAGGGTTACCTAGGTCAACTAGACCTGCTCAGAAAAAACTTGCTTTTTGAAGTAAAAATGTACTGCGAAACGGGCCCAAAATAGACTGATCGAGAAGCCAGGTAAGTGCAGAGAGGAAGGGAGGTTTTCCCTCGCTTTCGCGAGGTTCCTTAATTAGAGTAACCTTCTCTCTTTCGGCGGTTGCGCCTTTCACACTTTCCTAGACACTTCAGGAACAATGTACCGATGGGTGGTGTTCGAAATATACTTAACTTACCCTAGTGAGCGTAAAGTCCTCAGAGGCTGAAAGTCTAATTTCTTTTAAAGTTAATGAGGGTGTGAAAATGCTCGTTCTTTGTGTTTTGTGGGCCACGGAGAAGGGTGATGAAATCCCTTACCGTATCTTGTTGGGGTTCTTTGCCCTTAAGTCCGTATTAAATTCATGCAATGCGCAAACAAGAAAAGTTGTTCAAATCATCAATCAATCATTTTTTATGTTATAAGCGGCGCGCTGCAAAAAATACGGTTAGTTTTTTTGGCACTTGTGCAGCGGAGTTTGCGAAAGAAATGCTGCACAAAATTGAAGTATTGGAGCGTCGGGTCTAAGGAGAAGGGGTTAAAAAAATTGCGTACCTTGAATTTTTGAGTTTAGAAACTCCCGTTGACTTGATCCGGGATCACTTGAGTGTTCTCTTGTACGGGTCGATCTACCCGGATCTTTGGCACTGTTAACTTCGTAACGCCTTTCTCCAGAATTCTGTTCTAAGCTCCGCACGATCGTAGTTCGTATTTCAATTGCAATCTGGAATTTGAGAAAAATACGATATTTAGTGCATAATACGATATTTATGGCCAAAGTTCTGTAAATATATAATTATACAATTTTGCATATAAAAATAGACTAATAACAGAGAAGTAGAGAAGTTACAAAAAATTTGGGGCAAAAGGCCAGGGTTAGGCCGCAAATTGCGGCCAATATGGATAAATTTGCGGCCCGGTCCTGGTAATATTGCTCCAATTTCTCTGTGTCTTCTTCAATTTCTATTAGTATACCCTTTCTGTATGCAAAATATTTTTAGCACAACAATATCAACAGCAGAACAGAAAACACAGAGAGCAACAAGTCAGATATTTGTGGTGTTTTTGGTATTTTGTTTGTTTTATACAAAGTATGTACAGAGACAACTCAAAATAATCTTCGTGGTGCTGCCACTCCCCGGCAACGGCGCCAAAAACTTGTTCGAAACCCATGGTGGCGTGCATTTGGAGAATAAGGTCAATATCGGATCTGTCAGTTTTTGTCAGAAAAATAGTGCACAAAGTGAGTATCGAGTTTAAAAATACCGCAAGTGCACGGTGCGTTGAAGCAAGCCGGCAAGCACGGGTCGAACCATAAGGAGTGGATATCACGACATCAAATTGAGCTATGGATCAATAAGTTGGAAAATGGTGTTTTGTCACGTTTTAGTGTAATACCTAAAGGAATTTTGGATACGAAAACTTAGGGTAAGGTTCGGTAAGAATGAAATATGACATTTACCCCCAACTCTCCATTTTGATTCAAGATTCATTTCTTTTTAGTTTCCATTAGAATAGCGAAAGCATGACGTATTTATCCGAAAAATGTATCGGGATGAAATACGATATCAAGGTTAGAAAAACAGAAACTAACAAGAATGAGATTGAGAATGGAGTGGATATGGAATTAGTTAAGTGAAGTAGCAAGTATAGAATATATGCAAGAATGCTATATATCCTATCTAGCTAGTTGCGACACATAACGTAATTCCGTATTCACTCCTACTTCAAATCGTAACATAGCAACAATAAAATGTAAAGAAAGGATAGGATATATGTTAAAGGTTGATTTGCAACCATTCAAAACGATATATCCTATCAAGCAAAACATAATAAACTTGCGATGTTAAGAAAAGAAGTGAAAAAATGTAGGAATCAAAAGGGAGGGGTTGGAAGTAAAGTCATTCCACATCCTAGCTCACCATAGCCCAAAAATAATTACTCACACATCATCATAGCAATACGCAACTGAATAATGAAAAGAAATGACAAAATAAGAAAAAGAGATACAAGAATCAAACTTGAATAAAATGAAGATTTATTGCAATGGTTCAAAATACATGTAAATGAGTTCAACTACCAAAATCTAATCTTGCAAGTTCAAAAAGAAAGGTTGCAAGACCAGAGGAAGGCAAAGAACTCAACTCAATTCCAAGAGCTACAAGAATTTTAACAAGAGTGTACAAGTATGCAAAAAAGTTCTCCTTTGGCCTCATGTCTGGATCTGCTATTTATAGAGAAATCAAAAACAAAAGTTGCAGGTGACAATAGACTAAAATGACCACCAGGGACCCACAAAATTTGAACGAGCCAAAATGAAGCCCACTTAGCCACAATTTGCGGCCAATATGGAGAAAATTGCTGCCGAGAAGTTGAGTCTGGGGCCCACCAAGCTTCAGTAGTCATCTAGTCTAATGGGTATCTCATGGTATTTTCAATTTTTTATATGTAGCACATGTGTGAATTCTGGAGCTAAATCACAGAGAAGGGGTGAAGTGGGTTAGTGTGTGGTCACACTTCAAATTATATGTCAATCACGTGTTTACCACTTGCACCACTCATCATTATTGTACCAAACCAGCTCCCAAGGTTTAGGCATCCTCACAATTGTTCACACAAGTATGTGTTGGACCATTTCACACTTAAACTTTGTACACACAAATGTTTATGTTGCAAACTCATTTCAATTCTTGATCTATATTCCGTCTTGTTTGGAGTCAGCTAAAAATCCGTCATTTTGTGCATGTCACGTACAAAAACCCATGTTTCCGTTTGCGTACATTTACTCTGTATAAATGAGAAGACATGGATTAAATAGCACTGTTTATTGACAAAATGATAAAAAATGGGCGGTATTGAAATGTAATAAATTGTGCTGAACAGTACGGTACGTCACTCTACCCAAGCTACCTACTCCATCAATCAGGGTCAACCTATGAAACGAAAGTTTGGGTCTAATACCCCCGTTCAAGTCTAAATTCCGTAAGGTCAAGCCTAGGTTCCGAAATATACATATGCCTAAGACTCCACATAGTCAAACATAGACTCGAACCAAGTTTAAACCTAGCGCTATGATACCAACTTTGTCACGACCCGAAATATTAGCTCATGACGAGCACTTAAATCACGCAACGTCTAAAGGCGTAACGTAATTCAAGTAAGCTGAAACCCATAAATCTAAACCTTTTTAAGAAAATAAAGGAGGTGAAGTTTTGAAATCAAGGTATAATGAAATCAAGTTTTCTTAATGCGGAACATGAAAATGCAAGTGAAATTTACTAGTTTGAAAACGTATTTCGTTTTTTAAAAAAATTGGGCAGCACCTACTTTGTATAATTTGATCCAAAACCACAAATACATAACATGAATAATGGCATCCCCAAGCAGGAGCTAGCTCTTCGCCAACCGGCGGGTCACAACCACACTAAGCATAAATATAAGTATACGACGCCCAACGATGAAGATCACCATAAAAGATAAAGTAAAGCAAGACATCAACCCAAAATGTGAACATAAAACCCATCGCTCAAGTCTCGCAACTACAAGTCTTGCTAAGTCTCATTACTTATACAATTACTAGTTTGATTTGATGGAGTTGACTAGATACAATATGAAATTGTAAATACAAGAGTGGGTACGATAAAAATATCCTACCTACCAAAGCAAATCACCCGAAAGCAACTGTGTGCCAGCGATGCCACTACTGATCCATGTGGTCAACCTGCAAGAACTGTGGCACAACGGGGGTGAGTTGCCAACTCATGAGTAGAAAAACATCAACAAGTAGAAATCGAATAAACAACGACTCCTAGGTCAACTATATCATGAAGGTAATACTATGATATCTAGGTTGACCGTATCTGTATATGTGCCAACACTAATATCAATGTCAATCAGCATGTGGATATCACCCAACAATATAATCAATGTATGTATGCATGTAGATCTCGTCCAACCATATAATCAATATATGTATGCATGTGGATATCATAAAAGCATGTGCATGAAAGTATGAGGATATAAATCAATGGGTGTCTCTCGCGACACATCAAAATCATGGAACCTGGATGTCCAACATCGACACCCGAAAACATCATGAAACCCCGTGTCCAGTATCGACACGTAAATCCTCATATCTTAGGCGCCGCATCCTCAGATCGGCCCTCAAATATCTCGTCTCTGGCGCCGCCTACTGTGGTCGGCCCTCATATCCATCTCATAGCAACGGTCGGTATCCTCCGAATAACCGACGAGTCTAAATACTATCACTGGTAAGTAGTGCTCCCCTGCCATGCTCACCATCTAACAATATGCATCTTCTTGCCCCAGGTACCTCACCGGGTCCACCATGTACTCGCAAACAGTGCCTACCGCTCCTCGAATCGGGTTTCACATGCCACACTCAGAACCAAGAAAACACATGGTGGACGCACTGAAATATCATATCAAGAGAAACCGGGTTTTTAAAACAATACATACTTTCTTTTAACTTGACCGCGGTTCTCAAATCCAGAAATCTCATGAAAACAACATATCTCAAAGCGTATAATTATAAAGCATGATGTATGCGACACATAACAGAAATGTAAGCATATCCGTATATCATGCAACATGGAACATATCGAGGGAAAACCGCTCATTTAAATGAATCCAGTTTTAAAAATAAATCATGCGGTTCCCAAATCTCCAATCAAATACCACATCGTATAATGGTGCATCTATGTTACCCATCCCGGTTCTTAACGAGGAGGCGGAATAGGTAAAAATCAAATTTTTCTTTAAAGGAAACATAGACTAACCATGAAGGTTCTTTGCTAAACAAAAACTAACAAACTAACATGGAGCTTTAACTACTAGGTTAAGAAATTATACCTAAAGCTTGAACTCCTTCTTCTCTTGTTGTGGTCCTCCTTGTTGTGAGCTCCTTGGAGTGGTGTAGATGGCTCCTCCTCACCGTCTTCTCTATGTCAAAGAAAGATCCACCCGAAGGCCTCTACCTTGAGCTCCTACCTCAACAATGAAGTAACTAGAGTGCTTGGCTTGCAAGACTAAGAACCCTAGAATGAGTAGAGAAGTATTTTGGTGGTTTAGTCTCAAAAGCTTTTATTTTTCAACTCATGAAAGATTAAAACTTTGAGAGAGGAAGAGGAGAGAGCAAACCATGAGAGAGAAATATAATAAGATAATGAGAGAATGAAGCTCTCATATGAGGAAATATGATAATAATAATAATATTAATTAAGATAATTGTGATGGTGTATTTATTTGACCTTTATCATGTCACAATTAATGCTAAGCGTGCTCAAAGAAAATATCTCATGCTTAACAAAAATATCTAAGTCAACATGGGTCAATAAGGTCAAATGGTCAAACCAATTAACCATGATAATTATCTCTAATAATAATTATTAAACAATTTCCTCCTTCTCATTAGGGTTCTAACCAAGTCAATGGTCAAAACCCTAATGAGGTGTCTCCCTCTCTGCCTCTGTCAACTGTACATACATACCCGCATCCGTGTTCCGAAGAAACACGAATACAATGACACTAAACCAATCCTAAAACAGATACTAGGATCTGGCTTAAACCAAAGCCCACTAGTACCAACTGCCCGAACACCAAACAACCACAAGTACGCATATGTGAACGAACCCTGTCGTAAAACCATATGACCTCTACCCCGTTTCGCTTAAAGGTGAACAACCCTCTGTGTGGGACTCTAAAGACTCGACACTACGCTGGCAGTGGGTTTAACCACAGGCCGCAAGCGGTACTAGCTATACGTAACGGCCCCCAGGTAGATGTCGATAAGAAGGCCGATGAGGAAAACCCATCCGAACTCCTACTGAGCCTGAATGTGACAATCTCTGTACAGTCCGGTCTGTTCGTCTAAGAGTATTGCATGTCAAGCCTAGGGGGCGGTAAACATCAGACCCCTAATAGCGGTACAAGTTGTGTCGGAGTGCAGCCCAGAACACCCTGAGAAACTACTGAAAACACTACCAGTAAATCTCGCTTGCCCTGGCCAGGGACTTTGTGTAATGGCTCTCCTAGACACAGCGCGATAGCAACCCCCAATACCGGGAGAGACGAATCCTGTCTAACCGTCACTTCCTCTAAATGCTTCGGGACTGCACCCAACTACTACGTGTTTACATGACTCAATAGAGCCATGGTAGGGTAGTAATCTAAGAACAGTGGGAACACACTCGAGGCGAAGTGATAGTGTCAAGTCAACGGACTAAGCTGTACTCATGTCACCTGGGAACTGTTAACTGACGATAGGTATAGTACCAACCAATAGTTCCCGACGAGTCCTGTCCAGTGTACTCATAACCTAATGAGCACCTGAATACTATCTCCAGTACGATATACCGATGGCTGTGGGACAGACCATCTTCCCAGCTGGGATGAGAAGCATACACACTAGTCTACTCTGGAGTATCGATGCCCTGTCTCGATAATCCTACGACCAGGGACCTGTATAAGGATGTGCTTGTAGACACCCAACCCCCACAAGTGTGACTGTAATCACAACACTGGTAGTCAAGCAAAGATCCTAAGGGCTCTATCAATATGTATTAGCGATACGTCAAAAGAAACATATACACATATTAAGATAGATACAAACCAAGTAGCATACTACCAAATCGAGCAAGACTGTTATAAATCTGTGTATATATATATCCCAAGCTTCCAAAATATAATATACAAACTAGTACTATACAATAATAGCCTCCAGAGCATATCATACTAACAATCTCCCACTTGCACTAAGGCCATGTGCTGGCATATCGCAGACCTATCATCTCGAATAGCCTCTCGAACTGCGTCTGAGGAATAGCCTTTGTGAATGGATCTGCAGTGTTATCTTCTGTAGCAACCCTCCGAACCTCGATCTCCCGGCGATCCACGATCTCCCTGATCAGGTGATACTGCCTTATGATGTGTCTGGACTTCTGATGGGACCTGGGTTCCTTTGCTAAAGCTATAGCCCCATTGTTGTCACAATACAGAGGTATTGGAGCAACAATGGACGAAACCACCTGAAGTTCTGTTAAGAACTTTCTCATCCAGACTACTTCTTTTGCGGCATCAAAAGCTGCGATATACTCCTCTTCCATCGTCGAGTCAACAACGGTTTACTACTTGGAACTCCTCCAACAGACCGCCCCTCCATTGAGAGTAAAGACATAACCCGATATGGATTTGGAGTCATCCTGGTCACTCTGGAAGCTGGAGTCAGCAAAGGCCTCGATCTGGAGGTCTTTTCGCCGTAAACCAAGAACATATCCCTAGATCTTCTCAGGTACTTTAGAATGTTCTTTACAGCTATCCAGAGCTTCTCCCCAGGGTTTTACTGATACCGGCTTACTACACTCGGTGCATAAGCTACATCCGGTCCGGTACACAGCATCGCATACATTATAGAGCCTACCGCAGAAGCATAGGGTATAATAGACATGTGATCCCTTTCCAAATCAGTCTTGGAAGACATCTCTTTAGAGAGGGTGATTCCGTGACAAGACGGTAAATTACCGCACTTTGAATCTTCCATACTGAATCTTTTCAGTATAATGTCGATGTACCTGGACTCTGAAAGTCCCAATATCCTCTTAGATCTATCACGATAGATCTGGATCCCTAGAACGTAAGAGGCATCACCCAGGTCTTTCATGGAGAACCTGTGTGACAAGAACCCTTTAACAGATTGTAGCATAAGAATGTCATTTCCTATCAAGAGAATGTCATCCACGTACAAGACGAGGAATACAATAGTTCGTGCTACAATCTTACTATAAATGCATGGCTCATCTGGATTTTTGATAAAGTCAAATTCTTTGACCGTCTCATCGAAACAGATGTTCCAACTCCGCGATGCCTGCTTCAGTCCATAAATGGATTTAAGCAACTTGCACACTTTCCCTCTGCTCCCACTCTGAATGAAACCTTCTGGCTGGTCCATACAGACACACTCCTCTAAATTTCCATTTAGAAAAGCGGTTTTTACGTCCATCTGCCAAATCTCATAATCGTGGAAGGCAGCAATGGCAAGAAGGATCCTAATGGATTTGAGAAAAGGTTTCGTCATAGTCCAAACCAGGTCTTTGACGAAAACCCTTTGTAACAAGTCTAGCCTTATAGGTTTCAACCTGTCCATCTACACCAATCTTCTTTCTGAAGATCCATTTGTAGCCTACGGGTTTTATCCCTTCTGGAGCAAAGTCCAAAGTTCATACTTTGTTGGTGTATATGGACTCCATCTCGGTCCGCATTGCATCCAGCCATTTTACCGAGTCAGTGCTCTGAATGGCCTGCTGGAAGTTAGTCGGCTCATCATTATCAATGATGCAATCCTCTCTATCCCCGTCTATGAGAACAGTTGCGCAAAACCAAAACATGTCCATCTGTCAATCCTAAGTGATAGTCCCCCACGGACTCAGCATCCATGCTTGTTCCGTTTGCAACTCTGAGGGTCATATCACCCGCCTTCAAAACCCTACGGCTTCTCAGTGCCTGCAAAGAATTACAGATATGAGATCCTAATCCGGTATCCAATACCCAGGAAGTAGAGTTGATTGACAGACAGTTTTTAACAACATACACACCCGAAGCCGAAGCCACAACTTGCTTTGGGTCCTGTTTCTTGGCCTTCCAAGCCCTGCAATCTTTCTTCCAGTGTCCTTTCTTGTGACAATAAAAGCATTCTTCCTTTCCCACAATCTGTCCCGCTACCTTTGCTTTTCCCTTCGCTTCCACCTTACTAACACCGCCTCTTGGTTTGGTAGGGGCCTTCTTCTTCTTTCCTTTGGCTTTCGCCTTGGACTTAGAAGAGGAAGCTACTCCAACAAACAAAGCGGGTATTTCCCTGACTTTCCGCAGGATGCCCTTTGCACTCCTCAACATGTTGAGGAGTTCCGGAAGTTCAACTTATTTTCCTTGCATGTTGAAATTCAGGATAAACTGGGCGTAGGTGGAAGGAAGTGACTGGAGAATCAAGTCAGTGTACAGCTCATTCTCTAACGTGGTCCTGAGGTCCGTGAGCTCCTCATTGTAGCCAATCATCTTAAGGACGTATTCCTCTATAGATGATCCGACGGCCAACCTCGCATGAAATAGCTTCTTCGAGGTCTTGTATCTTGCGATACGGGATTGCTCTCCATATAGTTCCTTAGTATAGAGGAATATGGATTCAAGATCTAAATTCCCGTGCCTCCTCTGATGTTCATTGTCCATAGAGGCAAGCACGAGGCACTTGGAGGTTCCCAAATATCCAAAATCAAATACAACATCGTATAATGGTGCATATGTGTAAGTCTATGTTACCCACCCCGGTGCTTAACGGGGAGGCGGAATAGGTAAAAATCAAAATTTTCTTTAAAGGAAACATAGACTAACCATGAAGGATCTTTGCTAAACAAAAACTAACAAACTAACATGGAGCTTTAACTACTAGGTTAAGAAATTATACCTAAAGCTTGAACTCCTTCTTCTCTTGTTGTGGACCTCCTTGTTGTGAGCTCCTTGGAGTGGTGTAGATGGCTCCTCCTCACCGTCTTCTCTATGTCAAAGAAAGATCCACCGGAAAGCCTCTACCTTGAGCTCTTACCTCAACAATGAAGTAACTATAGTGCTTGGCTTGCTAGACTAAGAACTTAGAATGAGTAGAGAAGTATTTTGGTGGTTTGGTCTCAAAAGCTTTTGTTTTTCAACTCATGAAAGATTAAAGCTTTGAGAGAGGAAGAGGAGAGAGCAAACCATGAGAGAGAAAGATAATGAGATAATGAGAGGATGAAGCTCTCATATGAGGAAATATGATAATAATAATAATATTAATTAAGATAATTGTGATGGTGTATTGATTTGACCTTTATCATGTCACAATTAATGCTAAGCATGCTCAAAGAAAATATCTCATGCTTAACAAAAATATCTAAGTCAACATGGGTCAACAAGGTCAAATGGTCAAACCAATTAACCATGACAATTATCTCTAATAATAATTATTAAACAATTTCCTCCTTCTCATTTGGGTTCTAATCAAGTCAATGGTCAAAACCCTAATGAGGTGTCTCCCTCTCTGCCTCTGTCAACTGTACATACATACCCACATCCGTGTTCCGAAGAAACACGAATACAATGAGACTAAACCAATCCCAAAACAGATACTAGGATCTGGCTTAAACCAAAGCCCACTAGTACTAACTACCCGAACACCAAACACGCACAAATATGTGAACGAACCCTATCGTAAAACCATACGACCTCTACCTCGTTTCGCCCAAAGATGAACAACCCTCTGTGTGGGACTCTAAAGACTCGACACTACGCTGGAAGTGGGTTAACCACAGGCCGCAAGCGGTACTAGCTGTACGAAACGGTCCCCATGTAGATGTCGATAAGAAGGCCGATGAGGAAAACCCATCCGAACTCCTACTGAGCCTGAATGTGACAATCTCTGTACAGTCCGGTCTGTTCGTCTAAGAGTATCGCATGTCGGGCCTAGGGGCGGTAAACGTCAGACCCCTAATAGCGGCACAAGTTGTGTCGGAGTGCAGCCCAGAACACCCTGAGAAACTACTAGAAACACTACCAGTAAATCTCGCTTGCCCTGGCCAGGGACTTTGTGTAATGGCTCTCCTAGACACAGCGCGATATCAACCCCCAATACCGGGAGAAACAAATCTAGTCTAACCGTCACTGCCTCCAAGTGCTTCGGGACTACACCCAACTAATACCTGTTTGCACGCCTCAATAGAGCCGTGGTAGGATAGCAATCTAAGAACAGTGGGAACACACTCGAGGCGAAGTGACAGTGTCAAGTCAATGGACTAAGCTGTACTCATGTCACCTGGGAACTGTTAACTGACGATAGGTATAGTACCAACCAACAGTTCTCAACGAGTCCTGTCCAGTGTACTCACAACCTAATGAGCACTTGCATACTATCTTCAGTACGACGTACCAATGGCTGTGGGACAGACCATCTCCCCAGCAAGGATGAGAAGCATACACACTAGTCTACTCTGGAGTATCGATGCCCTGTCTCGATAATCCTACGACCAGGGACCTGTATAAGGATATGCTTGTAGACTACCCAACCCCTACAAGTGTGACTATCATCACAACGCTGGTAGTCAAGCAAAGATCCTAAGGGCTCTATCAATATATATTAGCGATACGTCAAAAGAAACATATACACATATTAAGATAGATACAAACCAAGTAGCACACTACCATATCGAGTAAGGCAGTTATAAATCTGTGTATATATATCCCAACCTTCCAAACTATAATATACAAACTAGTACTATACAATAATGGCTTCTAGGGCATATCACACTAACAATATGTGTATGTACGCAAGTATGGTGTACAATATGTATGTACGCAAGTATGGATGTACAATATGTATATACGCAAGTATGGTGTACAATATGTATGTACGCAAGTATGGTGTACAATATGTATGCACGCAAGTATGCCATGCAAGGAGTCATATCTTGATGCAGCAGTTCTACTGTGTAGTGACATGGCAATTATCGATGATGAAGTGTGTGAGCCGGCAAATCTATGTACGTGTAACATACACATCATCGATAATGGTGTAAGTGTACTAGCACAGGTATATGCGATGCAATGAGAATAACATGAATGCAGCATAAGGTAAATCTTATGCAAATGCTGACGGGTATACGTATCTAACATGACCGAGTCGGTGAATCTAGCAATCGGCATCCAGCCTCACAACATCCCATACGGTATAATCTATCGTACGGCATCCTCTAGTCAAGGGTAAGGATCAAACATCAAGTCAAACTCATCATGTACGGAAAATCATCGTACGGCGGTATTAAACTATCAGGGATCCAATCAACCTATAAGACGAGGAGGGTACGGACCTAACGTCTCATACGACTATCACTCACGATTCACAACATATATAAATATCTCTACATACCTATGTCCCAGGTCACATCCACAACAATCTCATATCAGGGGACCGACAGGGTATAAATCATCTCAATCGACTCGCATCCGTATACCAACATATCATCAAATCATCATATCACGTCATATATTCTTTTCATCGCATTTATATCCCACATCAAGTCAATTTTACAGTTACATTCTACCTTTACTATAAGCATACGTATCTAATCTAACATACACACCCGAACATACAAACAGTTTTTTTTGAAAGATGCGAATCGTAGTTTTGAAAGTAGGGCTACGGTGTTTTTAAAGAAAAGATATCATTTGAAAATCCGTAACGTACCTCAAGGTATCTGTTTAAAAGATGCATACGATTCTTCAGTTTGGAAATAGGTATGGTTCGGATGACACATCTACGTCGACTATCTAGTCTTATAGTACCCTAAACGGCAATATCATCAAATATCATCCTTAAATTTCGTCATCACATACTAGTCGTATCATATCACTTCTAACTATCCTTAGTTTCTAATATGATTCTCTAACTACCTTTTTACTCTATCTATAGTCTTCTATTAAAGGTTTCGTTAATCATAATCTATATATATAAATCGGTTTCCATCAATGTTTACGGGGGTGCTATACGCCATCCACCCGACTTCCGCCGTAGATATAGATCGACTCACCTTGCTTCTTGCTTGCCGAAGTCGATGATGCTACACTCCATTGCCTCGGAATCCATGTGAAGGTACCTACAATAATACACAATCGAAATCACTTATTAAAATCGAATTCGGAAAACCGATACGTCACACGGTGCGCTCATAAGTTAGAACTTAAGACCTAAGCGTGCAAAAACAATCAAACAACCCTTGTTGTTGATGTACAAACATCCAACAACCAAATACAAATCCAAATATCAAAACTAAACATTTCAAAATACGGAAAATATAGCCAAAATCACACCAAAGTGCTCCAAGATTTTGACTCGGGTCAAACTAGCCAATTTTGCATATAGGGTTGCTCTAGATATCACATGAGAGGACAACCAACCAAAATTCACCCACTTTTACCATGACCAGGCCGCAAATTATGGCCTGGGGGAATAAATCTGCGGCCACTTAGTGAGGGGAGGGTCTCGGGTCTCTAGGGTACATTCACAATCACCTGCTTACCTCACTGTCTTTGCAAAATTATTTTTGGTGCCCCCGGGTTACTCTAGATTCCATAATACTATCACAAACTGTCAATATTCGATGTCGGAAAAAATCTAAGTTCGTGTTTTGTTTTCAAATCCGGTTACTGGCCAGTAAAGTCAACACTAAGGTCTGTAGGCAGCCACTACCCAACACCAATTCTAAACAAGCCTTAATTCCTCTCTTGAAATTTCCAACATCACTAAACGAATTCTAAACTAAACTAAAATGCTAGGAATACATAACTAAACTAAATGGAAGGGATTATACCTCATGGTTACACCCAAGCAAAACCCTAGAAGTCCCAAGTCTTCAAAATCTAACCTTGCTTGGTCCATTACGATGAGGGTGAGGAGGTGATCATCTTTTGTGAAGGGGGTATGGGGTTTTGATGAAAGATTGGAGATGGGTCATGAGGGTAGAAAGAGGGGCTTGAGGATTAAGAAGGAGATGAAAGAAAATGGTGGGGGAACAGAATGGGGCAGCACTCTCCCTCTCTCTCTCTTTGTCACTCTCATTCTCTCTCCTAGCATGGCCTCAACATCATTATGTCCCTTCTCTCTCGCCTCAAGTCATCATGACACCTTTTCCCTTTCTTTTCTTTTCTCACCACAATAAAACCATAACATAAAACAACATAAATGAACATGTAACCAAAAGAAATATGTCATGGTGCACTAACCATGAAAACTGTAGAAACACCGATTTAGTTTAATCGCGATTAGCACTGCACTAATCGGGTTTTTATCCAAACTACATATAATAAATTTTTTAAATGCCAAATCCTTGAAATATATTTTTAAATGAATAAATCATTTTAAATTTCCATTTATTTCATAATTATCGGTATATTTTTGTACCCATTTTCGAAAACCCCAATTTCGCAAATCGGGGCAATTTTCGGGAAAATATATTATTTTATTATTAAATTCCAAAAATAATATTTTATATTTTCTGAAATGTTACAACTATATGGCTAGTATAGAAAAGGATGATGAAGTAGGAATTTTGCTCACTTTAGAATTTAATTTCTCACTATTTTTCTTCACTTGCTAAAAACTAGAGAGCTCTCACTTGATCTTGAAGAAGATGAAGAAAATGAAAAATGAGAGAGTGTGAGCTTAGAAATGCAACCATGGTGAGTATATGTCATGGCTAACCCTTATAGAAAATAAAACATGATAAGAGATAATGTTTAGGTTTATAAATATCTAAAGCAAAACAAAAATGGTGGACTAAGTCAATGGTTATCCACAACTTGCAACCATGAAAAATTCCATTCATTTTTGAATTAATTAAATAAATAAAAACCTAGATATTATCTCATATATGGTGTAAGTCTCATATACCCATGTTGCATATATAACCTACCATGTCACAATAATAAATATCACATATATATTATTTATGTAATAAAAGAAAACAATACAATAAACATATATCACATATATGTTAAATGCATCAAAAGTGAGAAAAAGAAATACTTAAGTGAATATATATTAGTTAATGTAATTTAATATATCAAATATATAATTATACATTAAATTATTAAATCAACACTTGATTTAATAATCCGGCTATATCATATATAACCGACTAATATAAAATGTATCATTTCATCGAATCAACACTTGATCCGATGACCCGGCTATATCACATATAACCGGCCGATATCACATATCATGATAATAGAATACGGTATCCCATACTCGTATCATTCTCGGTCCCGTACATATCGTATATGTGCTCCTACTCCGTTTCGCCTGAGCCAGGAAACCTCTGTGTAGGACTCTAAAGACTCGTCAATACGCCGGCAGTGGGTGGTGATCATATCAGTCACCCACAAGCCGTCGGCGGTCATCTAAACGTAACGGCCACCCGAGTATTGATCGATCAGAAGATCAACAAGGAAGTCTGCACATACTCCTGTAAAGCCTGTCAGTAACACTACCGTACAGTCCGGTCTCTTCGTCTGATATGTCACATATCCAGTCTAAGGGTGGTAAACGTCAGACCCCAGTAACCGATAAGTCATGCCGATGTGAGGCTCATAATGGGTCAAGAAAGTACTGATAGAACTTACCAGTAGATCTCCATATCACCCTGGCCAGGGACTTCCAGTTATAGCCAATCGAGCACAGCGCAACATCAACCCCCAATACCGGGAGAGACGAAACCCCTCCTATCGCTCATTGCCTCCATGTGATTCGGGACTGTACCCAAAAACCACCGTTTTGCACGTTCTCTTGAATGTGGTAAGGTGGAAATCAATGCACAGTGGGAATCACACAAGACTCTATGACGATCTCGGGTCTACAGACTAACTTGTACCAGTGTCACCGGAGAACTGCTATCTGACGATAGCTATAATACCAACTAGGAGTTCTCAGAGAGTCCGTTCAGTGTACCCAGTCTCCACTGAGCACCCGTATACCATCATTGATGTCAAGCACCAATGGATGTGGGATCATCCATCACCCATCATATAGGTCAAGAAGCGTATACGCTAGTCTACTCTGGAGTATCGATACTCTGTCTCGATACACCCTCGACTAGGAACAATTAAAAGATGTACTTGTGGACTACCCTGGCCCGACTAGTATGATCTTCATCATAGTCCTAGTAGTCAAGTACATATCCTAAAGGCTTTATCAACATGTGAAAGCAAGACAGTATCACAAACAAGTCAACATGTTAAGACAAAGAGAAACCAGATAGCATACTATCATGTCGAGCAAGAAAGTACTCTCTATATATATCCAAGCATCCACTATAATATACATGACATGTACAATAATAGCCTCTATGGAATATACAAAACTAACAATCTCCCACTTGCACTAAGGCTAGTTGTTGTAGTATCTCATACCCAACATCCTGAAGAGTCTCTCAAATTGTTTCTGGGGTATGGTCTTTGTGAGTGGATCTGCTGTATTTTCCTTCGTGTCAACTCTCCTGACCTCGATCTCCCGGCGATCAACTATCTCCCGGATCAGGTGATACCGCCTCAGAATATGCCTGGATCACTGATGGGTTCCTTGGCCAAAGCCACTGCTCCATTGTTATCACAATACAAAAGTATTGGACGCTCAATGGATGGAACCACACCAAGTTCAGTTATGAACTTCTTCATCCAGACAGCCTCTTTGGCAGCATCGTTGGCAGCCCTCCATCATCGAGTCTGCCACGGTTTCCTATTTGGAACTCTTCCAACAAACCACCCCTCCTTTGAGGGTAAAGACAAATCCCGAGACTGACTTAGAGTCATCCTTATCACTCTGAAAGCTCGAATCGGTAAAGGACTCCACTTGGAGTTGTCCGTTACCATACACCAAGAACATCTCTTTAGTCCTTCTCAACTACTTGAGAATGTTCTTCACAGCTGTCCAGTGACTCTCTCCTGGATCTACTTGATACCTACTCACTACACTTAGTGAGTATGCTACATCGGGTCTGGAACATAGCATCACATACATGATAGAGCCTACCGCCGAAGCATAGGGTATCCCTTGCATGCGAGCTCTCTCCAAATCAATCTCAGGAGACATCTCTTTGGAGAGAGTGAGTCCAGTGATCATGGGTAAATTCCCACGCTTGGATTCTTCCATTATAAACCTTTTTAGTATGGTGTTAATGTACCTGGATTGGGACAATCCCAGTATCCGTTTAGATCTATCTCTATAGATCTTAATCCCCAAGGTGTAAAAGGCATCACCTAGATCTTTCATTGAGAATATTTATGATTAAAAGAGCCTGACCGAGTGCAGCATAGGAACATCATTTCCTATCAAGAGTATGTCATCTACGTACAATAAGAGGAAGACAACCTTACTCTCTGCCACCTTCTTGTATATACAAGGTTCATCTACGTTCTTGATGAAGTCAAACTCTTTGACTACCTCATCAAAACAGATGTTCCAACTCCACGATGCCTGCTTTAACCCGTAGATAGATTTAAGCTGCTTGCTCACCTTCCCGCTACTCCCACTGTCTACGAAGCCCTCTGGCTGAGTCATGTATGCGCTCTCTTCTAAATCACCATTTAGAAAGGCGGTCTTAATATCCATTTGCCAAATTTCATAATCGTGGTATGCAGCAATGGCAGGTAGGATCCGAATGGACTTAAGCATAGCCACTGGAGAAAATGTTTCATCATAATCCACACCTGGTCGTTGACGAAAACCCTTTACAACAAGTCTAGCTTTGAAAGTCTCAACTTTTCCATCTACACCAAGTTTCTTCTTAAAGATCCATTTGCTCCCAATGGGTTTTACCCCTTCGGGAGCAACTTCTAAAGTCCATACTTTGTTGGTGTACATGAATTCCATCTCAGATCGCATTGCATCCAGCCATTTCACAGAGTCCCCACTCGTGATGGCCTACACGAAGCTAGTTGGGTCATCATCTTCCATGATGCAATCCTCGCTCCTACCATCTAAGAGAAAACCGTAGTATCTCTCAGGTGGATGAGGAACCCTACTAGATCGGGGGAGCGGCTGAGGTTTGTCGGGAACTACTGAATTCTCTGGTTCTACCAAATCTTCTGTTGCAGTTTGTGTAGCTGGAACTTCTTCAAGTTCTACCTCCTTGCCACTAATTTCTTTCATAAGAAAACCCTTTTCTAAAAAGGTGGCATGTCAAAAAATAAACACTTTTTGTTCCTCGGAATGGTAGAAGATATACCCTCGCGAATGTTTAGGATATCCAATAAACTTGCACAGAACTGACCTTGCCTTGAGCTTGTCCGAATTTTGTGTTTTCACATAGGCCGGAAACCCCATATCTGAATAAAATTAAGATATGGCCTCTTCACATTCCATATCTCATATGGAGTGGT
The DNA here is from genome assembly GCA_030015575.1 of Agapanthus africanus. Taxonomy (NCBI): domain Eukaryota; kingdom Viridiplantae; phylum Streptophyta; class Magnoliopsida; order Asparagales; family Amaryllidaceae; genus Agapanthus; species Agapanthus africanus. The sequence continues at coordinate 441,258,829 of JASDDO010000019.1, forward strand.
AGGCACTGATTTGGTTGGAACTCTATTCAATATGTATGTTGATGTCTCCAGCGCATAACCCCAAAAGGAAATAAGCAACTCAGTGGTGCTCATCATTGAGCGCACCATATCTAATAGGATGTGATTCCTCCGTTCTAATTCACCGTTGTGCTTTGGTGTATACGGAGGATTAAGCTGAGAGAGAATCCCATTCTCTTTTAAATAGTCCAGGAACTCTTTGCTCAAGCATTCTTCTCCTCGATCAGATCGAAGGATTTTAATACTTTTACCCATTTGGTTCTCTACTTCGTGCTTATATTCTTTGAATTTCTCAAAAGCTTCAGACTTGTGTTTCAACAGGAACATATGTCCGTATCTTTAGAGATCGTCAATGAATGTAATGAAGTACGAAGAACCATTCCTGACATATGTAGACATGGGACCGTATACATCACTATATATCAGTCCCAAGAGTTTCGTAACTCTTTCTCCGTGTCTACTAAATGGAGTTTTGGTCATCTTCCCTTTGAGACATGACTGGCAAGTGTCATAAGATGAAAATTCGAACGAATTCAAAGATCCATCCTTATGCAACTTAGCCAGTCGTGTCGCATTGATATGACCTAGTCTACAATGCCACAAGAAGGATTCGTTCATTTCTGAACTCTTCCTCTTGTGTGTGTATTTTGTACGTTAAGAATTGTGGTTTGATTTAGAACATATATGCCATTATTTAACGAGCCTGATCCAAACAACTTTTGATTCAGGAAGATGTTCATAACATTATCCTTACTACAAAATTATATCCTTCTTTACTTAATAAAGAAACTGATATAAGATTGCATATCAGGGTCGGTATGTAATAGCATTTGTTCAGAATCAATGTATTACTATTTGGTAACACAAGGTGATATTCGCCAACTGCTTTGGCTGCAACATTTGCACCATTCCCTACTCTTACGGAATGATCACCCATTCCCAGTTCTCTACATTTCCTTAGCACATGAAACATATTACATATGTGGGATCCCGATCCGGTATCTAATACTCAGGACGTAGAGTGTACTGAGAAACAATTCTCAATAACTAACACACCCAAAGAAGATGCATCAACATGCTTATTCTTCATTTGGGCGGCATGGGAATCTGGATATTCCCTTATTTCCTGCTCAGTGTTATAACAATTATAAGAAAGAACGGAACCAACGTTCCCCTGCTCAGTATAATAAGCGGGTTCAGTCAATACATCCATATTATTATCTTGATTAAGGCCTGACATGGTCGCTACCTGGAGAGAGAGAGAGAATAAAACACTTTACCGTATACTCTTGCAAGATTAGATTGGTTATTATCTTATCTAATTAAGATGGATCCCACTGTTTTTATCAAATCTTCCTTCAAAACCTAAAAGGTAAGACTAGCCGGGATTAATTACACCTTACAAGTTCACCAATCTTTCAGCCAGGCCAGTGTCGGTACATTGAGGGAGGTTCCCCGTGCTTTCGCATGGACCTAATTAAAATAAACCTCGTTTTCCCAGGGGCGTAACCCCGTTAACACTTTTCTAGACACCTACTTGATCAGCTAATTGTTATGTGTAAAACTCTTCCAGGAGTAACTCTTACTCGTAGTGGGTTTCGGGATACAACTATCTCATAGAAGGTATGCAATCTCATTGCAAATTTCAACACTTGAAATTCCCGATAATACTTTTTACCCCCGGCGTCCTATGACCTTGACGGAGGCTAAACTACCCATAGGGCGCTAGTCAAGTTCAACCCGTCATTTCCTGATTGAATCAGACCCACCTGCACGACCCTTGACGGAGGCCAAACAACGTCGTAGGATACCCTAATTTAATCGCATCTCATGCTACGTATAAGTAGTAGTCAGCTATTGTACACTACGCCTTGACGAAGGCCAAACTACTGTAACACGAATACTAAATATTAGTTATCTGAAATGACGGAGGGCTACGTCAGGTTTTTATGAAAATCTTTTGCGTAATGAATTTGATATCGTTGTAGAAACAAGTGATTTTGAAAATGAGTGTTTTTTAGGCTTTTACTAGTTTCGCTAAGGGGTCACTCCCGGTGAAGGGATCTCGGCTCTTTCCTTATCGAATAAGGTGCAGGATATTTCATAAATACCACCATGCAAAGCAAGAACTATAGAAGCAATCAAAAACAAAACCGAGTTAGCTGTAGCATCTGCTAGTTTCGCTAAAGAGGTCACTCTCGGTGAAGAGATCTCGGCTCTTTCCTTATCGAATAAAGTGCTGGATATTCTACAAGGAATACCACTATTCAAAGCAAAAACTAGAGCTATCCTTTTTGAAAATTTGATTCTACAACATCTTTTAGATTTCTTTTCTTTCATTAATCTCATTAATGAAGTCTCATCATTTATGCTTCCTAAGCATCACAGAAGAAACGAAAATACAACGTACGCTTATGCCATCTGTATTCGCCACAGTGTCCCGTTATGCACCGTTAGGTTACTTAACAAACGGCATAGCGGGGCAGGACTAGCGCAGGTGCAAAACATAAGCAACGTTTATTATATATCATATATATAATAATAAAGTATTCGTCTCAAACATATAAAGTGATCACATCACAGAATATCAGCAGCAGAAGATAACATATGAAATGTTGGATATACTAGGAGGTATGTATTTTGTATTTAGCCAATAATAGAAAATACGGATTCCACGGTCGCGATAAATAGCAAAACCCACGTCTCTAGACCCCTAAGAGCGGCAAGCAACCCTACCAATTCTAGAGTTAGGAGACCCGGTCTTGACTCCTCGAGATGGTCTCCCACTGGACTCTAGAACCCGGTTACTTGTGCTCCCCTCCTTGGGTCTATCCTAATGCGGAAAAGTAAATAATATACAACAATGGTGACATCATCCTCAACCCGGAAGTGCCCCAATAAAAGAATATTACATACAATGAATTTTACATGAATGAAAATAAAAAAAACTCTCATCTCACATAAAACCCCCGGCTATTCAGAACACGACGATCCAATATAACATATCACAGCAATACATAACATCATATGTCATCAAAGTAAGTAAATATGCGTATCCCAATTGTCGTTGACATATAGAAATGAAACCGGCGATACACCACATATTACACTTACGGTCGCAGAAAAGAAAATGTCAAACTACAACATTTAGAATCCATAATCACCTTAGACATCATAAATCCATAATTACAACTTCGCATTTCATGCCTAACAATATGAATTCCAAATATTGTATCACATTCCACAAATAGTTAGATGATGTTAAACATTCCGATCGAATCAACAAACACCCAAAATTTTCCAAAAACCTCAACACTTGAGCACAGTTTAAAAATACTCAGAACATGCAACGGTACCAATGGACCAACCGTAGAAGGGTCAACCCTTGCCTCACCTATGGCACCGCGGAACTACTGCAAACCCTAGGGTTTAGCGGCGGTTCTTACGGTCATAGAATCGAGTTAGGGTTTCGTTATTTTAAAGGGTCCATCGAAACACTTTCATGATATTTGAATGTTTTTTAACTCGGAAAAAATCCAACTCTTGAAAAATTTTCCGGCGAGGGTTAAAGTGGGTATTTGATATCCGTTAGAACTTTTTAACACCGTCTAAATAACCCGAAATACTGTTAGAATTACGACTACGAAACACTCAGAATTGCCTTTGCAGAAAGTTAACATCACATGCAAATTTAGTAAAAACTAGCAACACCTGAAACACCAAAACCCAGAGACTGGAACACACTAAAAAATTCAACCCTGGACACCATCAAAAAATCGAGCAAGCCTGTTTTCAAAGCTCTATAGCCAGCCAAAATCCGGCAAGGGGAGATGAATTTTGTACTGTGTTAATATTGCATCTCATACAACATTCTGCAGTTGCTAAAAAAATTTTTAGAGCCCTTTAAAAATTCGACAGAAACTAGGTCTCGATGTTTCAAGTTACGGAGTAGTATCGGTTTCATAATCTAACAAATATCGTCTAAATCTCTAGCTTGGCTCTGATACCACTGTAGGGTTACTTAGCACAACATCAAGGTTTCAGGGGGCATCGTCCATGCCATTTTCAAAATGTTGCCATGGTAGTTAACCCTAACCATAGAATCTTAACTAAACATTTAAACAATACGATATGTAAACAACTTTACAACTAAGTGAATGCGGAATACAACCTTTGAAGACCGGTCCTTCAAATGCTCCAAGTAGTGGTCCCTTCGCTGAGATCAAAGAACTCCCAGACTCTTGAGAGGCTCCACAAGGTGAATGATGCATGCTTGCTAGAAGTCTTTAAAATCCAAGATGATCTACGTAGAGAAAACACGGACTCAAGCTATCTCTTCACTAATATAGAACTAGTGAAGCTAACACCCTAAACTATATGGCTAGTATAGAAGAGGATGATGAAGTAGGAATTTTGCTCACTTTAGAATTTAATTTCTCATTATTTTCCTTCACTTGCTAAAAACTAGAGAGCTCTCACTTGAGCTTGAAGAAGATGAAGCAAATGAAAAATGAGAGAGTGTGAGGTTTGAAATGCAACCATGGTGAGTATATGTCATGGCTAACCCTTGTAGAGAATAAACCATAGTAAGAAATAATGGTTAGTTTTATAAATATCTAAAGCAAAACAAAAATGGTGGACTAAGTCAATGGTTATCCACAACCTGCAACCATGACAAATTCCATTCATTTTTGAATTACTTAAATAAATAAAAACCTAGATATTATCTCATATATGGTGTAAGTCGCATACACCCATGTTGCATATATAACCTACCATGTCACAATAATATATATCACATATATATTATTTATGTAACAAATGAAAACAATACAATAAACATATATCACATATATGTTTAATGTATCAAAAGTAAGAAAAAGAAATACTTAACTGAATATATATTAGTTAATGTAATTTAATATATCAAATATATAATTATACATTAAATTATTAAATCAACACTTGATTTAACAATCCGGTTATATCACATATAACCGACTAATATAAAATGTATCATTTCATCGAATCAACACTTGATCCGATAACCCGGCTATATCACATATAACCGGCCGATATCCCATATCGCGAGATTAGAATACGGTATCATATACTCATATTATTCTCGGTCCCGCACATATCGCACATGTGCTCCTACTCCATTTCGCCTGAGCCAGGAAACCTCTGTGTAGGACTCTAAAAACTCGTCAATACGCCGGCAGTGGGTGGTGATCATATCGGTCACCCAAAAACCATCAGCGGTCAACTAAACGTAACGGCCACCCGGGTATTGAGCGATCAAAAGATCAACAAGAAACTCTTCTCATACTCTTGTAAAGCCTGTCAATAACACTACCGTACAGTCCTGTCTCTTCGTCTGATATGTCGCATATCCAGTCTAGGGGTGGTAAACGTCAGACCCCAGTAACCGATAATTCGTGCCGATGTGAGGCTCATAACGGGTCAAGAAACTACTAATAATACTTACCAGTAGATCTCCATATCAGCCCTGGCCAGAGACTTCCAATTATAGCCAAATGAGCACAGCGCAACATCAACCCCCAATACCGGGAGAGACGAAACCCCTCCTTTCTCTCATTGCCTCCATGTAATTCGGGACTGCACCCAAAAGCCACCATTTTACACGTTCTCTTGAACGCGGTAAAGTTGAAATCAAAGCACGGTGGGAATCACACAAGACTCTATGACGATCTCGGGTCTACAGACTAACATGTACCAGTGTCACCAGAGAACTGCTATCGACGATAGGTATAATACCAAGTAGGAGTTCTCGGCGAGTCCGTTCAGTGTACCCAGTCTCCACTGAGCACCCATATAGCATCTTTGATGTCAAAAACCAATGGATGTAGGATCATCCATCACCCATCATATGGGTCAAGAAGCGTATACGCTAGTCTACTCTGGAGTATCGATGACCTGTCTCGATACACCCTCGACTAGGAACAATTAAAGGATGTACTTGTGGACTACCCTGGCCCCAATAGTATGATCTCCATCATAGTCCTAGTAGTCAAGTACACATCCTAAGGGCTTTATCAACATGTGAGAGCAAGACAGTATCACAATACAAGTCAACATGTTAAGACAAAGAGCAACCAGATATCATACTATCGTCGAGGAAGAAATTTCTCTCTATATATATCCAAGCATCCACTATAATATACATCACATGTACAATAATGGCCTCTAGGGCATATACATAACTAACACTTGCACCCTTGGGCTTCGGATTGTCATGATTCGCGAACAAAATCGTATATATCCCTGCCACTCCTACTTCACCCTTTGCATTTCTTCAGAACACATCGTATCACTGCGATGATCCATATTGCTTGGAATGGCCATCGTATAGTTACATACGAACTCGAAGAAGTTACTTCAATCGAGGATGGTTACAGGTTCTGAAGAAATTGAATAGGATTATTCGATTGTCTCTTCCCTTTACTTTCTCTTAGGTTGCGAGAGCTCCTTACATTAGGAGAGTACACCCATTACACTTATTGGATAGTCATCTTCCAAAGCTCAGACTGGTGCTGAAAGCTAGGGAAGGAAGAAAACCAGTTAGCGCAGGGATGGTGTGCAGAAGGTAAGAAGTAGAGACATATAAAGGTATTGAAGTGAGGGCAAAGGAAATTGCGACTACTTTCATGAATCTGGATAGTGGAAAAGGCATTACTAAGAATACCTGACCATCCCCTATGAAACATTTTCATGTTTCGGTTTTTCTGTCTACATGTAATAGATAACTCTTTTCCTAATCAATTCTGACTCCAGGGTATGTATTTACCAGTTCTGAATCTCACATCTGTATAGTATTATAGATGATGAGTAGGAGTAGAATATTGGGAAATGGGCGATTTAATCCTCAATATCGAAATTCTTTGCAATTGGTGATATTGGATTAAATTGTCTGCCTTTTTTCCTGACGGCAAATATTTGGTTTCGAATAACTGTTGTTATACACCAAGTTTTAAAATAAAATATATGTACCTTTATTCTTATAAAGTGAGATATACATTTTGAAAATTATGTTGTAAACATCTACCTTTATCAATTGAGGATAAGGTAAGGTACATTGAATAACATTGTAAGACATTCTTAACCAAGATACAGTTTTCAATTTACAAAACACAGAATTTGAGTTGGTATACTCTCAGGACTTATACATGGAAATGTATGTTGTCTAGTGTCCTTCAGGACAAGGGGTTGGTACTCTTACTTCATTCAGGTTTACCTATGAGTTCTCTGGTTTTAGACATTCATTCGTAGTAATGCAAGGTCTAAAGATCTTGAGAAGTTTATAGGTATAAGAATAAAGTAAAAAACCATACATTGGAAGTATCAGGATTCTTCAAGGTGATCGAAGATGTAGATACTTATGCTAGGTATTCTATCATAGTATCAAGAACTTGATTCTCTTATAAGTTACTCATCTGTGGACGCGCTCCATGATAAGTAATGTTGTATTGGCCTTTTTCCATTAGGTAATATGCACTGGAAACAGCTGCATGACTCTTGAATCTGGTTCCATCTAAATTAGTGCCTTAATTCTATATGGATATAGAATGGTTGCATAGCTTATGGTTATTAAGATATGGAGTTATCTGGTTTCTGTTTAAAAGAAGAATTCCGACAAACTCGAGGCACGCTTCGGTAATGGCAGTTTGTAGATTATCCCAAGCATTCGCTAGAATTTAATTTCTATCATTTTCAACATCAATAGTTATATTGTTCTTGACTCGCCACCTTTTTATAAAAGGGTCTTTTTTCAAAAGAAACTAGTGGGAGTATGGTAGAATTGGAAGTAATTCTAAGACCACAAACGGTTACCGAAAATTTAGTAGAACCTAAGGATTCAATTGGACATGACAAACCGTTAGCCACTCTGCAGATTCTAGTAGGTGACCTCAAACACCCAAGAGATACTTTAGTTTTCTCGTAGACGGTGACAGGGAGGTCAGCATCATGGTGATGATGACCCTACTAGTTATCAGTTGGTCATACGAAGTGGTAACTTCCAGCTGACTAGATACTTCACATCCAAGATGGACTCCACGCACTTCAGCAAGTCATGGATTTTCGACTTTGCTGGGTGCTCCTGAAGGGGTAAAACCTATTAGGAGCAAGTAGATCTTTCGAGACCTGTGCAGATGGAAAGGTACTAACCTAATAAGGCTAGACTTGTTGTAAAGAGTTTTCATCAAATACCCGTTGTGGGTTGTGATGTGACTTTTACTTCGTATCTATGCTGAAGTCCATATGGATATGACTTGACACTACTATTCCCCTACTTGTTATCAACATATCATAGGAAGTGGTAACTTCTAGGTGACCAGGTATTTCGTACCCAAGATGGACTCCATGCACTTCAGCAAATCATGGATTTTGGACTTTGTTAGGTGCTCCTGAAGGGTAAAACCCATTAGGAGAAAGTAGATCTTTCGAGATCTGTGCAGGTGGAAAGGTACTTACCTAATAAGGCTAGACTTGTTGTAACGAGTTTTCATCAAATACCCATTGTGGATTATGATGTGACTTTTACTTCAATGTCTATGCTGAAGTCCATATGAATATGATTTAGCGCTGATGCGGTTTATAGCTATGATATCTGGCACGTGGGTGACTATAACGTCTTTCCAAATGAGATTTTGGAAGTGCATGTGTATATGACTCTGCCAGAGAGTTATCGTAGTCAGTGTGAGCAGCGGAAGATGTGCAAGATGCTTGTGTCTATTCATAGACTGAAGCATGGATAGCAGGGGCCGATCATCTATTTTGATGTGACAGTCAAAGTGATTGACTTTATCAAAATAAATGATAAACCTAGTAATAAGGATATAGGGAGTATTGTCCTAGGATTTGGATGACATACTCCAGATAGGAAATGATGTTCCTATAATACAATCGGTCAAACTTTGGTTGTCACACAGTTTTTTCTCCACATTGGATATTGATAGTATATCATGTTTCTGGTGCTAGATCTATGGTTTTAGATCTAAATTTAGGATGTTTCCCAAATCGGGTAATTAGACAGCATTCTAAAAGTATTTTATAATGGACGACTCCTGGTATGGTGGTGCACCTGTAAGTGATGAAGTCACCCTCTCTAAAAAGGATGTCTTTTTAGACTGATGAGGAGGGGGTCTGACATGAATGACATAGCATTTTCTTAGACAGTTGAGTCGATCATGCATTATCTTGTACAACACCAACACCAGATATTGCTTTTGCACTAGTTGCAACAAGCATATATTAATCCAATCCTCGAGAAACAAAGGGAAGCAGTAAAGAACATAAGAGGATGTTCTTGGTATAGGATAACGGCAGCCTCCTCTAGGAGGCGGTTATCAGTTCAGGCTTCCAAGGTGACGTAGATGACAGAGATGCTGTCATAGTTATGAGTTTAGCCTCTTCTGAGGATCAGTGTATTGGATAGTGTTCCAATAGGGATACTGAGGTAATCATGGTGCAGGAAGCTGGTTATAACTCAACAGAGGATACAGCCCAAGAAGTTTGTTGGATAGAGTTGTTCATTGATGAACATAGTCCCATCAGGTATCCAAACCAATTCTTGAGGCGGGGTATCGCTCATTTTGGGAGATTGGTAATGTCTGCAAAGTTGAGATATAGATAGATGAAGTTGGAACATTGTAGCGAGTCCACTCACTGAGGCTATTTCTCGAACACGTTAAGTTTCAATAACACAGTTTGCGAAGCTGATTAATAGGGAAGTTGGGTAATCATAGAACACGAGCTGTAGGCATGCGATACCGTAATAATTGGCCTTAAGTGTAAGTGGGAGATTGTTGGATATAGTGCCCTCAAGGAAATTATTATGATTGCCAGTAGGTGAATGTGATAATTGAAGGAGGACATATACAGGTATAACAATCTTACTCGAGATGATAATATGCTATCTGGTTTATTTTCATTGTTGATGAAGCTCGTAGGATTGTTGCTTGACGACCAGCATTATGATGCTGATCATATATGTGGGAGCTGGGTTGTCCATAAGCACATCCTTAAATGTCCCTTATCATGGGATTATCGAGACTGGGCATCAATATTCCGGATAGACTAGTGTATACGCTTCTAGACCCCGACGAGGGGCGGTGGCCGGTCTTACAAGCCACTGGTGTTGTGATACCTAAGATAGTATACAAGTGCTCACTAGAGGTGAGTACACCGGACGGAGAGAACTTCTATATGGTATTATACCTATCGTCAGATGGAAGTTCTCAGGTGGCATGAATACATATTATTCCTTTGACCTGAAGTCGTCATTTGTCTCGTGTGAGTTCCCACTGTACTTTGATTACTACCCTATCACGTCTCAAAGTAGTCATGCAAACAGCTTTTAGTTGGGTACAGTCCCGAGCCACATAGAGGCAGTGGTCGACTGTCAGGGATTCATCTCTCCTGGTATTAGGAGTCGATGTCGCGTTGTGTTCAGTTGGCTATCACCAGAAATCCGTGGCCACAGTGGGTGAGATTTACTGATTGTTGATCGGTAGTATCTCAGTTGATCATGAGCTTGACTCAAACACGACTTATTGGGTTAGTAAGGGTCTGACGTTATCCACCCCCTTGACCCGATATGCGATACTCTTTGACAAAGAGACCAGACTGTACGGAGATTGTCACATTCAGTCTCAGTAGGGTAAAGACTTACTTGATTGTCGACCCCCCTTCCAACAAGTACCTGGGTAGCCGTTACGTACAGCTAGTGCCGCAGACGTGCTTATAGTTAAACCCACTGCCAGCGTATTGTCAAGTCTTTAGAGTCCCACACAGAGGGTTTTCCCAATTCAGGCGACAGATGTAGGAGTCGTATGGTGGTACGTGCAGGGGTCCAATTAAATACGTGTACACGATACCCGGACTTTAATCGGACGGTTGATAATACTAGCCGGTTTAGGATAAAAAGCCGGATTATTAAATCAGGTTTTGATTTAATAATTTATATATGTATTTTGATACATATATTTTAGTATTATTGTTCACTATTCATTTTCTTTCATTGGTGCTATCCGAATTTTTATACGGATACGCGTATGTGTAGCGATACATATACCGGGTGAAATATTCCATATTTATACGGAAATGCTTCTAGAAGAAGGAAACCTCATATTTATTTTTCTATTTAGAAAAATAAAAGGGAAATGAGGAGTTATGAAGTATGGTGCAAACTATGTTATGACCGATCGATAGAAATACTCCAACACTCCATCCACCTTTGTCATATATTCCATATATCACACTAGATAGATATCCAAATGTGAAGTAAGCCTCCTTATCTTGTTGGTGAAACTGAATACTTGAAATTCAACAGATCCACAGTTTTTTTCTTTTTCTTGTCGAATAGCCGAGATGAATGAATTTTTTATCATAAAAAACGCTTTATTTTATATTGTTAAAATTCATTTGGATGCACTATTGCACCATGGTTGGATTATATAGCCAGTCTTTTCTATATGTGATCACTTGATGATATTTTCTTCTTCTTGGCTCGTGCTCATGCATCATGGTTACTAGCACGAGCAATCATCCTCACTCTCTTCTCCTTCTTCTTCTTGCTCTCATTTTTAAGTAAGGGTATTGAGAGAAAAATATTTAGTGGAGTACTCCTACATCATCGACCATCCAAACCCAGCGAGCTTGGATCGTCGGTTAGAGCCTCCTCCGCATTCCCTCGGGTGGATCGTCTTCGGTAAGGGTGGTCGATTCTCAAGCGCGATCCTGGCGGGTACGAGCTTTGAGGGGTCTTCCACAAGTAGGTGGACACGCGAGAAAGGTTGTATTTCTTCAACCCTTGAACTTGAAGAATAGCTAGTTTAGGTATATTGTTCGAATCCTGGGTCGTACAGGAATCCGGTGCTCGATAGAATTTTTTTTTCGCTTCCGCCTCGGCCACGGCTTCCGCGGTGCTGGCACCGGATCCCAACATATACCAGTTACTCTTGTTGGATAGTCTTCTTTCAATCCCGATGCTGGAGCTGAAAGGAAGGGTAAGAAGAAAACCATTTAGCATAAGTCTGGTATGAACAAGATAAGAAAGAGAGACAACAATAGGGGACGAAGTGAGCGGAAAGGAAAATTTAACTACTGTTATGATCCTGGAAAATGAAAGAGGCATTGCTTGAAATACACGGCCACCCCTTGAAACATTATGATGTTTCATATTTTCTATGTGATTGTAATTAAAAACTGTTTTCTAATTAATTCTAACTCCTGGATATATAGATATCGGATTAACATTTCACATCTGTAAGTTGTTACAGATGTTAAGAAGGATTAGATTATTAGAAAGGTGATTTGATTCTAAATATTGGATATCAGAGAAATTGTTGCTATTGGGGAAATCACCTAGTTTTTCTTTTCAGCAAACTTTTGGTTTTGAATATCTCTTATTATGGACCAACTTTTAAAAACTGATATATTCGTCTCTTTATTTGGTAAAGTGGGATATAAATTTTCAAAAAATTATGTTATGAACATTTGCCTTTATCATTTGATGATTGGGTGAGGTGTATTAAATAACGGGATATACATTCTTAACCAAAATACAGTTTTCAAATTACAACACACAGAGTATGAGTTAGTAAACTCATATGGCTTATACATGATGATGTATGTTATCCAATGTCCACACGGATAAGGGGTTGGTACTCATACTTCGTTCCATTTTACTATGAGTTCTCCGGTTTTAGACACGTATTCTTATTGAAATGCAAAGTCTGAAGATTCTGAGAAGTTCATAAGATAAAGGAATACGGTAGAGAACCAAATGTTGGAAGTATCTAGATTCTTCAAAATGTTCAAAGATGTGGATACTTATGATAGGTATTTCATAGTAATTAATCGAGAATTTGATTCTCTCTCGGATTACTCATTTGTGGGTATGCTCCTTGATGAGTAATGCTGAATCTTCTTTTTCATTTAAGAGATGCACTTGAAATAGATGCGTATCAATTGATACCGTTTCAACCTAAATCAGTGCCTCAAATTCTATATGTGATATAGAATGGGTTATCATCTTAAGATTGTTAAGATGTTGAGTTGTCCAGCATATACTTAAAACGAGAATCTGGATAAACTGCACGTTTTAGTAATGGCAGTTTGTGGGTTATCCCGGGCATTGACGAGGGTTTAAATTTCTACCATTTTCGGGATCAAAAGTTGTTTTGTTCTCGACACGCCATCTTTTTAGAAAAGGAATTTCTTGTAAAAGAAATTAGTGAGAGTATGGTAGAACTGGAAGTGATCCCAGAACCACAAACGGTTACTGAGAATTTAGTAAAACCTAGGATTCAATTGACCATGACAAACGTTAGCCTACTCCGCAGATTTGGTAGGTGACCTAGCCACCTGTGAGGTACTACGGTTTTCCTCATTAATGGAAATAAGGAGGCTTGCATCATGTGATGATGACCCTACTAGTTATCAGTAGGCCATGAAATGTGGTGACTTCCAATTAATTGTTGGATGTCGAGTTATCCTAGTTGGACTCCATACACTACAACAAAATATAGACTTTGTTGGGTGCTCCTAAAAGGATAAAACCCATAAGGAACAAGTAGATTTTTCGATATCGGTGCAAATGAAAAGGTACTGACCTAATAAGGCTAGACTTGTAGTAAAAAGTTTTCATCAAATATCCGTTGAGGATTGTGATAAAACTATTACTTCATTGTCATTGCTGAAGTCCATACGGATATAACTTACCACTGTTGTTTTTCATGACTGTGATTTCTGGTAGATGGATGACTATAATTTCTTTCTAAATTGGATTTAGAAGTGCACTTGTATATGACTCTGCCAAAGTGTTATCTTAGTCAGTGGGAGCAGCGGTAAGTGTGCAAGTTGCTTAAGTCTATCTTTAAACTAAAGAATGCATAGCGGAAATAGATCATCTGTTTTGATGTCATGTTCAAAATGTTTGACTTCATCAAAATGAGAGATAAACCTGGTATATATTTGTAAAAAGGTAGTAGGGAGTGTTGTCAGATTCCTCATATTGTATGTGGACGACATACTCATGATAGGAATTGATTTTTCTATGTTGCAATCGGTAAAATAATGGTTGTCACATGTGTTTCTCCATATAGGATATGGATATCGGTCCAATCTTGGAGGAACATGGGGTAGCAGTAATGAGCATTTGATATTCTTGGTGTATAGTATGGCAGCCTCCTGAAAGAGGTAGTTACCGATTCTAACTTCCCATACAAAATAGAGCGTCTGTCGCGAGTTATAAGTTTACCCTCTTTTGTGGAGCAGTATATTGGAAAAAGTTCTAAATGGGATACTGAGGTAGTCGTGGCGCTAGAAGCTGACTATGAATTAGCAAAGGATACCGCCTGAGAATTTGCTGGATATATAAATTTATGAACATGATCCCATCGTCAGTCCAGGCAAATACTAAGGCGGGTATCGCTCAGTTCGGGAGATATTTGATCTCCACGAAGTTGAGATTCAGGTAGAAGCAGAAAGATGCACTGTGCCGAGTCCACTCATTGAGGCTAGTTCTTAAACACAGTTTGCGAAACTTCTAATACAAAAGTTGGGTAAGTGATACCGCGATAATTGGCCTTAAGTGCAAGTTGGGTAAAGGTACCCTCAAGTCCATTATTGTAATTGAAGAAGGACCTATACGAGAAAGCAATCTTACTCGAGATGATAGTATTGTTAGTTATATGTATGCCCTAGAGGCCATTGCTATACATAGGATGTTTATTGTAGTGGATGCTTGGACATATATAGGGAGGACTTTCTTGCTCGACATGATAGTATGCTATCTGGTTGCTCTTTACCTTAACGTGTACACTGATTGTCTCTCTGTTACATGTTGGTAAAGCCCTTATGATGTGTACTTGACTACCTGGACTATGATGCGGATCATACTAGTGGGGACATGGTAGTCCATAAGTGCATCCTTCAAGGTCCCTAGTCGTGGGTGTATCGAGACGGGGCATCGATATACCAGTGTAGACTAGCGTATACCTTCTCGACCCATACAGATGGGTGATGGATGATCCCATATCCATTGGTGTTTGACATCAGAGATGATATACGGGTGCTCAGTGGAGACTGGGTACACTGGACGGACTTGCCGAGAACTCCCAGATGGTATTATACCTTACGTCAGATGGCAGTTCTCTGGTGACACTGGTACAGAGTAGTCTGTTGATCCGAGATCGTCATAGAGTCTTGTATGATTCCCACTGTGCTTTGATTTCCACCTTACCACATCCAAGAGGGCGTGCAAAACGGTGGTTTTTGGGTACAGTCCCGAATCACATGGAGGCAATGAGCGATAGGAGGGGATTCGTCTCTCCCGGTATAGGGAGTTGATGTTGCACTGTGTTCGATTGGCTATAACCGGAAATCCCTGGTCAGGGTTACTGAGATTTACTGGTAAGTGTTACCAGTAGTTTCTCTAACTGTTATACACCTCATATCTGTTAGTTATATGTATGCCCTAGAGGCCATTACTGTACATAGGATGTATATTGTAGTGGATGCTGGGACATATATAGGGAGGACTTTCTTGCTCGACATGATAGTATGCTATCTGGTTGATCTTTACCTTAACGTGTTCACTGATTGTCTCTCTGTTACATGTTGGTAAAGCCCTTAGGATGTGTACTTGACTACCTGGACTATGATGCGGATCATACTATTGGGGACATGGTAGTCCATAAGTACATCCTTCAAAATCCCTAGTCGTGGGTGTATCGAGACGGGGCATTGATATACCAGAGTAGACTAGCGTATACCTTCTCGACCCATACAGATGGGCGATGGATGATCCCATATCCATTGGTGTTTGACATCAGAGATGATATACGGGTGCTCAGTAGAGACTGGGTACACTGGACGGACTCGCCGAGAACTCCCAGATGGTATTATACCTCACGTCAGATGGCAGTTCTCTGGTGACACAGGTACAGAGTAGTCTGTTGACCCCAGATCGTCATAGAGTCTTGTGTGGTTCCCACTGTGCTTTGATTTCCATCTTACCACGTCCAAGAGGGCGTGCAAAACGGTGGTTTTTGGGTACAGTCCCGAGTCACATGGAGGAAATGAGCGATAGGAGGGGATTCGTCTCTCCCGGTATAGGGAGTTGATGTTGCGCTGTGTTCGATTGGCTATAACAAAAAATCCCTGGCCAGGGTTGCTGAGATTTACTGGTAAGTGTTACCAGTAGTTTCTCGAATTGTTATAGACCTCATATCGACACTACTTATCGAGCTATTGGGGTCTGACGTTTACCACCCCTAGGCGAGATATGCGACATATCAGACGATCAGACCGGACTGTACGGTAGTGTTACTGGTTGGATTCACTGGAGTGTGAGCGGGCTTGCTAGTCGATCTTCAGATCGCTCAATACCCGGGTGGCCGTTACGTTTAGCAGACCTATTGCGGCTTGTGGGTGCTTGATATGATGATCATCTGCTGCCGGCGTATTGACGAGTCTTTAGAGTCCTACACAGAGGTTTCCTGGTTCAAGCGAAACGAAATAGGAGCGCATATGAGATATGTGCGGGACCGAGAATAATGCGTGTATGTGATACCGTATTCTATTCTCGCGATGGATGTATCGATTGGTTATATGCGATATAACCTAGTTATCGAATCAAGGATTGATTCGATAAGCCGATACATAGGATACTAGCCGGTTATATGCGATATGACCGGATCGTTAAATCAAGTGTTGATTTAATGATTTAATGCATAATTATATATTTGATATATTACTTTGCATTAACTAGTATTGGTTCATTTAAAATGGATTTTCTCACTCGGGTGTGCGCATTGCATATGCGATATGATTTTGTGCACTTGCTTGTATCATGTTTGATGATACATGCCTTATTTGTTAAGTGTATAGAATTAAACCTTGGTTAATGGAATGGTTAGGGTTTACTATTTGATTATTCATTTTATTCATTTGTTTATTCTTTTTGGAAAAGAAAAAGAGCATGATAAAATGGTGGCATTTTTGTTTTGTTCATGAAGTTTCTTGAACACTTTGACTTTGTAACCCTTTTGTCTCATGCTTAAACCTAACCACTTCATTTAACCCTAATTAGTTCTCTACACTTAACCATGGTCATGTTATGATAAGAATTGATTTCTTTTCTTTTTCAATAATATCTTATCATATCATTATCTTCTTCTTCTTCATCTTCAACCTTGAAGAAAGCTTTCTACCAACAATGGTGGAATGTGAAAATGAGTGAGAAATCCAATTCTAAAGTGAACCCACTTCCTATTTCTTCATCCTCTACCTCTTGCTAAGTAGTAGAGTGTGTTTTCTTCACAAGTTTCTTGACTTGGTGAAGTCGGAGCTTGATTTAGCGATGCCTCGACGTAGATCATCTTCGGCATGGACATCGACGACCTAGCTTGCCTATTCTCCGATGGAGCCGACGCTAGAGCCCGGGAATTCACTAGGACAGCGAGGGGACTTCGTTGCAGAGCTATGGAGGTGGAGCACCGGATCTACAAAGGTTGTATTTCCGTATTCCCTTAGTTAAGTGTTAACTAGTTTGCATTTTCGCCTAGAATTCTAGCCGACGATCCGTAGTCGGGTTTCTCGGCACCTAGATTTTTTGAAATTGGCATGGTTGATGCCTTGTGAGACCTCATTATAGTGCCTAGGAACCCTACAGTGGTATCAGAGCCTAGCTAGAGCCTTAGGCGAAGTCTAGACGACGTTTGAAGTCCGAACGAACCCGAAACCCCAAATCAAAATTGCTCTCTGGAAATTTTCTAAAATCTGGGATTTTTCAATATTAAAAATATGCAGAAAATAAAGCAGGGTTTATTATGAAATACTGTGCAAAACGGAGCCGTAACTCCGTCATGACGGCGCGGAACCGCGGCCTAAGCCCACGTGGCGCGGCGGTTCCGCGGCGATACTGTTGACTCTTTGACTTTTGTTTGCACAGTAATTCCTATTTTCTGGAGTTGGATTTTCTGGGAATTTTTAATATTTATTCAAGAGTTGAATTTTCTGGGGTTGCTTTGGGGATTCGTTGTTTCGATCGGGGTATCAAATTTTGTCTATGTGGCTTTCCGGATAAATTCTTGAATATGTTAAAAAGTTCGACCGGATATAAATACCCAATTTTTCCCCTGTCGGGAAATTTCCAAGTGTTGGATTTTTCCGTAGTTTAACGACGTTCTAACTAGTGCAAGTAACGCGATGGACCCTCTAGAAGACAACAAACCTTAACTCGATTATGTGACCGTCTTGAACTGCCCTTTGAACCTTCGGGTTTGGGGCAGTACGGCGTGCCACATATGAGGCGTTGGCTTGACCCTTCTACGGCTGGACCGTTGGTACTGAGGCACGAACTGAATGTTGTTAGACTCATATTTCATGTGTTGATCTGTATCGGGAAAACTTGGGTGTTCGATTGTTCGATCGGAAAGTTTGACATTTTCTATTTATCCGGAATGGGATACAATAATTGGAATTCATAATAAGTTATGAGATAACTGAATGAATGTTATAAACATAGCAGTTTGGTCTCACTTGATCGGTTGCCACGGAATTTTGATGTGATAAAAGTCCGTCGCAATCACGTAGCGTACGCGGATACTCTCCGGGTAAACTTAATAGACAGCCTCACTCCATAGCCCCGACCAAGTGACTGTAGGAGAACCCCGTCGCCGAAAACATCCGTTCGGGTGCTCGCGGCAGCGGTGTTCCGCCTTGGTGCACTTCGTCGACGGTATCGGGGGTGCGGCCGCCTACTAAAGTTTGCGACGAGTATTCGATCAGACTGTCGGGAATCTTGTTGAATTGCCCGACTCGATATTGAAAAGTGTTTTCGATAATGAGACTGAAATGCGGGGTTTATAATTGTTAGGCATGTGATGTCTAAGAAATTCATTTGGTCAGGCATGCGATGTCTGAGATGGTTGCGGATTCCAACTGTTGTAGTTTTACACTTTCTTTTCTGTGACCGTAAGTGTAATATGTGATATCGCCGGTTTCGTTGCTATATGTCAACGACAATTGGGATGCACATGTTTACTTACGTTGATGACATGTGATGTTATGTGTTGCTGGATATGTTATATTGGATCGTCGTGTTTGAATAGCCGGGGGTTTTTATGTGAGATGAGTGTTTTTCATTTTCATTCATGTAAAAACTTGTATGTAATATTCTTTTATTGGGGCGCTTCCAGGTTGCGGAAGTTGTCACCGTTTGTATATTATTTACTTTTCCGCACTAGGATAGACCCAAGGAGGAGGGCACAAGTAACCGGGTTCTGGAGTCCAGTGGGAGACCAACTCGAGGAGTCCGGTCCGGGTCTTCTAACTCTAGAATTGGTAGGGTTGCTTGCCGCTCTCGTAGGGGTCTAGGGGTGTGGGTTTGGCTATTCATCACGACCGTGGAATCCGTGTTTTATACTGGCTCGTATTGAAAACACGGACGTCCTAGTATATCCAATATTTCATATGTTTCTTCTGCTGCGATATCTGTGATGTGATCATGTGATGTTCTGTGATAGATACAGTATATAGTATATATGATATATTATATAGGCATTACTTATGTTTTACACCCGCGCTAGCCCTGCCCTGCTCTGCCGTTAGTTGCCTAACCTAAAGGTGCACGAGGGGACATCGAGGCGAATGCGGATGGCATAAGTGTACGTCGTATTTATCTGTGATGTTTAGGTATTTAAATGATGGAACTTCATTAATGTGATTAATGAAATAAAAGAAACCTAAGATGTTGTAGAATCGAATTTCAAAATAAAACTGGTAGCTACAGTTCTTGCTTTGCACAGCGGTATATGTGATATATCCTGCACCTTATTCGATAAGAAAAGGACCGAGATCCCTTCACCGGGAGTGACTCCTTTAGCAATAATTGGCAGATGCTACACACTCGGTTGTCTTTTGATTGCTTTTAAGAGTTTTTGCTTTGCACAGTGATATATATGATATATCCCGCACCTCATTCGACGAGTAAAGGACCGACGATCCCTTCATCGGGAGTGACTCCTTTAGCAAAACTAGAAAAGCCTCAAAAGCACTCCATTTTAAAAAATCATTTGATTCTACAACGATATCAAGTTCATTACGCAATAGGTTTTCAGAAAAACCTGTCGTAGCCCTCCGTCATTTCAGATAAGTACTAGTTAGTATTCGTGCTACGTTTGTTGACTATGTTAAGGCGTAATGTGCGGTAGCTAATTAGTGCTTATCTGCATAAGCATATGATGCGATTGGATTAGGGTAGTCGTGCGACTTTGTTGACTATGTTAAGGGTCGTGCGGGTGGGTTTAATTCAATCGGGAAATGACGGGTTGAACTTGACTAGCACTTATGATTTGTTGACTATGTTAAGGTCATATAGCTGCTAGGGGCAAAATATTATCGGGAATTTCAAGTGTTGAAATTTGCAATGAGATTGCATACCTTCTATAAGATAGTTGGATCCCGATACCCGCTGCGAGTAAGAGTTACTCCTGGGAGAGTTTTATACATTACAATTAGCCGATCAAGTAGGTGTCTAGAAAGGTGTTAACGAGGTTACGCCTCTGGGAAAACGAGGTTTACATTAATTAGGTTCGTGCGAAAGCACGTGGGACCTCCCTCAAAGTACCGACACTGGCCTGGCTGAAAGATTGGCGAACTTGTAGTGTGTAATTAATCCCGGCTAGTCTTTCCTTTTAGGGTTTGAAGGAAGATTTGATAAAAAGCAGTGGGAGCCATCCTGATTAGATAAAATAATAACCAATCTATTCTTGCAAGAGCGCACGCTGAGTGTTTTCTTCTCTCTCTCTCCAGGTAGCGACCATATCACGCCTTAATCAAGATAAAAATACGGATATTTGACCGAACCCGCTTGTTATACTGAGCTAGGGAACGTTGGTCCCGCTCCAACTTATAATTGTTATAAGACAGAGCAGGAAATTGGAGATTACCAGAATTCCCGTGCCGCCCATGCTGATGCATCATCTTCGGGTGTGTTCATTACAAAGAACTGTTTCTCCGTATCCTCTACGTCCTGGGTATGTGATACCAGATCAGGATCCCAGATATGTAATCTGTTACATAGGGCTACAGAAAGATAGAGAACTGAGAACAGGTGATAAGTTTCATGAGGCAGAAAACGGGGCAAGAGTTGCAGCCAAGTCTGTCGGTCACTGTCACCCTGTATTACCGATACATTGATTCTGAACGAATGTTATTAGATACCGAACCTGATATACAAAATCATATCAGTCTCTTTATCAGTAAAGAAATGATAAAATTTTGTATTGTTGGATAATGTTTTGAACATTTTCTATATCAAAAGTTGATCGGTTCAGGCACGTTATCTAAAAGCATTGATGTTCTAAATCAAATTACAGTTCTTTAGTATACTGAACACACACAAGAGGAAGAGTTCAGAAATGAACGAATCCTTCTTGAGGTATTGTAGACTAGGTCATATCAATGTGACCCGACAAGCTAAGTTCCACATAGATGCATATTTAACTCTGTTTGAATTTACATCTTATGAAACTTGCTAGTCATGTCACAAAGATAAGATGACCATAGCTCTGTTTATTGGAAAAAGAGGAAGGGTTAGTGAACTCTTGGGATGATACATGTTGATGTATGTAGGTCCCCTGTCTACACATACCAAGACCGGTTCTTTGTACTTCATTACATTCTCTGATAATCTCTCAAGATTCAGACATATGTTCCTGTTGAAACACAAGTCCGAACCTTTTGAGATATTCACAGAATATAAGTTAGAAGTAGAGAACCAAAATAAGGGTATAAGTATTATGTCCTTTGATGTGATCAAGGAGGAGAATACATGAGCACGGAAATACTGGACTATTCTAAAGGAGAATGAGATTCTCTCTCAGCATTACTCCTCCGTATACACCATAGCACGATGGTATATCGGGACGGAGCAATTACACCCTATTTGATATGGTGTGCTCTATGATGAGTACTGCTGAGTTACCTTTTTCCTTTTGGGAGTTATGCACTTATGAAGTTGCATACCTATTGAATACGGTTCCAATCAAATCAGTTGCCTACCATTTCATATGTGATATGGAAAGGGAAGAGCCCATGTCTTAAGCTAGTTGAGATTTGGGGTTGACCGGCCTATGTCTAAAAGCAAAATCCGGACAAGCTCGAGAGAAGGTCTGTAATGTAGAACTGGAAATGTTCTAGCTATACAAACTACAGCACATGATTTGATAGAACCAAAGGATTCAGTAGAATCCAACGAACCTCAGCCTCTCCACCGATCTAGTAGGGTTCCTCACCCACCTGAGAGATACTTCGGTTTCTCTATGACAGTGGGAGCGAGGATTACATCATGAGATGATGACCCAACTAGTTTCGAGCTGGCCATCAGGAGTGAGACTCTGTGAGAATGGCTGGATGTTTATCGATCTGAGATGGAATCCTTATACACCAACAAAGTATGGACTTTAGTTGCTATATCTGAAGGGTTAAATCCCCATCAGGAGCAAGTATATCATGAGAAGATTACTTGGTGTAGATGGAAAAGTTGAGACTTTCAAAACTAGACTTGTTAAAGGTTTGCATCATTGACCAGGTGTGGATCATGAGGAAACCTTTTTCTAAGGAGCTAGGCTTAAGTCCATCCAGATCCTACTTGCCACGGCTACATACCATGACTACGATATCTGGTGGTTGGGTGTCATGACAGCTTTTCTAAATGATTTTTAGAAGAGAGTGTCTATAAGTACACAGCCAGAGGGCTTCGTAGACAGTGGGAGCAGCGGAAACGTATGCAAGATACTTTATAGGATAAAGCAGGCATCGTAGAGTTGGAACATCTGTTTTGATGAAGCGGTCAAAGAAGTTGACATCATCAAAATGGTAGATGAACCTTGTATAAACAAGAAGGTAGTAGGGAGTATGGTGACGATCCTCGTAGAGTACGTGGATGACATACTCTTGATAGGGAAGGAGTTTCCTATGCTACGCTCGATCAATCTCCGCTTATCACAATGATTCTCCATATAGGATCAAATTGATACCTCCTAAATCCTGGGTTTTTGGATCTATGAGATAGATCTAATTAGATGTTAGGACTCTCACTAGTTGTAGTGAGACGGTATCAACCGATCCTGGGGAGAATCACTGGAAGGGTTCCAGGGTGATAAAGATGACTGAATGTCAGTCACAGGCATTGTCTTTACCCTCAGTGGAGGGACGGTATGTTGGAAGAGTTCCAAGCTAGATACCGTGACACACTAGACGATAAAGGTGGATACATCGCTACTTAAGATGCTACCAAAGAGGCAGTCTGGGTGTATATTGGTTCATGAGATGAACTACGTTCCTACCATTGTGAGACAATGGAGTTGTGGCTTATGCCGAGGAACGCCGGTCCCATCAGTGATCCAGACATATTCTAAGGCAGTGTCACCTGATCATGGAGATGCTTGATCTCCAAGGGATCGAGGTTAGGAGAGTAGACCAAGAGGACAACACAGCGGATCCACTCACAAAGGCCTGTTCCCAGAGAGAGACTTTTATGGGATGGTTGAGTATGAGATACTGCAACCACTGCTACAGATGGCCCTAGTACAAGTGGGAGATTGTTAGTTATATGTATGCCCTAGAGGCCATTACTGTACATAGGATGTATATTGTAGTGGATGCTGGGACATATATAGGGAGGACTTTCTTGCTCGACATGATAGTATGCTATCTGGTTAATCTTTACCTTAACGTGTTCACTGATTGTCTCTCTGTTACATGTTGGTAAAGCCCTTAGGATGTGTACTTGACTACCTGGACTATGATGCGGATCATACTAGTGGGGACATGGTAGTCCGTAAGTACATCCTTCAAAATCCCTAGTCGTGGGTGTATCGAGACGGGGCATCGATATACCAGAGTAGACTAGCGTATACCTTCTCGACACATACAGATGGGCGATGGATGATCCCATATCCATTGGTGTTTGACTTCAGAGATGATATACGGGTGCTCAGTAGAGACTGGGTACACTGGACGGACTCGCCGAGAACTCCCAGATGGTATTATACCTCACGTCAGATGGCAGTTCTCTGGTGACACTGGTACAGAGTAGTCTGTTGACCCCAGATCGTCATAGAGTCTTGTGTGGTTCCCACTGTGCTTTGATTTCCATCTTACCACGTCCAAGAGGGCGTGCAAAACGGTGGTTTTTGGGTACAGTCCCGAGTCACATGGAGGCAATGAGCGATAGGAAGGGATTCGTCTCTCCCGGTATAGGGAGTTGATGTTGAGCTGTGTTCGATTGGCTATAACAGGAAATCCCTGGCCAGGGTTGCTGAGATTTACTGGTAAGTGTTACCAGTAGTTTCTCGAATTGTTATAGTCCTCATATCGACACGACTTATCGAGCTATTGGGGTCTGACGTTTACCACCCCTAGGCGAGATATGCGACATATCAGACGATCAGACCGGACTATACGGTAGTGTTACTAGTTGGATTCACTGGAGTGTGAGCGGGCTTGCTCGTCGATCTTCAGATCGCTTAATACCCTGGTGGCCGTTATGTTTAGCAGACCGCTTGCGGCTTGTGGGTGCTTGATATGATCATCATCTGCTGCCGGCGTATTGACGAGTCTTTAGAGTCCTACACAGAGGTTTCCTGGTTCAAGCGAAAAGAAATAGGAGCGCATATGAGATATGTGCGGAACCGAGAATAATGCGTGTATGTGATACCGTATTCTATTCTCGCCATGGATGTATCGATTGGTTATATGCGATATAACCTAGTTATCGAATCAAGGATTGATTCGATAAGCCGATACATAGGATACTAGCCGGTTATATGCGATATGACCGGATCGTTAAATCAAGTGTTGATTTAATGATTTAATGCATAATTATATATTTGATATATTACTTTGCACTAACTAGTATTGGTTCATTTAAAATGGATTTTCTCACTCGGGTGTGCGCATTGCATATGCGATATGATTTTGTGCACTTGCTTGTATCATGTTTGATGATACATGCCTTATTTGTTAAGTGTATAGAATTAAACCTTGGTTAATGGAATGGTTAGGGTTTACTATTTGATTATTCATTTTATTCATTTGTTTATTCTTTTTGGAAAAGAAAAAGAGCATGATAAAATGGTGGCATTTTTTTTTTTGTTCATGAAGTTTCTTGAACACTTTGACTTTGTAACCCTTTTGTCTCATGCTTAAACCTAACCACTTCATTTAACCCTAATTAGTTCTCTACACTTAACCATGGTCATGTTATGATAAGAATTGATTTCTTTTCTTTTTCAATAATATCTTATCATATCATTATCTTCTTCTTCTTCATCTTCAACCTTGAAGAAAGCTTTCTACCAACAATGGTGGAATGTGAAAATGAGTGAGAAATCCAATTCTAAAGTGAACCCACTTCCTATTTCTTCATCCTCTACATCTTGCCAAGTAGTAGAGTGTGTTTTCTTCACAAGTTTCTTGACTTGGTGAAGTCGGAGCTTGATTTAGCGATGCCTCGACGTAGATCATCTTCGACATGGACATCGACGACCTAGCTTGCCTATTCTCCGATGGAGCCGACGCTAGAGCCCGGGAATTCACTAGGACAGCGAGGGGACTTCATTGCGGAGCTATGGAGGTGGAGCACCGGATCCACAAAGGTTGTATTTCCGTATTCCCTTAGTTAAGTGTTAACTAGTTTGCATTTTCGCCTAGAATTCTAGCCGACGATCCGTAGTCGGGTTTCTCGGCACCTAGATTTTTTGAAATTGGCATGGTTGGTGCCTTGTGAGACCTCATTATAGTGTCTAGGAACCCTACAATATCGACACGACTTATCGAGCTATTGGGGTCTGACGTTTACCACCCCTAGGCAAGATATGCGACATATCAGACGACGAGACCGGACTGTACGATAAGTGTTACTGGTTGGATTCACAGGAGTATGAGCGGGCTTGCTCGTCGATCTTCTGATCGCTCAATACCCGGGTGGCCGTTACGTTTAGCAGACCGCTTGCGGCTTGTGGGTGTTTGATATGATCATCACCTGCTGTCGGCGTATTGACGAGTCTTTAGAGTCCTACACAGAGGTTTCCTGGCTCAAGCGAAATGAAATTGGAGCGCATATGAGATATGTGCGGGATCGAGAATAATGCGTGTATGTGATACCGTATTCTATTCTCGCGATGAATGTATCGAATGGTTGTATGAGATATAACCTAGTTATCGAATCAAGGATTGATTCGATAAGCCGATACATTGGATATTAATCGGTCATATGCGATATGACCGGATCGTTAAGTCAAGTGTTGATTTAATGATTTAATGTATAATTATATATTTGATATATTACTTTACATTAACTAATATTTGTTCACTTAAAAAGGATTTTCTCACTTGATGTGCACATTGTATATGTGATATACTTTTGTGCACTTGATTGTATCATGTTTGATGATACATGAAAGTTTGTGTGTATGATTAAACCATGGTTATGTTAATGGTTAGGGTTTTGTTTATTTACTTATTCATTTATTTATTTATTCATTTTGGAAAGATAAATAGAATGGTGGCTTATTTTGTTCTTTTGTTGAAACTTCATGAAGAGTTGAAAGCTTGACCATTTTGTTTCTTTCCAAAACCTAACCATTCACCTAACCCTAGTTTACTCTCTACACCTAACCATGGTTTCTATATGATAAGATCACTTGATTTAATATAATTAATCAAGTGATTTTATAATTATGATCATATTCTTTTTCTTCTTCTTCTTCTTCTTCAAGAAGAAGAAAGCTTGCAACCTTCAATGGTGACTTGATGAAAAGAGTGAGAAATCTAATTCTAAAGTGAACCCACTTCCTATTTCTTCTCCTCTACCACTTTCCAAGTAGTATAGGGTGTTTTCTTCACAAGTTTCATGGCCTGGTGAAGTTGGAGCTTTATCTTGTGTTGCCTCGACGCAGATCATCTTCGGCATCAAAGTCGACGACCTAGCCCGATCATTTTTTCGACGAAACCATTACTAGAGTCCGGGATCCGATGATCACAGCGGAAGGACGTCAACGCGGAGCTATGGAGGTGGAGGATCGGATCTACAAAGTTTGTATTTCCGTTCACTTAGTTAAGTTGTTAACTAGTTGCATGTTTCGCTTAAACTCTAGTCAACGATCGCATTAGGGTTTCTCGGCATCGAAATTTTTGAATTTGGCATGGTTGATGCCTTGTGAGACCTCATTAGTGTACCTAGGAACCCTACAGAGGTATCAGAGCCTAGCTAGAGCCTTAGGCGAAGTGTAGACGATGTTAGAAATCCGAACGAACCCCGAAACCCTAATCCGACCCCTTCTCTGTACTTTTTTCAAAATTATGCATTTTTCCAAATTAAAAATATGCAGAAAATTAAGCAGGGTTTTATAGGAATTACTGTGAAATCCGAGGACCTAAATCAATTAAACCGCCGCGGAACCGCAGCCTTAACCCACGTTTGGCGGCGGTTCCGCGGCAATAATGTAGAATTGTTCACTTCTGATTGCATAGTAATCTCTATCTTCAGTTGCTGTATTTTCTGGGAATTTTTAACTTCTACTCAAGAGTTGAGTTTTCTGGGTTGTATTGGGAGTTCGTAAATTCGATCGGATTATCAAACTTTGTCTATGTGTCTTTCCGGATAATTTTAGAATATGTTAAATAAGTTCGAGCGGATATAAATACCCACTTTTTCCCCTGCCGGGAAATTTCCAATTGTTGGACTTTTCCATAGTTTAAAGACGTTTTAAGTAGTGCAAGTAACGCGATGGACCCTCTAGAAGACAGCAAACCTTAACTCGATTATGTTACCGTCTTGAACTGCCCTTTGAACCTTAGGGTTTGGGGCAGTACGGTGTGCCACATGTGAGGCGTTGGCTTGACCCTTCTACAGCTGGACCGTTGGTACTGAGGCATGAAGTGAATGTTTTTAAGCTTATTTCATGTGTTGAGCTATTTCTAAGTAGTGCAAGTCCAAAAAGTGAATTTAACATTTTCTATTTTATCTAGAATGTGATACAATATTTGGAATCTACATGTAGTTATGAGATAACTGAATGAATGTTATAAATCTAGCGGTTTAGTCTCACTTGATCGGTTGCCACAGAATTTTGATGCGATCAAAAGTCTGTCGCAATCACGTAGCGTACGCGGATACTCGCCGGGTAAACTTAATAGACAGCTACACCCCATAGCCCCGACCAAGTGACTGTAGGAAAACCCCGTTGCCGAAAGCATCCGTAAGGGTGCTCGCGGCAGCGGTGTTCCGCCTTGGTGCACTTCGTCGACGGCATCGGGGGTGCGGCCGCCTAATAAAGTTTGCGACGAGCATTCGATCAAAATGTCGGGAATCTTGTTGAATTGCCCGACTTAACATTGAAAAGAGTTTTCGATAATAAGACTAAAATGCGGGGTTTACAATTGTTAGGCATGCGATGCTTAAGGAATTCATTTGATTAGGCATGCGATGTCTAAAGAGCTTGCGGATTCCAACTGTTGTAGTTTTACACTTTCTTTTCTGTGACCGTAAGTGTAATATGTGATATCACCGGTTTCGTTGCTATATGTCAACGACAATTGGGATGGGCATATTTACTTACGTTGATGACATGTGATGTTATGTGTTGCTGGATATGTTATATTGGATCGTCGTGTTTGAATAGCCGGGGTTTTTTTTATGTTAGATGAGTGCTTTTCATTTTCATTCATGTAAAAACTTGTATGTAATATTTTTTTATTGGGGCACTTCCAGGTTGCGGAAGATGTCACCATTTGTATATTATTTACTTTTCCGCACTATGTTAGACCCAAGGAGGAGAGCACAAGTAACCGGGTTCTGGAGTCCAGTGGGAGACCAACTCGAGGAGTCGAGTCCGGGTCTCCTAACTCTAGAATTGGTAGGGTTGCTTGCCGCTCTCGTAGGGGTCTAGGGGTGTGGGTTTTGGCTATTCATCACGACCGTGGAATCCGTGTTTTATACTGGCTCGTATTGAAAACACGGACGTCCTAGTATATCCAATATTTCATATGATATTTTCTGCTGCGTTATCTGTGATGTGATCATGTGATGTTCTATGATAAATACAGTATATAGTATATATGATATATTATATAGATGTTACTTATGTTTTACACCTGCGCTAGCCCTGCCCTACTCTGCCGTTAGTTACCTAACCTAACGGTGCACGAGGGGACATCGAGGCGAATGCGGATGGCATAGGTGTACGTCGTATTTATCTGTGATGTTTAGGAGATTTAAATGATGGGACTTCATTAATGAGATTAATGAAATAAAAGAAACCTAATGATGTTGTAGAATCGAATTTCAAAATAAAACAGGTAGCTACAGTTCTTGCTTTGCACAATGGTATATATGATATATCCTGCACTTTATTCGATAAGGAAAGGACCGAGATCCCTTCACCGGGAGTGACTCCTTTAGCAATAACTGGAAGATGCTACACACTCGGTTTGTCTTTTGATTGCTTTTAAGAGTTTTTGCTTTGCACAGCGATATATGATATATCCCGCACCTTATTCGATGAGGAAAGGGCCGACGATCCCTTCACCGGGAGTGACCCCTTTAGCAAAACTAGAAAAGCCTCGAAAACACTCCATTTCAAAATCATTTGATTCTACAACGATATCAAGTTCATTACGCAATAGGTTTTCAGAAAAACCTGTCGTAACCCTCCGTCATTTCACATAAGTACTAGTTAGTATTCGTGCTACGTTTGTTGACTATGTTAAGGCGTAGTGTGCGGTAGCTAATTAGTGCTTATCTGCATAAGCATATGATGCGATTGGATTAGGGTAGTCGTGCGACTTTGTTGACTATGTTAAGGGTCGTGCGGGTGGGTTTAATTGAATCGGGAAATGACGGGTTGAACTTGACTAGCACTTATGATTTGTTGACTATGTTAATGTCATATAGCTGCTAGGGGCAAAATATTATCGGGAATTTGAAGTGTTGAAATTTGCAATGAGATTGCATACCTTCTATGAGATAGTTGGATCCCGATACCCACTGCGAGTAAGAGTTACTCCTAGGAGAGTTTTACACATTACAATTAGCCGATCAAGTAGGTGTCTAGAAAGGTGTTAACGAGGTTACGCCTCTGGGAAAATGAGGATTATATTAATTAGGTTCGTGCGAAAGCACGGGGGACCACCCTCAAAGTACCGACACTAGCCTGGCTGAAAGATTGGCGAACTTGTAGTGTGTAATTAATCCCGGCTAGTCTTTCCTTTTAGGGTTTGAAGGAAGATTTGATAAAAACAGTGGGAGCCATCCTGATTAGATAAAATAATAACCAATATATTCTTGCAAGAGCGCACGATGAGTGTTTTCTTCTCTCTCTCTCCAGGTAGAGACCATTTCACGCCTTAATCAAGATAATAATACGGAATATTGACCGAACCTGCTTGTTATACTGAGCTGGGGAACGTTGGTCCCGCTCCAACTTATAATTGTTATAAGACAGAGCTGGAAATTGGGGATTACCAGAATTCCCGTGCCGCCCAAACGAAGAAAGTGCATATGATGCATCTCCTTCGGGTGTGTTCATTACACAGAACTGTTTCTCGGTATCCTCTATGTCCTGGGTATTAGATACCGGATCAGGGTCCCAGATATGTAATCTGTTACATGGGGCTACAGAAAGGTAGAGAACTGAGAACAGGTGATAAGTTTCATGAGACAGAAAACGGTGCAAGTGTTGCAGCCAAGTCCGTTGGTCACTGTCACCCTGTATTACCAATACATTGATTCTGAACAAATGCTATTAGATACCGAACCTGATATACAAAATCATATCAGTCTCTTTATTAGTAAAGAAAGGATATAATTTTGTATTGTTGGATAATGTTTTGAACATTTCCTATATCAAAAGTTGATCGTTTCAGGCACGTTATCTAAAAGTATTGACGTTCTAAATCAAACTACAGTTCCTAGTATACAAAACACACACAAGAGGAAGAGTTCAGATATGAAAGATTCCTTCTTGAGGTATTATAGACTAGGTCATATAAATGTGACCCGACTAGCTTAAGTTACATTTAAGATGCATATTTAAATCAGTTTGAATTTACATCTTGTGAAACTTGCTAGTCGTGTCACAAAGATTAAATGACCATAGCTCTGTTTATTGGAAACAAAGAAAGAGTTAGTAAACTCTTGGGACTGATACATGATGATGTATGTAAGGTCCCTTGTCTACACATGCCAGGACTGGTTCTTTGTACTTCATTACATTCTCTGATAATCTCTCAAGATTCAGTCATATGTTCCTGTTGAAACACAAGTCCGAACCTTTTGAGATATTCACAGAATATAAGTTAGAAGTAGAGAACCAATAAGGGTATAAGTATTATGTCCTTTGATGTGATCAGGGAGAAGAATACTTAAGCACGAAAATCCAGGACTATTCTAAAGTAGAATGAGATTCTCTCTCAGCATTACTCCTCCGTATACACCATAGCACGATGGTATATCGGGGTGGAGCAATTGCACCCTATTCGATATGGTGCGCTCTATGATGAGTACTACTGAGTTACCTGTTTCCTTTTGGGGGTTATGCACTTGAGAAGCTGCATACCTATTGAATTAGGTTCAAATCAGATCACAGCCTACCACTCTATATGAGATATGGTATGGGAAGAGCCCATGTCTTAAGCTAGTTAAGATTTGTAGTTGACCAGCCTTTGTCTAAAAGCAAAATCCGGACAAGCTCGAGAGAAGGTCTGTAATGTAGAACTGGAAAGGTTCCAGCTATACAAACTACAGCAGATGATTTAATAAAACCAAAGGATTCAATAGTTACCAACGAACCTCAGCCTCTCCGCCGATCTAGTAGGGTTCCTCACCCACCTGAGAGATACTTCGGTTTCTCTATGACAGTGGGAGCGAAGATTGCATCATGAGATGATGACCCAACTAGTTTCGAGCTGGCCATCAGGAGTAAGACTCTGTAAGAATGGCTGGATGCTTAGTAATCTGAGATGGAATCTTTATACACCAACAAAGTATGGACTTTGGTTGCTATATCTGAAGGGTTAAATCCCCATCAGGAGCAAGTATATCTTGAGAAGATTACTTGGTGTACTTGGAAAAGTTGAGACTTTCAAAACTAGACTTGTTAAAGGTTTGCATCATTGACCAGGCATGGATTATGTTGAAACTTTTTCTAAGGAGCTATGCTTAAGTCCATCCAGATCCTACTTGTCACGGCTACATACCATGACTACGATATCTGGTGGTTGGGTGTCATGACTACTTTTCTAAATAATGTTTTGGAAGAGAGCGTCTATAAGTACACAACCAGAGGGCCTCGTAGACAGTGGGAGCAGCGGAAACGTGTGCAAGATGTTTTATGTGATAAAACAGGCATCGCGGAGATCGAATATCTGTTTTGATGAGTTAGTCAAAGAGTTTGACATCATCAAAATGGTAGATGAACCTTGTATATACAAAAAGGTAGTAGAGAGTATGGTGGTGATCCTCGTAGAGTATGTGGATGACATACTCTTGATAGGGAAGGAGTTTCCTATGCTACGCTCGATCAATCTCCGCTTATCACAATGATTCTCCATATAGGATCAGAATGATACCTCCTAAATCCTGGGTTTTGATCTATGAGATAGATCTAATTGAATGTTAGGATACTCACTAGATGTAGTGAGATGATATCAATCGATCCTGGGGTGAATCACTGGAAGTGTTCCAGGGTGATAAGGACGACTGAATGTCAGTCGCAGGCATTGTCTTTACCCTTAGTAAAGGGACAGTATGTTGGAAGAGTTCCAAGATAGATACCGTGGCAAACTAGACGATAAAGGCTGGATACATCGCAACTTAAGATGCTACCAAAGAGGAAGTCTGGGTGTATATTAGTTCATGAGATGAACTTCGTTCCTACCATTGTGAGACAATGGAGTTGTGGCTTATGCCTAGGAACGTCCGTCCCATCAGTGATCCAGACATATTCTAAGGCAGTATCACCTGATCATGGAGATGGTTGATCTCCAAGGAGATCGAGGTAAGGAGAGTAGACTCAGAGGACAACACGGCGGATCCACTCACAAAGGCCTTTTCCCAGAGAGAGACATTTATGGGATGGTTGAGTATGAGATACTACAACCACTGCTATCAGATGGCCCTAGTGCAAGTGGGAGATTGTTAGTTATATGTATGCCCTAGAGGCCATTGCTATACATAGGATGTATATTGTAGTGGATGCTTGGACATATATAGGGAGGACTTTCTTGCTCGACATGATAGTATGCTATCTGGTTGCTCTTTACCTTAACGTGTACACTGATTGTCTCTCTATTACATGTTGGTAAAGCCCTTATGATGTGTACTTGACTACTTGGACTATGATGCGGATCATACTAGTGGAGACATGGTAGTCCATAAGTGCATCCTTCAAGGTCCTTAGTCGTGGGTGTATCGAGACGGGGCATCGATATACCAGTGTAGACTAGAATATACCTTCTCGACCCATACAGATGGGCGATAGATGTGTTGGAGATAGTGCCCTCAGAGTCAATTATTGGATCACAGGCACGTGATTGCAATGATTGAGGGAGGACCTATCCCGGTAGGACAGTCTTACTCGAGATGATAGTATGTTATCTGGTTTATCTTTATCATCGTGTACTGCTTTAGGTGACCTGACATGTCGCTATTACACGTTGATAGAGCCCCTAGGATTCTTGCTTGACGACCAGCAGTATGATGGCGATCATATACGTGGGAGCTGGGGTCTATAAGCACATCCTTAAAAGGTCCCTAGTCGTGGTATTTCGAGACTGGGCATCAATACTCCATTAGTAGACTAGTGTATACAGTCGAGACCCCGACGAGGGGCGGTGGCCGGTGTCATAAGCCACTGGTGTCAGTTGGTTCACCTAAGACGTATACAGGTGCTCATTGGGTTATGAGTACACCGGACAGGACTCGCCGGGAACCTGCTAGTTGGTCTTATACCAGATGTCAGATAGCAGTTCCCTGGTGACATGTGTATAGGTTAGTTCATCGACCTGAGATCGTCATTTTTCTCGTGTGAGTTCCCACTGTGCTTTGATTACTACCCTACCACGGCTCAAAGGAGTCGTGCAAACAGGTTTTAGTTGGGTACAGCCCCGAGCCACATGGAGGCAGTGAGCGGATCTGCAGGGGTTCGTCTCTCCCGGTATTGGGGGTGAGGTCGCGCTGTGTCTAGGAGAGCCATTACACAAAGCCCTCGGCCGAGGCAGGAGATTTACTGGTAAGTATTCCAGTAGTATCTCAGGGTGTTCTGGGCTACACTCCGACACGACTTGTACCGCCTTTGGGGGTCTGACTTTTACCAACCCCCTAGGCCCGACATGTGATCCTCATAGACGAACGGACCGGACTGTACGGATATTGTCACTGACAGGCTCAGTAGGGTGTCAGGATGAGTTCGCTCATCGACGTCCCTTTTGGTCAATAGCTGGTGGCCCGTCACGTATTGGCTTATACCTCTGACGTGCTAGTGGTTAAATCCACAGCCATAGTATTGACGAGTCTTTAGAGTCCACCACACTTTCAGTTACTCAGCTTTCGGGCGAAACGCTGTAGAGGCCGTATGGAGATATGGCAGGGTCCGATCAGATACGTGCGGTATTGCACGGATCAGGATCGGACGGTTTGTACTAGTGGCCGTATGGATATATGGCAGGGTTTGATCAGATACGTGCGGTATTGCACGGATCAGGATCGAACGGATAT
Source organism: Agapanthus africanus (assembly GCA_030015575.1). Taxonomy (NCBI): domain Eukaryota; kingdom Viridiplantae; phylum Streptophyta; class Magnoliopsida; order Asparagales; family Amaryllidaceae; genus Agapanthus; species Agapanthus africanus. Next base: position 441,293,660 of record JASDDO010000019.1, read on the forward strand.
TACTAGCCGGCTTTGGTTTAAGCCGGATCCTAGTTTAGTACAGTGTAGATTTTGTCTCATTGCATTTATATCCGGACGGAATACAGATGCGGGTGTGTATGCTCAGTATCGGGGTTTTCCTGTAATTTATTACGGGACCAGTTTTCTGGAGTTGCCAGTTTGCATTCCGTTCCGGCCGGTTTTCCTTTGTTCTTTGCCGGCCGGACTTTTCCGATGGAGGGGGGTAATTTGCAGTTTTGCAAATTACACTTTGTGGAGGGGTTTCATGTAAATGCTTTGATTATGATAGCATCATTTCTTTTGCTCCATACTTTTGCATTTATGAGGTTATGGTGTGAATTGATATAAGCATGGTGTATGTTTGTTTGTGGTCACCCCTTGATTGATCCTACAATCACCTTCATGCTACATATTGTTTCATTTTCCCTCCACGATTTAGATGAGAACATTGGCCGGCCACTCTATTTTTTGGGAGATGAGAGAAATTTCTATTTTGAGGTAGCACATATTTCATCATCTCATTCATTTAGTTTTGGAAAAATGAAAGCACCATTTTTCCATAACCTTATTCCTCCATCAAGGCAACTACAAACCCCAAATGAGACTAGCATGATCTACTACACATTCTACAGCATATCTTGAGCATGTCGAGTTGCCGGCTTCATGCCCGAGTTGCCTCGGTATCGAGGCGGGAGCCCGTAAAAGACGCAGGCGATGTGGTGCCCTTCCGGCAAGGACGTGACGACCGGAGGATCCGCGGGAGATCGGGACGACGACGAGAAGACCGGAGGACTCGGATCACTCGGTATATCTCAAACCCCATCTCTAGTTAGCTAGTATAGGTTAATGGTTTCGATCCGGGTATATTGTCCGCGGTAGCGCCAGTTTAAAAGATAAGAAAATTTTGATTCCGTATTTTGGCCTCGGATAGACGGCCGGGGCGCTGCCGTGGCGCAACATGGTATCAGAGCCACGCTATTAACCTTGCCTCGTTTTTTCTAATGTGTTTTACTTATCCGATCGACCGAAATTCCAAAAACCGCGTTTTGTGTCCATCAGTTTTCTGTCGATTTTTTCCGGGCTCGAAAAATTTTTCAGGTGATTGCAGAATGATGTACAGGAAATTATAAGACATCTGGGAAAATTTGGGCAAGTGTTAGTGTAGATACGCCGCGGAACCGCGGCATAATCCACCTTGGCGCCGCGGTTCCGCCGCGGTTCAGTTTGTTCTCTGGACCAGATTTTTCCAGTGATGTTTTTACAGGGAACTAGGGCTTTTGGGATATTAAATTTGGGCCCAGTTTCTCTGTGAGTGCTACAGTATTTCTTGGGGGCCCACTTGTTAATAGTTTGATCGATCGGATATTTTTAAACACATTATTTCACAGTATTTACATTATATCTGCGACCGTGAATGTCACTTGATCGGTAAATCCGGTCTAACTGCTATAGCCCGGTTAGACGGATTTGCGAACGTGACTTTCACGTTGATGTTCTATGTTTATGCTGTGTTGTTGCGGATCGGTCGTGGGGATAGCCTGGATGCAATGCTAGTACAGTTTTTGTTGTATTATGTACATTTGATATTGCGGGGCGAGCGTCCGACATGTGGACTGGCGTCACTGCCTGTTTGTATTATTCTTTTGGGGCACGGCCTGGTTGCTGTCGATGTACCCGATGTATGTATATTTTACTTTCTGTACTAGGGTTACCCCGCGGAGGGGTGCACGGATAGCCGGGTTCTAGAGGGCAACGGGCCCGCATCTCAGGGCATTGAGACGGAAGGGGCTTCAGTCTGGAATTGGCGGGCTATTCGACGCACTCGTAGGGGGTACAGGTTGACCCAGGAGGGGTGCCCAAGTTACCGGATTCCGTGAAGTGCTGGGTGGTCCATTCACGGTACTGAAGGGGGCTGCCTCGCTTCAGGTTTTGGCGGGTGACTTGCCGCGCCCGTAGGGGTCTAGGATTTCCATTGCACAGGCTATCCACACGACCAGGGGAACGTCGGGTTTCAGCAGCGGCTCTGTGAAACCCGGGGCTTCCAGATATCTGTATTGTTCTGTGATGCTGTACATTTCTGTGATGTTGCATTTTATCACGCCTTGAGCGAAATACTATATATTGGTATATATATTAGTAGATGTTGTATATGTTTTTCATCCGCGCTAGTCCAGTCCCCGCTCTGCCGTTAGTTAGCTAACCTAACGGGTGATGACGGGACCCAGTGGCGAATGCGGATGGCATATACGTACGTCAGTATATTTTCGTTCTTTGTGTTGTGATCAATTGATGGGACTGCATTGATTCGGATCAATGCAAGATAAAAAAACCTATTCTGATGTTGTTGGAATATTTTTCAAAAAGCTGTTATTGCAAGGACGTTCACTTTTGTTTTGCATCGTGGTATTCATTTGGAATATCCTGCTCCTCAGTCGACGAGGCAAGGGCCGAGATCCCTTCACCAGGAGTGACCCCTTGGACAGAAGTTTGCGTCAGGGCATTAACTTCACTATAGCCGATTACTTTTGCTTTGCATCGTGGTATTCAGTTGGAATATCCTGCACCTCATTCTACGGGGAAAGAGCCGAGATCCCTTCACCGGGAGTGACCTCTTTAGTAAAGGTTTTCGTCACTATATTTTTATAAAAGGCTATGCAGTTCCTTCAATGATATCAAGTTCATTACGTTAAAGGTTTTTCGCCAAAAACCAGTCGTAGCCCTCCGTCATTTCAGATTGGTATTACTTAGTATTCGTGCTGCGTATGTCGTGCTTAGCCGAGGCGTAGTGTTCGGTAGCTATGTAGTGCTTTTCTGTTGCATGGATATGAGATTGGTTAGGACAGTCGTGCGGTCATTTTGGCTCAGTCAAGGATTCGTGCGGGTGGGTCTAATGCAATCAAGATAATGACGGGTTGAACTTGACTAGGATCCTTTGATATGTTGGCTCAGTCAAGGTCACTTGGGTCCTAGGGGTAAAAATCACATCGGGAGTTTCAAAAGAACTGAAACTTGCCAGATATGCGCATACCTTCTGGAGTGTGGTGACTTGAGTGGATTCCGTCAAGTTGTCATGCGATGATAGTTGGATCCCGATTCCCACTGATGAGTTGGTTTACTCCTCGGGTGATCCCGACTAATTCTTCTTTCAGGTTTGGAGAAGAATTTGACGGTACAGTGGGAGGTTTCCAGATTAGACAAAGTGATAACCATTCTGATCTAGGTTAGAGTGCACGCTGAGTGTTTCTTTTCTCTCTCTCTTTGGCAGCGACCATTGACCCGACCCTAAGACTATGACTCAGTGACCAAGTTGACCGAACCTTCTTAACACAGGCTTTTGGATTGTCAGAGTTGCAGACCTCATTGCCACTCCTACTTTTACCCTTTTTTCCAGGACACCCCGCATTACTGCGAACGTCCACTTCCATTGGACAAAAACCATCGTATGGTTATATACGAACTCGAAGGACTTCGAGGATGGTTTCTGGTTCTGGAGAAAACGAATAGGACTATTCAGTTGTCTTTTCTTTTCACCTTCTCTCAGGTTGCGAGTACTCCTTGGTTTAGGAGTAGTACACCTATTACGCAAATTGGATAGTCTTCTTCCAAACCATAGGCTGGTGCCGACCGGTAGGGAATGAAGAAAACCAGTTAGCCTAAACGGTGTACAGAAGGTATTAAGTTAAGACAAAGCAAGGGATTAGTAGGAGGGCAAAGTAAATTGCGACTGATATTCACGACCAAACCAAGTATTTCTTCGCCAATCCTAAATCACCTTTGTATTTCTCCAGGACACTCCGTATCACTACGAAGATCCACAGTTTATTGGATACTCCATCGTATGGTTATATACGAACTCGAAAGGAACTAGTTCCAGTTCGGGGATGGATTCTGGTTCAGGAGAAATAGGAATAAAGTACCTTCAGGTGTCTTTTATCTTCACCTTCTCTTGCGTTGCGAGTGCTCCTAGGATTAGGACAGTACACCTTTTATGCTTATTGGATAGTCTTCTTCCAAACCATAGGCTGGTGCCGAACGGTAGGGAAGGAAGAAAACCAATTGGCCTAAAGGGGTGTGCAGAAAGTAATGACTAAAGACAAATAAAGGGATTTGGAGAGGTGGCAAAGAATTATACGGTTATAGTTGTGAATCTGGATAATGGTGGAGGCATTACTAGGAATACCAGGATACCCCATCGAAACATTTCAATGTTTCAGTTTCACTGTGTACTGTTAATAGAAAACTGATTTCCCGATTAGACACTTACTCCAGGGTATGTATTTACCAGGTATGATTCTCACATCTGTATGGTTTTTACAGATGATGAGTGGGAGTAAGTTATTGGGAATTGGGTGATCATCCTCATTATATCGGGATTCATTGTAATCGGTGACATTTGAGGAGATCACCTGGGCTGTTTGCCGGTCGGCAAATATTTGGTTTTGGATATCCGCTGTTGTGCACCAATTTCAAATTGATATATCTGTACGTCTATTTTCATAGAGTGAGATATACCTTTTGATATTATGTCGATGACATTTACCTATATCAGTGGATGGTTAGGTAAGGAGCATCAAACAGCGGTGTAATTCTTCTTAATCATAAGTACAGTTTTCAACCTACGACGCACAGTGAAAGAGTTGTTAGACTCAGCGGACTTATACAGAGTATTGTATATTGTCCAGCGTCCATCAGGACAGAGGGGTTGGTCCTCGTACTATATTCGGTTTACTTATGACTTCTCTAGATTTTAGACAACTGTTACGTGGAAACACAGGGTCTAAGTTTTGAGGAGTTATAGGTATTTGAATAGAGTAGAGAACCAGGTGTAGCAAGTATCGGGATTCTTCAAGGTGATCGAAGATGTAGATACTTGTGTATGATAGTAATGATAAAGAGAAATTACTTCTCTTTCAGGTTGCTCATAATTGGAAGCATTCCTAAGTTGAGTAACGCTGATCGGCCTCCTTCCATTTAGTTTACATGCACTGGAGATAGCTGCATGATTTGAATCTGGTTCAATTGAATCAGTGCCTCTGGTTCTATATTGGATATAGAACAGTTCATATCTTAACGATGTTAAGGTACGGGGAGTTGTCCGGCTTATGATTAAAACCAGACACTGGACAACTCAAGGCACGTTTCTGTAATGGCTGTTTGTGGGTTGACCCAGGCTATGACGAGGGTTGATTTTCTACCATCTGGCAGATCAATAGAAATATTGTTCTAGACTCGCCACAGTTTTATTAAAAATGTTTTTTTTCAAAAACAGCAGTGGGAGTATGGTAGAACTGGAAGTGATTCCAGAACCGCAAACGATTACTGAAGATTTGATAAGGAACCTAAAGATTCAATCTGATTTGACATTCCATTGGCCACTCTGCAGATAAGGTGGGTAACTTCAGGCACCCGAGAGGTACTCCGGTAGCCTCAAGGACGGTGACAGGGAAGTTCTTGTTTACCCACACTTGCCATTGTTGTTGTTCCAGGCTGCGAGACCCGGCAGGAGAATGAGTATAGCGTCGTTCTAAACTAGCTTTAGAAGTGCACGTCTATATGACTCTGGCAGAGGGTTGTCGCAGTCAGTGGGAGCAGCGGAAGCATTGGTGGACTTCATGCTTATGTCTATTTATAGACTAAAGCAGATATAGCGGAGTTAGATCATCTGTTTCTGATGTGACAGTCATGGGTTTGACGTCATCAGAATAGGGGATGGATCTGTTGAGAAGGTAGTAGGGTGTGATGTCCTGGTTTTGGATGACATACACAGAGTAGGAAAGGAAACTCCTACAATATGATCGGTTATACTTTGGTTGTCACACAGTGGTTTCTCCACACAGGACTTGGATATTATATCAGACATTCTGGTTACTAGATCTATGGTTTTAGATCTAGATTTGGGTGGTTTCCTAATCTGGGTACCTTGACAGCATTCTATGAGTATTTAGAATGGACGACTCATGGCACGGTAGTACACCTGCAGGTAATGGAGTCACCCTCTCTAAAGGTGTCTTACAGACTAAAGGGGAGAGGGATACGCATGATTGACAGATCACTTGCTTAGGCAATTGAGTCAATCATAAGATGTCAAGTACCACACCAGATGTTGTTCTTGCACTAGATGCAATAAGTTGATATTGATCCAATCCTGGAGGAACAGTCGGAAGCAGTTTTAGAACATAAGTGAATGTTCTAGGGATATGATAACGGCTGCATCCTTTAGGAGACGGTTATCACTCCAGGCTTCCAAGGTGACATGGACGACAAGGAGGTTGTCAGAGTTATAGTTCTCCCTCTGATGAGGGACTGTTTTTTGGACAGGTGGTCCAAGGCAATACTGAGGGAGGCATGGCGCAGGATACTGATTAAGTTCAGTTGATGATACAGTCTAAGAAGTTTGGATTTGGAGTTCATTTATGAGCTAGGTCCCATCAGACATCCAGACATTCTAAGACAGGTATTGCTCATTTCGGGAGATGGCTTTCTCCGCGAACTTGAGATATAGAGAGACATAGAAAGAAACATCACAGCGGATCCACTCACTGAGGCTATTCCTCGAATGCAATAGTTTCACAAACGAGCTTTATGAGACTGACTAGTAGAGGAGTTGGGTGTTCGGTATCACACGGGCTGTGAGTATGCGACATCGCAATAATTAGCCTTGAGTGCAAGTGGGAGATTGTTGGAGATAGTGCCCTCAGAGTCAATTATTGGATCACAGGCACGTGATTGCAATGATTGAGGGAGGACCTATCCCGGTAGGACAGTCTTACTCGAGATGATAGTATGCTATCTGGTTTATCTTTATCATCGTGTACTGCTTTAGGTGACCTGACATGTCGCTATTACACGTTGATAGAGCCCCTAGGATTCTTGCTTGACGACCAGCAGTATGATGGCGATCATATACGTGGGAGCTGGGGTCTATAAGCACATCCTTAAAAGGTCCCTAGTCGTGGGAGTTTCGAGACTGGGCATCAATACTCCATTAGTAGACTAGTGTATACAGTCGAGACCCCGACGAGGGGCGGTGGCCGGTCTCACAAGCCACTGGTGTCAGTTGGTTCACCTAAGATGTATACAGGTGCTCATTGGGTTATGAGTACACCGGACAGGACTCCCCGGGAACCTGCTAGTTGGTCTTATACCAGATGTCAGATAGCAGTTCCCTGGTGACATGTGTACAGGTTAGTTCATCGACCTGAGATCGTCATTTTTCTCGTGTGAGTTCCCACTGTGCTTTGATTACTACCCTACCACGGCTCAAAGGAGTCGTGCAAACAGGTTTTAGTTGGGTACAGTCCCGAGCCACATGGAGGCAGTGAGCGGATCTGCAGGGGTTCGTCTCTCCCGGTATTGGGGGTGAGGTCGCACTGTGTCTAGGAGAGCCATTACACAAAGCCCTCGGCCGAGGCAGGAGATTTACTGGTAAGTATTCCAGTAGTATCTCAGGGTGTTCTGGGCTACACTCCGACACGACTTGTACCGCCTATGGGGGTCTGACTTTTACCAACCCCCTAGGCCCGACATGTGATCCTCATAGACGAACGGACCGGACTGTAAGGATATTTTCACTGACAGGCTCAGTAGGGTGTCAGGATGAGTTCGCTCATCGACGTCCCTTTTGGTCAATAGCTGGTGGCCCGTCACGTATTGGCTTATACCTCTGACGTGCTAGTGGTTAAATCCACAGCCATAGTATTGACGAGTCTTTAGAGTCCACCACACTTTCAGTTACTCAGCTTTCGGGCGAAACGCTGTAGAGGCCGTATGGAGATATGGCAGGGTCCGATCAGATACGTGCGGTATTGCACGGATCAGGATCGGACGGTTTGTACTAGTGGCCGTATGGATATATGGCAGGGTTTGATCAGATACGTGCGGTATTGCACGGATCAGGATCGAACGGATATTACTAGCCGGCTTTGGTTTAAGCCGGATCCTAGTTTAGTACAGTGTAGATTTTGTCTCATTGCATTTGTATCCGGACGGAATACAGATGCGGGTGTGTATGCTTAGTATCGGGGTTTTCCTGTAATTTATTACGGGACCAGTTTTCTGGAGTTGGCAGTTTGCATTCTGTTCCGGCCGGTTTTCCTTTGTTCTTTCCCGGCCGGACTTTTCCGATGGAGGGGGGTAATTTGCAGTTTTGCAAATTACACTTTGTGGAGGGGTTTCATGTAAATGCTTTGATTATGATAGCATCATTTCTTTTGCTCCATACTTTTGCATTTATGAGGTTATGGTGTGAATTGATATAAGCATGGTGTATGTTTGTTTGTGGTCACCCCTTGATTGATCCTACAATCACCTCCCTTCATGCTACATATTGTTTCATTTTCCCTCCACCATTTAGATGAGAACATTGGCCGGCCACTCTATTTTTTGGGAGATGAGAGAAATTTCTATTTTGAGGTAGCACACATTTCATCATCTCATTCATTTAGTTTTGGAAAAATGAAAGCACCATTTTTCCATAACCTTATTCCTCCATCAAGGCAACTACAAACCCCAAATGAGACTAGCATGATCTAATACACATTCTACAGCATATCTTGAGCATGTCGAGTTGCCGGCTTCATGCCCGAGTTGCCTCGGTATCGAGGCGGGAGCCCGTAAAAGACGCAGGCGATATGGTGCCCTTCCGGCAAGGACGTGATGACCGGAGGATCCGCGGGAGATCGGGACGACGACGAGAAGACCGGAGGACTCGGATCACTCGGTATATCTCAAACCCCATCTCTAGTTAGCTAGTATAGGTTAATGGTTTCGATCCGGGTATATTGTCCGCGGTAGCGCCAGTTTAAAAGATAAGAAAATTTTGATTCCGCATTTTGGCCTCGGATAGACGGCCGGGGCGCTGCCGTGGCGCAACAGGATGATCCCATATCCATTGGTGTTTGACATCAGAGATGATATACGGGTGCTCAGTGGAGACTGGGTACACTGGAAAGACTCGCCGAGAACTCCCAGATGGTATTATACCTTACGTCAGATGGCAGTTCTCTGGTGACACTGGTACAGAGTAGTCTGTTGACCCGAGATCGTCATAGAGTCTTGTGTGATTCCCACTGTGCTTTGATTTCCACCTTACTACGTCCAAGAGGGCGTGCAAAACGGTGGTTTTTGGGTACAGTCCCGAATCACATAGAGGCAATGAGCGATAAGAGGGGATTCGTCTCTCCCGGTATAGGGAGTTGATGTTGCACTGTGTTCGATTGGCTATAACCGGAAATCCCTGGCCAGGGTTGCTGAGATTTACTGATAAGTGTTACCAGTAGTTTCTTGAACTGTTATAGACCTCATATCAACACGACTTATTGAGCTATTGGGGTCTGACGTTTACCACCCCTAGGCAAGATATGCGACATATCAGACGACGAGACCGGACTGTACGGTAAGTGTTACTGGTTGGATTCACAGGAGTATGAGCGGCCTTGCTCGTCGATCTTCTGATCGCTCAATACCCGGGTGGCCTTTACGTTTAGCAGACCGCTTGCGGCTTGTGGGTGCTTGATATGATCATCACCTGCTGCCGGCGTATTGACGAGTCTTTAGAGTCCTACACAGAGGTTTCCTGGCTCAAGCGAAACGAAATAGGAGCGCATATGAGATATGTGCAAGACCGAGAATAATGCGTGTATGTGATACCGTATTCTATTCTCGTGATGAATGTTTCGAATGGGTGTATGCGATATAACCTATTTATCGAATCAAGGATTGATTCGATAAGCCGGTACATTGGATATTAGTCGGTCATATGCGATATGACTGGATCGTTAAGTCAAGTGTTGATTTAATGATTTAATGTATAATTATATATTTGATATATTACTTTACATTAACTAATATTTGTTGACTTAAAAAGGATTTTCTCACTTGATGTGCACATTGTATATGTGATATACTTTTGTGCACTTGATTGTATCATGTTTGATGATACAAGAAAGTTTGTGTGTATGATTAAACCATGGTTATGTTAATGGTTCGGGTTTTGTTTATCTACTTATTCATTTATTTATTTATTGATTTTGTAAAGATAAATAGAATGGTGGCTTATTTTGTTCTTTTGTTGAAACTTCATGAAGAGTTGAAAGCTTGACCATTTTGTTTCTTTCCTAAACCTAACCATTCACCTAACCCTAGTTTATTCTCTACACTTAACCATGGTTGCTATATGATAAGATCACTTGATTTAATATAATTAATCAAGTGATTTTATAATTATGATCATATTCTTTTTCTTCTTCTTCTTCTTCTTCTTCAAGAAGAAGAAAGCTTGCAACCTTCAATGGTGACTTGATGAAAAGAGTGAGAAATCCAATTCTAAAGTGAACCCACTTCCTATTTCTTCATCCTCTACCACTTGCCAAGTAGTATAGGGTGTTTTCTTCACAAGTTTCATGGCTTGGTGAAGTTGGAGCTTGATCTTGTGTTGCCTCGACGTAGATCATCTTCGGCATCAAAGTCGACGACCTAGCCCGATCATTTCTTCGACGAAACCATTACTAGAGTCCGGGATCCGATGATCGCAGCGGAGGGACGTCAACGCGGAGCTATGGAGGTGGAGGACCGGATCTACAAAGGTTGTATTTCCGTTCACTTAGTTAAGTTGTTAACTAGTTGCATATTTCGCTTAAACTCTAGTCAACGATCGTATTAGGGTTTCTCGGCACCGGAAATTTTTGAATTTGGCATGGTTGATACCTTGTGAGACCTCATTAGTGTGCCTAGGAACCCTACAAGTATGCCATATGGTTTTTCTTTATCTTTCATGTGATGCGTTTTATTCACTATCATGTATCGTTAAAACATGAGATAAAGCCCTAAGATTTTTCTTGACTACCAGGACAATTATGGAGACCATACTAGTAAGGCCAGAGTAGTGGATAAGCACATCCTTAAATGTCCCTATTCGTAGGATTATCGAGACTGTGCATCGGTACTCCAGTTTAGACTAGTGTGTACGTTTCCTAACCCGGTTAGAGGGCGATAGCTGATCCTACAGCTATTGGTGCTTGACATCGAGGATTGTATACAGGTGCTCATTAGATAAGTTACACTAGACGGACTCACCGAGACTCCTAATTGGTAATATACCAATGTCAGATAGCAGTTCTCTTGTGACATAGGTACAGGGCAGTCCCTAGGACCTGAGATCGCTATAGTGTCTCATGTGTGTTCCCACTATACTTAGACTTCTACCCTACCACGACTCAAAGGAGACATGCAAATAGGTTTTTGTTGGGTATAGTCCCAAAGCATGTGGAGGCAGTGAGCGGTCGAGGGGATTCGTCTCTCCCGGTATAGGGAGTTGATGTCGCGCTGTGCATGACATGACTATAACCATAAGTCGACGGCCATCGCAGTGGAGATAAACTGATAAGTGTTAGCAGCTGTTTCTCTGGTTGGTTATGAATCCTCTGTCGCACGACTTATCGAGTTATTGGGGTCTGACAGATTCCAACCCTAGACCCGATATGTGATACTCTTAGACAAGAGACCAGACTGTACGATAATGTCACCGATAGACTTTGTAGGGTTCTGATGAGCTTGCTCGTTAACCTTCTTTCGATCAAAACCTGGGTAGCTGTTGTATGCATCTAGTACCGCTGACGTACTTGTGTACTATGGAAATGATCCTAACCTGCTGCCAGCATATTGTCATGTCTTTAGAGTCCCATATAGAGCTTTTCCAGCACATACGAAACGATGTAGGGCACGTATAGGGATACATGCAGGAGTTCAATTAAACACGTGTATTTGATACACGTATTTTAATCGGGTGTTTATTGATATTAGCCGGTATATATATGATACAGCAGGATTATTAAATCAAGTGTTGATTTAGTAATTAAATGTATATTTATATATTGATATATTTATATATTAACTAATAACATGCTCACTTAATTATTTTCTTCTCTTTGTTAATATTTATATTTGATATAAATATTGTGACATGTATGATGATAAATGGGTGATGGGAGTATGAGACTTACATGAAAGATATGATATGAGAATGAGTCATGGATTTAGAAGCTTGTAGACTTGATGACTTATTCTTATATTTTTGTTCTCATTTTTAGAAAAATCTTCATCTTCTCATTCTCATCACAAGATGACCATGGTTTCCTCTCTTGATTTTTTTCAAGTGAGGAATGAAAAGAGAAAAATTAAGTGAGCTAATTATTCTACATTTCCTACTAATCATTCTTAACAAGTTTAATTAGTGGGTTCCTTCATTTTGATGAGATCAACTTGAAGCTAGAGCATATGTTAGAGTTATCTCAAGGTGGATCATTTTCGGCAAGGAGTTTATTAAGCAACCTTGTTCCGGGTTTCGTGGAGTCTAGCCAGAGTCCAAGGAGAGCTGGCTAACGTGCTACAAAAGTTGTAGCCCACTAAACTCTTATTTTTACCTTACTGGTTTAGTGACAAGTTTAGTAGTTTAGTTTGATTTCTGGTTTGGGTTTGCTATTGCTCTCTAGATTTTTAAAATTACCGCTTTTGCCATGCTTTAAACCCTACTAGAGGTACCTAGCAACCCAATAATCAATACTTGATATGACTCAAAATAATTTGAAACGGCTCACAAGATGCCTAGAATCACAAGTTCTTATCTAGTTGTATGAGACATCTCAGGTTATTTTGAGACGGCTCGACCATTATTAAAAAATAAAACCCACAAGTTTAATAATAATAACTTTATTCAACTAAATACCGTACCAAAGATTTAGGGTGTTACACAAATAATTTGATGGCTGATATTGTTAGTTATATGTATGCCCTAGAGGCCATTACTGTACATACGATGTATATTGTAGTGGATGCTAGGACATATATAGGGAGGACTTTCTTGCTCGACATGATAGTATGCTATCAGGTTGTACTTTATCTTAACATGTACTCTGATTGTCTCTATGTTACATGTTGATAAAGCCCTTAGGATATGTATTCAACTACTGGGACTATGATGAGATCATACTAGTGGGGCCATGGTAGTCGACGAGTAAATCCTATAACTGTTCCTCGTCGAGGGTGTATCGAGACAGGGCATCGATGCACCAGAGTAGACTAGCGTATACGCATCTTGACCCATATGATGGGCGATGGATGATCCCATATCCATCGATGTTTGACATCAAGGATGGTGTACGGGTGCTCAGTGGAGACTGGGTACACTGGACGGACTCGCCGAGAACTCCCAGATGGTATTATACCTTACGTCAGATGGCAGTTCTCCGGTGACACTGGTACAGAGTAGTCTGTTGACCCGAGATCGTCATAGAGTCTTGTGTGATTCCCATTGTGCTTTGATTTCCATCATACCACGTCCATAAGGGCGTACAAAAAGGTGGGTTTTGGGTACAGTCCCGAATCACATGGAGGCAATGAGCGATAGGAGGGGATTCGTCTCTCCCGGTATAGGGAGTTGATGTTGTGCTGTATTCGATTGGCTATAACCAGAAATCCCTGGCCAGGGTTGCTGAGATTTACTGGTAAGTATTATCAGTAGTTTCTCGAACTGTTATAGACCTCATATCGACACGACTTATCGAGCTACTGGGGTCTGACGTTTACCACCCCTAGGCGAGATATGCGACATATCAGACGACGAGACCGGACTGTACGGGAGTGTTACTGTTTGGATTCACAGGAGAATGTACAGGCTTGCTTGTTGATCTTCTGAGCGCTCAATACCTGGGTAGCTGTTACGTTTAGCTGACCGCTTGCAGCTTGTGGGTGTTTGATATGATCATCACCTACTGCCAGCGTATTGACGATTCTTTAGAGTCCTACACAGAGGTTTCTTAGCTCAGGCAAAACGGAGTAGGAGCACATATGTGATATGTGCGGGACCCAGGATAATACGGTATATGATACCGTATTGGATTCTCGCGATATGAGATATCGGCCGGGTATATGTGATATAGCCGGGTCATCGTATTTGTCGGTTATATGCAATATAGCCGGATTATCGGATCAAGTGTTGATTCGATAATTTAATGTATAATAATATATATGATATATTAAATTACATTAACTAATATTTGCTCACTAAAAGATTCATTTTCTTACGGGATAATACATTGATATATATGCGATATATGTTAATTGTATTATTTTCTATTGTTACAAAATATTTTGTATATGTGATATATAATAGTGTAACATGTTAGGGTTACAAATTAAACATTGAATTAGGGTTTAAACTTGGTTAATGTTTGGATTAGGGTTAGCTTTTGCATGAAGCTTCCATGAAGCTTTATGAAGCTTTGACTTTATGGTTGCTTGATATTATTTGTGAGATATTATGTTAACCCAATCCAAACCATTAACCCTAGTTAACTCTCTATAAGGGTTAACTCTCTCATGCTTAACCCTTAGTTAGATTTGTAACCACTACAAAAATTCATTGTTCATCAAAAAAGGATTAAGGTTATCTTTTTCATTCTTCTTCTTCATGCTTGAGTTCTTTTATGAAAAAGCTTTCTTTTATGATGAAAGTGAGTGAGAAAAAGATGATAAATGAGAGCAAAAATCCTACTTCATCATCCTCATCTATCCTTGCCATTTAGATGAAGGTGTTCACTTCATATTATGAGTGTTAGCTTGTGTTATCGAAACTTCAAGGTAGATCATGTTGGTATCGAAGATCGGAAGCAAAGGTTGCATCATTCTCTTCGTGAAGCCTCTCGAGAGTCCAGAACACGATGATCGCAGCGAAGGGACCTCAACATGGAGCTTAAGAAGTGAAGGACCGGATCTACAAAGGTTGTAATCCCTCTCACTTAGTGTTAAAGTGTTTAACGCGCATGTTTTCGCCTAAACCCTAGTTTAAAGATCCGTATTCGGGTTGTTCGGCACGGCTAAAATTTTAATCGGGCATGGTTGATGCCTCGTAGACCCTTGTGCGCGTGCCTAGCAACCCTATAGATATACAGTTTCTATGATAATTTCCTGTGTCGATTAGAATGACTTAAGGATGTATGCGAGGGATAATTTATAGATGCAAGCAAAAAGGAAATGAATTGACTGAAATTTAAAAAAGCAGGAGAAATCCAACAAGGAAGAAACAGTAGAAGGGTAAGGAACAGATAAAGAACATGCAGTCGCAAAGGCTGGGGTAGTGTTCATACCATAATATTGAAAACACGGACGTCCTAGTATATCCAATATTTCATATATGTTCTTTTGCTGCAATGTTCTGTGATGAGATCATATTACTGCCTGAGACGAATGTTTATATTACATATATGAGATATATGTTATATTGCAGATTTCATTTCGAAAGAGATGCTTGTGAAACATAATAAAATGGGACTTCATTAATAAGATTAATGAAAATAAAAGAAACCTAAAGATATTGTGGAATCGAATCTTCAAAAACAGGTAGCTACGGTTCTTGCTTTTCATCGCGGTGTTCCTTGTAGAACATCCTACACCTTATTCGATAAGGAAAGGGCCGAGATCCTTTCACCGGGAGTGACCCCTTTAGCAATGACTGGCAGATGCTACACCCCTCGGTTTGTCTTTTGATTGCTCCTATAGTTCTTTCTTTGCATAGTGATATATATGATATATCCTGCACCTTATTCGATGAGGAAAGGGCTAACGATCCCTTCACCGGGAGTGACCCCTTTAGCAAAACTAGAAAAGCCTCAAAAACACTCCATTTAAAAATCACTCGATTCTACAATGATATCAAGTTCATTACGCAAAAGGTTTTCTTAAAAACCTATCGTAGCCCTCCGTCATTTCAGATATGTACTGGTTAGTATTCGTGCTATATTTGTTGACCTCTGTCAAGGCGTAGTGTGCGGTAGCTGATTAGTGCTTATCTGTATAAGAATATGATGTGATTGATTTAGGATAGTCGTGCGACCTTGTTGACCTCTGTCAAGGGTCGTGCGGGTGGGTTTACTTCAATCAGGAAATGACGGGTTGAACTTGACTAGCAGCCTATGGTTTGTTGACCTCAGTTTGTTTACCCTTTTGGGGACTTGACTAAAAAGTGGAGTGTTGGTCAGAGCAAGCCGCCGAACGTGCGACAGCAGAAAGGTAAAGCCACCCGGAAGTAGATACGACCACAGATGACCAACCTTCTTTGATCCTGCAGGAGGGGGAGGGCCCAGTTTCACCGAGGGTTTAAGCAGTGGTATATTTATTTATGCATCAATGACGATAGATGCATTCGCCATCGGATTAGACTTTGAGAATCTTTCCTTTTTTCAAGATCATAGGACGCTAGGGGCAAAATATTATTGGGAATTTCAAGTGTTGAAATTTGCAATGAGATTGTATACCTTCTATGAGATAGTTGGATCCCGATACCCGCTGTGAGTAAGAGTTACTCCTGGGAGAGTTTTACACATTACAATTAGCCGATCAAGTAGGTGTCTAGAAAGGTGTTAACGGGGTTACGCCTCTGGGAAAACGAGGTTTACTTTAATTAGGTTCGTGCGAAAGCACGGGGGACCTCCCTCAAAGTACCGACACTGGCCTGGCTGAAAGATTGGCGAACTTGTAGCGTGTAATAAATCCCGGCTAGTCTTTCCTTTTAGGGTTTGAAGGAAGATTTGATTAAAACAGTGGGAGACATCCTGATTAGATATATTAGATAACCAATCTAATCTTGCAAGAGCATACGCTGAGTGTTTTCTTCTCTCTCTCTCCTGGTAGCGACCATATCACGCCTTAATCAAGATAATAATATGGATATATTGACCGAACCCGCTTGTTATACTGAGCTGGGGAACGTTGGTCCCGCTCCACTTATAATTGTTATAAGACAGAGCAGGAAATAGGGGATTACCAGAATTCCCGTGCCGCCCAAACGAAAAAAGTGCATGCTGATGCATCTTCTTCGGGTGTGTTCATTACAGAGAATTGTTTCTCAGTATCCTTTACGTCCTAGGTATGAGATACCGGATCAGGATCCTGCATATGTAATTTGTTACATGGGCTACTGATAGGTAGAGAACTGAGAACGGGTGATAAGTTTCATGAGACAGAAAATGGTGCAAATGTTGCAGCCAAGTCTGTTTGTCACTATCATCCTGTATTACCAGAATACATTGATTCTGAACAAATGTTATTAGATACCGAACCTGATGTACAAAATCATATCAGTCTCTTTATTTGTAAAGAAAGGATATAATTTTGTATTGTTGGATAATGTTTTGAACATTTTCTATATCAAGAGTTGATCGGTTCAGGCACGTTATCTAAAAGCATTAACATTCTAAATCAAACTACAGTTCTTAGTATACAGAACACACACGAGAGGAAGATTTCAAAAATGAACGAATTCTTCTTGAGGTCTTGTAGACTAGGTCATATCAATGCGACCCGACTAGCCAAGTTACATTTAGATGCATATTTAAATTAGTTTGAATTTACATCTTATGAAACTTACCGGTCATGTCACAAAGATAAGATGACCATATCTCTGTTTATTGGAAACAGAGAAAGAGTTAGTGAACTCTTGGGATAGATACATGCTGATGTAAGAAAGTCCCCTGTCTACACATGCCAAGACCGGTTTTTTATACTTCATTACATTCTCTAATAATATCTCAAGATTCAGACATATGTTCCTATTGAAACACAAGTCCGAACCTTTTGAGATATTCACAGAATATAAGTTAGAAGTAGAGAACCAAAACGGGTATAAGTATTATGTCCTTTGATGCGATCAAGGAGGAGAATACTTGAGCACGGAATTCTTGGACTATTCTAAAGGAGAATGAGATTCTCTCTCAGCATTACTCCTCCGCATACACCACAGCACGTCGGTGTATCGGGGCGAAGCAATAGCACCCTATGTGATATGGTGTGCTCTATGATAAGTACTACTGAGTTTCCTATTTCCTTTTGGGAGTTATGCACTTGAGAAGCTGCATACCTATTGAATAGGGTTCAAATCAAATCAGTTGCCTTCCATTTTATATGTGATATGGAAAGGGAAGAGCCCATCTCTTAAGTTTGTTAAGATTTGGGGTTGTCCGGCCTATGTCTAAAAGCAAAATCCGGACAAGCTCGAGGCAAGGTCTGTTATGTAGAACTGGAAAGGTTCCAGCTATACAAACTACAGCTGATGATTTGGTAGAACCAAAGGATTCAATAGTTTCCAACGAACCTCAGCCTCTCCGCCGATCTAGTAGGGTTCCTCACCCACCTGAGAGATACTTCGGTTTCTCTATGACAGTAGGAGCGAGGATTGCATCATGAGATGATTACTCAACTAGTTTCGGACTTGCCATCAGGAGTGGGACTCTGTAAGAATGGCTGGATGCTTAGCGATCTGAGATGGAATCCTTATACACCAACAAAGTATAGACTTTGGTTGCTTTATCTGAAGGGTTAAATCCCCATCAGGAGCAAGTATATCTTGAGAAGATTACTTGGTGTACATGGAAAAGTTGAGACTTTCAAAGCTATGCTTAAGTCCATCCAGATCCTACTTGCCACGGCTACATACCATGACTACGATATCTGGCAGTTGGGTGTCATGACTGCTTTTCTGAATGATGTTTTAGAAAAGTACGTCTATAAGTACACAGCCAGAAGGCTTCGTAGACACTGGGAGCAGCGGAAACGTGAGCAAGATGTTTTATATGATAAAGCAGGCATCGCGGAGTTGGAACATCTGTTTTGATGTGGAAGTCAAAGAGTTTGACTTCATCAAAATGGTAGATGAACCTTGTATATACAAAAAGGTAGTAGAGAGTATGGTGGTGATCCTCGTAGAGTACGTGGATAACATACTCTTGATAGGGAAGGAGTTTCCTATGCTATGCTCGGCCAATCTCCGCTTATCATAAGGATTCTCCATATAGGATCAAAATGATACCTCCTAAATCCTGGGTTTTGGATCTATGAGATAGATCTAATTGGATGTTAGGATTCTAACTAGTTGTAGTGAGATGGTATCAATCGATCCTGGGGAGAATTACTGGAAAGGTTCCAGGGTGATAAGGACGACTGAATGTCAGTCGCAGGCATTGTCTATACCCTCAGTGGAGGGACGGTATGTTGGAAGAGTTCCAAGCTAAATACCGTGACATACTAGATGATAAAGGCAAGATACATCGTTACTAAGGATGCTACCAAAGAGGCAGTCTGGATATATGGAGTTGTGGCTTTAGCCAAGGAACTACCGTCCCATCAGAAATCCAGATATAATTCTTAGGTAGTATCACCTGATCATAGAGATGGTTGATCTCTAGGGAGATCGAGGTTAGGAGAGTAGACACAGAGGACAACAGCATGGATCCACTCACAAAGGCCTTTTTTCCCATTAGAGACATTTATGTGATGGTTGAGTATGAGATACTTCAACCGCAGCTAATTGTTGGGTATATGATACCACAACAGATGGCCCTAGTGCAAGTGGGAGATTGTTAGTTATATGTATGCCCTAGAGGCCATTACTGTACATACGATGTATATTGTAGTGGATGCTAGGACATATATAGGGAGGACTTTCTTGCTCGACATGATAGTATGCTATCTGGTTGTATTTTATCTTAACATGTACTCTGATTGTCTCTATTTTACAGCTTGATAAAGCCCTTAGGATATGTACTCAACTACTGGGACTATGATGAGATCATACTAGTGGGGCCACGGTAGTCGACGAGTACATCCTATAACTGTTCCTAGTCGAGGGTGTATCGAGACAGGGCTTCGATGCACCAGAGTAGACTAGCGTATACGCATCTTGACCCATATGATGGGCGATGGATGATCCCATATCCATCGGTGTTTGACATCAAGGATGGTGTACGGGTGCTCAGTGGAGACTGGGTACACTGGACGGACTCGCCGAGAACTCCCAGATGATATTATACCTTACGTCAAATGGCAGTTCTCCGGTGACACTGGTACAGAGTAGTCTGTTGACCCGAGATCGTCATAGAGTTTTGTGTGATTCCCACTGTGCTTTGATTTCCATCATACCACATCCACAAGGGCATGCAAAAAGGTGGCTTTTGGGTACAGTCCTGAATCACATGGAGGCAATGAGCGATAGGAGGGGATTCGTCTCTCCCGGTATAGGGAGTTGATGTTGTGCTGTGTTCGATTGGCTATAACCAGAAATCCCTGGCCAGGGTTGCTGAGATTTACTGGTAAGTGTTATTGGTAGTTTCTCGAACTGTTATAGACCTCATATCGACACGACTTATCGAGCTACTGGGGCCTGACGTTTACCACCCCTAGGCGAGATATGCGACATATCAGACGACGAGACCGGACTGTACGGGAGTGTTATTGTTTAGATTCATAGGAGAATGTACAGGCTTGCTTGTTGATCTTCTGAGCGCTCAATACCTGGGTAGCTGTTACGTTTAGCTGACCGCTTGCAGCTTGTGGGTGTTTGATATGATCATCACCTACTGCCAGCGTATTGACGATTCTTTAGAGTCCTACACAGAGGTTTCTTAGCTCAGGCAAAACGGAGTAGGAGCACATATGTGATATGTGCGGGACCCAGGATAATACGGTATATGATACCGTACTGGATTCTCGCGATATGAGATATCGGCCAGGTATATGTGATATAGCCGGGTCATCGTATTAGTCGGTTATATGCGATATAGCCGGATTATCGGATCAAGTGTTGATTCGATAATTTAATGTATAATAATATATATGATATAATAAATTACATTAACTAATATTTGCTCACTAAAAGATTCATTTTCTCACGAGATAATACATTGATATATATGCGATATATGTTAATTGTATTATTTTCTATTGTTACAAAATATATTGTATATGTGATATATAATATTGTAACATGTTAGGGTTACAAATTTAACATTGGATTAGGGTTTAAACTTGGTTAAGGTTTGGATTAGGGTTAGCTTTTGCATGAAGCTTCCATGAAGCTTCATGAAGCTTTGACTTTGTGGTTGCTTGATATTATTTGTGAGATATTATGTTAACCCAATCCAAACCATTAACCCTAGTTAACTCTCTACAAGGGTTAACTCTCTCATGCTTAACCCTTGGTTAGATTTGTAACCACTACAAAAATTCATTGTTCATCAAAAAAGGATTAAGGTTATCTTCTTCATTCTTCTTCTTCATGCTTGAGTTCTTTGATGAAAAAGCTTTCTTTTGTGATGAAAGTGAGTGAGAAAAAGATGATAAATGAGAGCAAAAATCCTACTTCATCATCCTCATCTATCCTTGCCATTTAGATGAAGGTGTTCACTTCATATTATGAATGTTATCTTGTGTCATCGAAACTTCAAGGTAGATCATCTTGGTATCGAAGATCGGAAACAAAGGTTGCATCATTCTCTTTGTAAAGCCTCTCGAGAGTCCAGAACACGATGATCGCAGCGAAGGGACCTCAACATGGAGCTTAAGAAGTGAAGGACCGGATCTACAAAGGTTGTAATCCCTCTCACTTAGTGTTAAAGTGTTTAACCCGCATGTTTTCGCCTAAACCCTAGTTTAAAGATCCGTATTTGGGTTGTTCGGCACGGCTAAAATTTTAATCGGGCATGGTTGATGCCTCATAGACCCTTGTGCACGTGCCTAGCAACCCTATAGATATACAGTTTCTATGATAATTTCCTGTGTCGATTAGAATGACTTAAGGATGTATGCGAGGGATAATTTATAGATAAGCAAGAAGGAAATGAATTGACTGAAATTTAAAAAAGCAGGAGAAATCCAACAAGGAAGAAACAGTAGAAGGGTAAGGAATAGATAAAGAACATGCAGTCGCAAAGGCTGGGGTAGTGTTCATACCATAATATTGTATTATTATATTCCCCATTCTTATTCTTTTTATAAATAAACAGTTGCTTTTGACGCATGTCTGCTACATATTACAGGTTACAGGTTCTTGGAGCGAAAACAGTGAAAAAGACAAAAGACGACACAAAAAGGGACTTTTGACCAACAAATAGAAGGATCTTAATCAAGCCTACACAAAAGATCAGTACAAGGCAACGCAAGGTCCAAGATTACAAAGCAAACGGTTAAAAGTCCACTGCAATTGTTCACTGGAGATCTGGAAGAAATAGAGAAGCCAAATTAAATAAAGATCCAAAGAAATAAAAAGCCCAAGAAGCCCAGAATCAGTTCCAAAATTTCCAGACATAAAATTTTACCAAAACTTGGAAGTCTACTTTGACTAGGTCTTTCTAAGGATATTTTGGTAAATGTAGACATGCGAATCAATTGTAACCTAGGGTTTCTATCTCCTATAAATAGAAGCCCAAATCATTGTATTCTTTTCATACCTCCCTTCATTAATAAATTTCAGCATTCTTTTGGAGAGCATCAAGTTGTAAGTTCTTTATTTTCTGCCTTAGCTTAATTTTCTATTCTTGCTCTAGATAAATTAAATTCCTTGCCCTAGTTAATCTTTTATTCTCTGCCTTAAATAAATGTATTTTAATTCCCTAATGAGTGAGTAGTTTTCTCGCTTGTTAGGGTTAGGAATAGGGAAGGATTTGAGAGATGAAGATCTCTCATCTCTTTTCTTTGCCAATCTTTTATGAACATTAGAACTCCATGCATACCTTCTTATTCCGCTCCCTACGGCACTCTACCCTCGAGGTAACGGTGATCTGTAGTCTAAAGGCCCGGATTTTAAGGTTTTCCATGGAGGTTAGGGTAAAGATTAAGAAAGGAAGGACAAGGATCTAGAAGAAGAATCATCTTCTCAATCATCCTAATCCCCTTTATTAATATTTACCATAACACTAATATGATATATTTAATTAAAGGCATTGGAAAGAGGTGTAGATCTTTGTTTACCAAATTTTCCCTAAACCTAATCCTAGCAAGTTTCTAATCCTAGTATAACACAACTTCAATTTTTAGGTTTAATTATAAGACCAAATATCATTTGGAATTAGCTCGTAAGAACTTTAAGGAGATTTACAACATCCCTATGGACCGACCCGTACTCACCGGCTAGCTACCAAGCGACGCCATTCTTGATTGCGGTAATAGAAATAGTTTTCGAGATCAAATCAAATGGCGCCGTTGCCGGGGATGGCGTAGCAATTTCCTTTTTGCAATTTCGGGTTAATCAAAATTTAAAAAAATCATAAAAATCTGAAAAGTCAAAAAAATATAAAAATATATCATCTGTTATTTTTGGAAAGGGTATCTTTGTGTGAATTTTGCAGGATCTACGCACAAATTCGGATCTGAAAATCTACAGAAAGCGAAACAGCAAATAAACGATCATATCAACAGAAGATTGCAACAACAGAGGAACAGAAAAAAATTTAGAGGACCGAGTCAACAAGTCAACCGCGCGATCTGGTACAGCAGCCAAAAAAAAACCGGCGGCTCTTTCCGGCCGCGGAACCTCCGCGGGACACCACTTCTGGCCGCGGAACCGCCGCGGCCTGGTCGGTTCAAAAAAAAAAAAACAGGGGGCAGAAGCGCGGTAAAAAAAAATCTGTAAGTCTTCTGATCTCCTCCTCTGCAAATCTCCGATATATTTTCTGAAAAATCTCCTGCAGGATTCTTTGCGCTTAAAAAAATATTTTCCTTTCCAAATAACAAATCTTATGCAGGAGTCATTGCGCTATTCTTAAAATAATAATTAATTGCAAGTGATCTTTTCTGATTTGCATATCCTTAAATTTTTTGCTAAAAATATCTTTCCAAATAAAGAGCAAGAGAAAAAAGGAAAATTTTAATTAGAAAACTTACAAACTTTGAAATTCAGAAAAAAAGAAAAAGATTTGATTGCAATATGATTTACTGTTTTCCATATCTTTAATCGGACTTTAAGGGGATTTTGACCAATTCAGATTGGGTGGGGATTTCATCACCATTCCCAGGACCCCAGAAATCACATAAAGCATTTGCATTGACCAATCTTTAATTAAAAAATACTAGACTCGGCCCTAAGGACTTCGAGCTCAACAGGACAGAGGACTAGTATAGGCATCGGCCGTTTATCCTAACCTGACTTTGCGGTGCCTAGGCAAGTGTGTCAAAGGCTAGTGGTTTTTAATTAGGCCCACAGTGTGGTTCCTTCCCACTTACCTGGCACTTACCTGGCCGCAATTGGCGGTGAAAAGGCGGTTTGAGGTCCTATTTCTAGCCCTTTGGAACAGTTAGGAGCTGTCTAGCTGACCTAGGTGACCCTAGATCTAGGACTGATTGTGCATTTCTGGTTATTTGCATTTGTGTCTTAAACTTTTATCGAAAATTTTTGCAAAAAAAATAAAAAAGAATAATAAGAGGAATTTTTTTTTTAAAAGACTTGCAACTTTTGTCGCTGAGAAATCCTTGCACCACCTACCTTCTTCATCTTCTCTTTCTTCTATCATGGGTACCCCACATCATAAATCACTTGCCGAACTTTGGTATCCCGAACCTAATTTTGCGTCGTACGTTAATTTGTTCGGTCAATTTAAAGACGATCCTTCCTTACCTAAAATATCTTTGAAAGATCAAATAGAAGCGTCTAGGAGAAACAGTTTGACCTTTCAACCCACTTTGTGTCAACCAAGTCAACCTTTACCACCTCCATATGTTGATACCACTTTTTCAAGTCCTTCTGTCACTCCTAAGCCGATGTCCATTGCTGAGCATATTGCTCAATCTCGCAGCCGATCTTTCACCCCTCTCTACTCATCTAGTTCTAGGGATCCGCACGACTATTCACCTTTTTATCCATATGTTGACCCTACCCCTGCCCAACCACCCACTTTCTACCAGTCTTACCCGACTTTCCCACTGTCACTAGACCCTGTTTCTACACAGCCTTTTGGGAGTTTCACATATCCAAACAATTTTGAATCTTTTACCGAAACCCCCTTACCACCCAAGTCTAGTTTGGAAGAGTCGTTGGAAGCTTATATTGCTGCAACAAACAAAATGGTTAGGAATGTGGAAGCGTTTGAAGCCGCCCTTATGCAACCTGCTGAACCGGTAGCTAGTTTCACGCTAGCTCAAAATTTTTTAATGTATAAGGAGGCGGTTGGACAGAATGAGAATGAGGGAGGATTTTCAAATCAAACCTACCCGTACCCAATTGAAGCCCACAACTCCTGTTTTCCATCGATTGCCCTAAATAGTTCACCTGTTCAAAATAAAAACGAGTTGTGTGATTTTGTAGTGTTTGATTTGCCAAATTGTGAGGAACCCCTTTTAAGTGAAACCGCACCTAATCATTTCGATCTTTACACCTCCCATCTAGAACCTAAATCGATAGATATCCATGCTTTCGATGAGGTGTCTAAGAAAATTGATTTTCACTTGATTGAGGATATAGACGCCGGGAATATTTCGGATAATGAACCTGTTGATTTGATTGAAATTTTATGTTCAACTCATCATCCCGAGTCATTAGATGTTTCTCCCAAACTTCATATGCGTCTTGATGTTGATGATGATGGCAAGGATGAGATAAGTATTGAGGAGAGTTATGAAGATAGTATTGAGGAGAGTTTTGAGGATAATATTGAGGTTGAACCATTTTTATTTGATGTGTCTGATTTTCCAATTCATCCTCCTGAACCTTTGACTGTTATATCACCCTCCCTCCTTCCCATCGTTCTGACCCCGCTTGAAGACTGTGAGCTTGAAACCTTTTCCTTTGAATCTGACACAATTCTCACAGACGATAACACCTACGAGTGTTTCACTTTTTCGGACGATGCTGATGACTCACCGCCCGAGTTTGAGTCCTTTACATTTTCAGATGAGCCATCAGACTCGGTTGATTATAGTAGTTTCGAACCATTAATGGAATCTTTCAAGTTCGAAACAGTTTACTACAGTGAGAAAGATACTATCCCTAATTCACTCGCTTTCGTCTTTCCCCTTGTTCCGACCGAACAAATGACCGTTACGCTTTCATCTCCTATACCAAGTTCGGCGTACCCATGTTTTCTTGCGAATCTTGAGGGATTTGACCCCATTTCTCGACGAGTAGATAGGTTAGTGCAATCGCTTATAACATATCGGTCATCATATATTGCGCTAATTTATTCACTCAATTTACACCCTCAAGATCGTACTCCACTTCCTTCTTCTTTTCGCCATTCTTCTCTCCCACCGAGACTATATTCTACCATTCTTCTTTCCACACGGTCTCGCGTGCTTCTCATTTTCTTGCACCAACTATACCATTTCCACGATAAGATTTTTGAATGGTTGGTGCTAACTTTTGGCTTGTGCAAGGCCAAGCTTAAGTTTGGGGGAATCTTTGTATATATGTATACATATTTTTTGTTTTCTTTTTCTATAAAAAAAAAATTTCAAAACATTAAAAATATAAAAAAAATTTATAAATAAATAAACAGGGGAGTGCCGGTATTTTGACCTTCTTGGTGTAGCATGACAGTGAGGACACTGTCAAGTTTAAGTTTGGGGGTATACTCGGTACGTCTTCTTCCTTCGCATTCATTTGTATATATTTTTGCATTTGCATACTTATTTGAAAACCCATAAAAATTTAAAGGTTTCAAAAAATTATAACAATTATTGTATTCAATTTTGACTAATTGACTCGAGTTTGATAAATAGGTTAACTGGTTAGGAACAACTAAATCTTAGACTTAGTGAATTAAAAACCCTAAAAATAACCTTCTTTAAAATTTAACGGTAGAAAGTATATGTCTTTGTAGATTATTTAGAAATAGGCAAATTTTGGGTTCACTTCTTGGGCTAAGTCAAAATAAGGGAAGAGTATTGATGTTCTTATTAGAGTATAAGTTTGAAAAATAGTTTCTAGCTTAAGTTTAGATTCTGAAAACGTATACCCTACAATTTGCACAATCACGCATCTTGAAACTTGGAATAGTAGAAGAGACCTTGAAATGCTCTTGTCTAAAGTCCTTAGTACGAAGAAAATAAAAGAAAAAAGTGTGAATAAAGAATAAAAAAAATGAACACTGGTTTTTGTGATTACTTAAGGCTGCAAAAATAGAAAAATATTTAGCGAGGGTGCTTCATCACCTAGTGCCTTAGACCAACTGGTTTGGGAGTCACTGCTAAAGCCTTAGGTGTTGCAATACTAGGAATTATGCTTTAATGTGCAAACACATCTTGTAATCGGTCGTTGGTACCTCAAGAAGTATTAACGATCGCATAAAGGATGTGTAAGCAAAATTCAATTAAAAATTCACCAATTAAGAAGTGCTTTGGACAACGGACGAGAGTATGATTGCTTGATTTGAATTTCCAAGTGTAGGGGTAACTTATACACACACGTGGGGATATGTGATTGAAGTTTAGATAAGAGATAGGAGTGAAGAATAGAACTTGTATCTTTAGAAAGAGTGATAAAAATTCCTAAGTGGAGATGGAACCCTAGAAGGAAAACTTAAGAAATGCCGAAAGCTAAGTAAGTCTATAGATCATATATAATCTTAAGTTAGATGATGAGGAAGTGTGAAGAATATGAGTGGATAATTTACGAGTCGACAATAATAGAATTCCTTGTTAGAAAACCTAATTGGAGAATTAAAGTCGAAAAGCTAAATTGATAGGATTTTGTGGGTAGTATCCGCTGAAAACCCTCAGGAGACAACACTCCTCCTACTAGGGACACCTAGAGGTTTAACGGCTTGTTGCACGTGCTCAGTGCAATCGCGTTTCCCTGCGAAAGTGCGGTTAGGATTTTAGTAAATAAAAAATAAGTTTGCTCGAGGACGAGCAAATGATAAGTTTGGGGGTATTTGTTCATACCATAATATTGTATTATTATATTCACCATTCTTATTGTTTTTATAAATAAACAGTTGCTTTTGACGCATGTCTGCTACATATTACAGGTTACAGGTTCTTGGAGCGAAAACAGTGAAAAAGACAAAAGACGACACAAAAAGGGACTTTTGACCAACAAATAGAAGGATCTTAATCAAGCCTACACAAAAGATCAGTACAAGGCAATGCAAGGTCCAAGATTACAAAGCAAACGGTTAAAAGTCCACAGCAATTGTTCACTGGAGATCTGGAAGAAATAGAGAAGCCAAATTAAATAAAGATCCAAAGAAATAAAAAGCCCAAGAAGCCCAGAATCAGTTCCAAAATTTCCAGACATAAAATTTTACCAAAGCTTGGAAGTCTACTTTGACTAGGTCTTTCTAAGGATATTTTGGTAAATGTAGACATGCGAATCAATTGTAACCTAGGGTTTCTATCTCCTATAAATAGAAGCCCAAATCTTGTATTCTTTTCATACCTCCCTTCATTAATAAATTTCAGCATTCTTTTGGAGAGCATCAAGTTGTAAGTTCTTTATTTTCTATTCTTGCTCTAGATAAATTAAATTCCTTGCCCTAGTTAATCTTTTATTCTCTGCCTTAAATAAATGTATTTTAATTCCCTTATGAGTGAGTAGTTTCCTCGCTTGTTAGGGTTAGGAATAGGGAAGGATTTGAGAGATGAAGATCTCTCATCTCTTTTCTTTGCCAATCTTTTATGAACATTAGAACTCCATGCATACCTTCTTATTCCGCTCCCTACGGTACTCTACCCTCGAGGTAACGGTGATCTGTACTCTAACGGTCCGGATTTTAAGGTTTTCCATGGAGGTTAGGGTAAAGATTAAGAAAGGAAGGACAAGGATCTAGAGGAAGAATCATCTTCCCAATCATCCTAATCCCCTTTATTAATATTTACCATAACACTAATATGATATATTTAATTAAAGGCATTGGAAAGAGGTGTAGATCTTTGTTTACCAAATTTTCCCTAAACCTAATCCTAGCAAGTTTCTAATCCTAGTATAACACAACTTCAATTTTTAGGTTTAATTATAAGACCAAATATCATTTGGAATTAGCTCGTAAGAACTTTAAGGAGATTTACAACATCCCTGTGGACCGACCCGTACTCACCGGCTAGCTACCAAGCGACGCCGTTCTTGATTGCGGTAATAGAAATAGTTTTCGAGATCAAATCAGGTAGGGACTACTAGTATCGTATGGCTCGTTTTAAAGGTAGAAGAAAGATGGTTTAAGGAATGCAACAAGGAAGTAACTTGACTGGAAACTTAAAGGACTTCCGAATACGAATGTCAGGGGACCGGGAATCTCAAACACTATCCCCTTTTGATAACAATCGAGTGTGGCATAGATCGCGATGAAACAAATTTAGAAGGACGAAATAATCATGAGTCAAAAAGATTTGAAGAACGATACATGCTTTCTAGAATAGTCCTAAGTCAACATGGAAGATTCAAGAATGCATGCAAAGGATAGTCTAAGAGATATAGGTAAAAAAAAAATGAACTAGGCTTAAGGATTCAAATGTCGAGAGGTGCTCTAGAAGGAGGTCGAAAGTGAAGTTCAAGATGGATTCAAGGATTAAGATGAGATTCGAAGGAAATGTTAAATGTAGTTGGATTTCTAAATTCTTGTGATATATTGCTTTCGACGGACATGCAGAGCTGACCTGCATGGGCCGCTAGTAAAACCTATCACGCCCCACTTCCCAAAAGACGGTAATATTTACGTGATGAGGTCCGCGACATATTTATACCGAGAAGGGCTTTTCTCGAAATAAATATGTTAAGCGTATTATAAGAAATATAAATATAGATAACAAGAATTTAACCAGAGAAAAAATCCAACTATCTATTACAATCCAAGTATAACGTTTTAAAAATCGTTTAGGATAATTATAGATTAATTAGTAGTGTAACATGTGTTTTTCCATAAAACCTAGTTAATAATTATTTTCCACATCGACATAAATACACTTATTTACTAATGTAATTACTTATTAATTACGTATTTAATTAGTTATTTATTTAATTACTTGTTTACTTAATTATTTCCTTATTTATAAATTATTAAAAATTATTTTAACATGCATATACACACTAATTTAGTGTTAATCATAGGTTAGTATAGTTTAATACAAGTTATTGCAACCATGACATATTTTGCTTATGGTTAAGTCTTATTTTAACATGCATGGTTCTAGATTTTTGAGAGAAAGGAAAATAAAAATGGAAAATGGAAAATGAGAGGTATAGTGCATTTATGAGGAGAGAGGGAGTCATGGCTTGAGCTCACTCTCGCTCTCTAGATATTTTTCTTCATCTCTTCTTCTCTTCTTTTTTTCTCCAACTCCTTAGCTTAAACCTCTCTCTACCTCACTTAAAGCCCTAACCAAATCAACACAAATCCTTTACTAAACCTTTCCAAAATCCTAATCCAAACCTCTTCAAGGGTTTCCTTCAAGCAAGTTTCTTCTCTTGGTGGCAAATCTTATCAAGATAGGGTCTCTTTCTAATCTTTTGAGGTATGAAACCAAGTCTTAACTTGTATTGGTAATACTTTGCTTTATTTATTCTTAATTAGGTTTTAGGGAAGTGTTTAAAGCAAGTTTACAGCTTTAAAGAGAGGGTTAGGTCAAGTTTAAAGTTTTAATGACTCATTAGGGTGGTTAAGAGTAGTTTAGTGTCTAATAGCCTTGTTAATCTACCAAATTGCACTAAAACGCCATAATGTTTCAAATTAATGTTTAAATACCATTTTTAGTTGAGATTAGTGTTCATATATGATCTGCTGTTAACCCCGTAGTTGCAGAAGAAAGTTGCAATTACTGTGAGATGGTTATTAGACTGGGAGTTCACCCTCAAAACATGAACCCCAACCCCAAGATGAGGCCGCAGATTTAATGATTCTGGCCACAAATTGCGTCCAGATGAGGGAACTAGGTACTAGGGTTTTGTGGGGAGCTCTCTGTTGTATATTTTGGGTCTCTGGTGTGTGCAATTTTCTCTAGTTGCACCCCTATCAAAATCTGGAATAGTTTTACCTAAAATTAAGCGTTTAGTTAATGTACGATACGAACATTTCGATTCTAGTTTTGGCATTTTCTGTGGAAAACAGCCCCTAGGGGTAGTCTTAGACGTTGTTGCACACGTTTAGCGCACCTAGTTTACACGTGTCTAACTTGTAGGGGTTAGTTCTTTCGTATTGTTTTGATTTTGCATTATATCGGATTTCTAGCCTTATGTACTAAGTTTGGGCAATTCTAGAATCAGTTGTGGAGATGTCGGACGCAGCTAGGAAAGGGAAGGTGGTGGTCGGATTCGATTAACCGAGGTGTTCCTATGAGTAGATTTAAACATCTATAGGGGAATCTTTTGGATGACGTAAAGCCCCCGATAGTTAGGATCTATTTACATATCTTGTATTCATATGCTTATACCATAACCATATTGCATACGCATCATCATGCGCATTGATATTATCACCCTAGGACACTTGCACCATTACCAATGTGTTAGTGTATATGCCCTAGAGGCCATTATTGTATCATACTGGATTGTATATTATTTAATGGAAGCTCGGGATATTCACAGTTGTATTGACAGTCTTGCTAAAAATGGTAGTATGCTACTTGGTTTGTTTCTACTTTAATATGTGCATGTGTTTCTTTTAAGATATCGCTTATACATATTAGTAGAGCCCTTAGGATCATTGCTTGATTATCAGCGTTGTGATGGCAGTCACACTAGTGGGGGCTGGGTAGTCTACAAGCACATCCTATACAGGTCCCTGGTCATTGGATTATTGAGACGGGGCATCGATACTCCGGAGTAGACTGGTGTATACGCTTCTCATTCCAGCATGGGGAGATGGTCTGTCCCACAGCCATCAGTACGTAGTACTGGAGATAGTATGCAAGTGCTCGTTAGGTTACGGGTACACCGGACAGGATTCGCCGGGAACTGCAGGTTGGTACTATACCTATCATCAGATTGCAGTTCCTAGGTGACATGAGTACAGCTTAGTCCGTCGACTTGACATTGCTACTTCGCCTCGAGTGTGTTCCCACTGTACTTAGATCACTACCCTACCACGGCTCAAAGGAGTCGTGCAAACAGGTAGTAGTTGGGCACAGTCCCGAAGCACTTGGAGGCAGTGGCGGTTAGACAGGATTCATCTCTCCCGATATTGGGGTTGATATCGCGCTGTGTATGGAGAGCCATTACGCAAAGTCCCTGGCCAGGGTAAGCGAGATTTACTGGTAGATGCTCCAGTATTTTCTCAAGGTGTAATGGGCTTCACTCCGACACGACTTATACCGTTATTAGGGGTTTGACGTTTACCGCCCCTAGGCCCGATATACGATAGTCCTTGACAAACTGACCGGACTGTACGGAGATTGTCACATCAGGCTCAGTAGGATTTCGGATAGGTTTACTCATCGACCTTCTTATCGACATCTACCTGGGGACCGTTACGTACAGCTAGTACTGCTTGCGGCCTGTGGTTAAACCCACTGCCAGCGTAGTGTCGAGTCTTTAGAGTCCCACACAGAGAGTTTCCATACACCGGGCAAAAAGTGTAGAGGCCGTATGGTTTTACGGCAGGGCCGCGATCACTTACGTACACTTGTGCACGTACTATGATCGGGCAGATAATACTAGCAGGCTTTGGTTTAAGCCGGATTCTAGTATTATACAGATGGATTTATTCAGTCTCAGATTATCCGTGTTTTTCAGAAATACAGATGGGAAGGGCAGTCTCGTAATTTGTCGGGAAGCTTCTAGAAGGAGGTGACTCATTTGTGTTTATTTCTTTTTAGATTTAAACTAAATGAGGTGGAGGAGATGGGGTGTAAGTTTCATTAAATGATCCATGACTCATTAGATGATTCATCTTGTGAATTAAATGAAGCATGATAAATATTAGCTAGATATTTATTTTGGTGAGATATTATTATGCTTCATGATATTCACAAATGAGGATGGTTCATTGATTATCCAAAACACTTTCTCTCTCCTCAAGTCTTCATCTTCTTCCTCAAACCCTAATAGCTCTCATGTGTTGAAAATCCTAGGGTTTAAAGTGACTAAGTAATCCATCTAAATACTCTACACCCTCTAGGACTTCTAGATTAGCAGACTAGAAGCCATAGTTATCTCAGATTCGAGATAGGAGCTCGGACTATAGACTCTCGAGTAGATCATCTTTGACTCGAAGAGGCCGTTGAGGTACCCATGTTCCATAGAGCCGATAAGGTGTGGAGGACAGCGATGAAGACCCGAAGGACTTGTAACATGAGGTATAACTTCGAATCCGAGTAGTTAAACCTCTCGTAGTTTGTTAGTAATGGCTTAGACACGATCCGTGTGCTCAAGTACGTATTACGAAACTTTGATAATTGTTTTCCATATATTCCGCCTCCTCGCGAACACGTGGAGTGCGTGACATGGACTTACAGTAGTATCAGAGCCTACTAAACCTTTACTAGCTTGTTAGCAACTGATTAGAACTTCGATCATCGGAAAACACGAAAACTTAACCCCGGAACCCTCAAATTTCTGTCAATTTTAAACCTGTCGAAAAAATTATTTCAGAGGCATGAAAATTCACAGTAGGGAATTATAAGAATACTGGAGAAATACGAGACCCTAACTAAGTTAGATGACTACGGAAGCACGGCGAGTTGGTGCAATCCGCCGTGGATCCGCGGCCGAGTCGACTCCGAGTTGACTCGTATTTACACAGTTTGTCTTATTTTTGGGTGTTCTGTTTTCCTGTTTGTTTCTACCTAGGTTATTTCAGTGCTGGCTTGCATTTGGGGTAGACACAGAAAATGGTTGTTGATCGAAATTCTAAGTTATTTGCTAATCAAGTTTTATCTGTGATATTTAATGTGTTCGTAAACCTCCGATAATTGCTAGTATGTCGGTTAGTTGGGGGTTGCACATTTTTGTGATGGATATTGGTTTGTGGATATGAACTTCATTGGATCATCGTGGATGAATAGCCGGGGATATGAGATGAGATTTTTTATCTTTCATTCGATGTAAATTGTAATATGTTGTAATATTCTTTTGCGGGGCACATCCGGGTTGAGGTTATAGCCACCGTTGTATTATTTCATTTACTGTTTTATGCTCCTTGGATAGACCCAAGATAGGGTGCACAAACTACCGGGTACTTTGAAGTGTTTAATGGCCTACTCACGTCGTTGAGGGAGACTGTTTCACTTCTGGTACTAGGCGGGTAGTTTGCCGCACCCATAGGGGTCTAGAGTGGGGTTTGGCTATTCATCACGACCGTGCAATCCGTCTTTTGTTGCAGGCTCAAACGAAACGCGGATTCCTAGTATATCCAATCTGTTCATCTGTGATCTGGAATGCCTATTATTGTGTATGACGAATGTACAATATCTATATATGATATCTAGTAGGCGTTGCTTATGTTTTGCATCTGTGCTAACCCAGCCCCCGCTCTGTCGTTAGTTAAGCAACCTAACGGGTGAATGACGGGACCCAGTAGCGAATGCGGATGGCATAAGCGGATGATGTATTTTCGTTGTTTTCTGCAATGATAGGATAAATGATTTGACGCATTATATTAATGCAAAGAAAACAAACCAAAAATGAATCGTTGGAACAAATTTAAAAGAAACCACTCGGTTATTTTAAAAGAGCGAAATTTTTAATTGTGGAGCTTTAACCACTCCTTTTAAAAGGCTATCAGGTTCCTTCGGTTATATCAAGTTCACTACGTTCACGGTTTCGCCAAAACCAGTCGTAGCCCTCCGTCGTTTCATATGAATAGTCAGTAGTATTCAAGCTATGTTTGTTGGCCCTTAGTCAAGGCATAGTGATTGGTAGCTGCTGGGGTATTCACATGTAGCATAGATAGATGCGTTGGTTTGGGACAGTCGTATTACTTTGTTCGCCTTAGTCAAGGGTATATACTGGTGGGTTCAAATTAACCTGGATAATGACGGGTAGAACTTGACATGTAACTTATGATTTGTTGGCCTTAGTCAAGGTCATAAGAACATAGGGCAAAAATCCATATCGGGGGTTTCTAAAGAAACTGAAACTTGCTAGTGTTGCATACCATTTAGAGTTTGATAATGTTGGTAGGATTCCTTCAGCATTATCACACGATGATATTTGGATCCCGATCCTACTGTGAGTATATGCCACTCATCGGGAGATTCGTCACTTAACGATCAATGCTATAAACCAAGTAGGTGTCTAGAACAGAATTAGCAGGGCTACGCCTCCAGGGAAAAGAGGTTATTTAATTAAGGAAGTTCGCGAAAGAGTCATAAAACCTCCCTCGAAGTACCAACACTAGCCTGGCTGAACGGTTAAGCAAGTATTGTACGGTGAAATCAGTCCTGACTAATTCTTCTTTTATGGTTTGAGGAAGGATTCGAGAAACAGTGAGAGCCATCCTGTTTAGATAAATTAAAAACCAATCTAAACTTGCAAGAGCATCATGCTAAAGTGTTTTCTTCTCTCTCTCAACTGCAGCGACCTTGTGACCATGACTAGGTTACATCTAGATAACAATTTGACTGAATCTGACTTTTATGACTGGCAAAGGTCTGTCCATATGTCCATTTCCTATGACAAGCTGGACCACCATATTACTACTCAAGCCCCCGCCATCCCAGGTCCAGTTTCCACCGTCGCGGATATGGATATCCGTCAGACATTGGAAAAGGACAGTGCGAATGCCAAGTGTCTCGTATTGGCTTCAGTTAATGGTGTATACCAGAAGCAGCACGAGAAGATGGGCTTAATTTCCATCTTCCTCCATAACAAAGATTTATATGGAGAGCAATCCCGTATCGCAAGATATGAGACCTCGAACGAATTGCTTCAAGCGAGGTTGGCTGTCGGGTCATCTGTAGGGGACGACGTCCTTATGATGACTAGCTATATTGATGAGCTCACAGACCTGGAGACCACATTGGAAACAGGTCATATGCTGACTTATTTCTAAAGTCCCTACCATCTACTTACACCCTGAAGGAAACTAGGGAGACACCCGCTCTGCTTAATAGGGGACCTTCTTCTTCTGCATCCAAGGCGAAAGCAAAGGGTGAAAAGAAGAAGACCTCCACAAAGCCGATATGCGGTGTCAGTGAAGTAGAAGGAAAAGTTTCGGGACTTGGTGTAGGGAAGGAAGGATGTTCCTATTGTTATGGGAATGGGCATTGGCAGAAGGATTGCAGGGCTTTGGAACCCAGTAGCAAGGATTTGAAGCATGTTGTGGCTTCGCCCTCGAGTGTGCTTGTAATTGAGAACTGTTTGTCAATTAACTTTACTTCCTGGGTACTAGATACTAGATCAGGATCTCATATCTGTAATTCGTTACATGTTTTTGTTGGAGATAGTGCCCTCAAAGTCAATTATTGGATCACAGGCACGTGATTGCAATGATTGGGGGGAGGACCTATCCCAGTAGGGCAGTCTTACTCGAGATGATAGTATGCTATCTGGTTTATCTTTATCATCGTGTACTGTTTTAGGTGACCTTACGAGTCGCTATTACACGTTGATAGAGCCCCTAGGATTCTTTCTTGACTACCAGCAGTATGAGGGCGATCATATAAGTGAGAGCTGGAGTCTATAAGCACATCCTTAAAAGGTCCCTAGTCATGGGAGTTTCGAGACAGGGCATCGATACTCCAGAGTAGACTAGTGTATACAGTCGAGACCCCGACGAGGGGCGGTGGCCGGTCTCACAAGCCACTGGTGTCAGTTGGTTCACCTAAGATGTATACAGGTGCTCATTGGGTTATGAGTACACCGGACAGGACTCGCTGGGAACCTGCTAGTTGGGATTATACCAGACGTCAGATAGCAGTTCCCTGGTGACATGTGTACAGGTTAGTTCATCGACCTGAGATCGTCATTTGTCTCGTGTGAGTTCCCACTGTGCTTTGATTACTACCCTACCACGGCTCAAAGGAGTCATGCAAACAGGTTTTAGTTGGGTACAGTCCCGAGCCACATGGAGGCAGTGAGCGAATCTGCAGGGGTTCGTCTCTCCCGGTATTGGGGGTGAGGTCGCGCTGTGTCTAGGAGAGCCAGAACATGAAAAGACCTTATCCAAGGCAGGATATTTGCTGGTAGGCATTCCAGTAGTATCTCAGGGTGTTCTGGGCTACACTCCGACATGACTTGTATCGCTACTGGGGGTCTGACTTTACCAACCCCCTAGGCCCGCCATGCGATACTCATAGACGAACGGACCGGACTGTACGGATATTGTCACTGACAGGCTCAGTAGGGTGTCAGGATGAGTTCGCTCATCGGCATCCCTTTTAGTCAATACCTGGTAGCCCGTCACGTATTGGCTTATACCTCTGACGTGCTAGTGGTTAAATCCACAGCCATAGTATCGACGAGTGTTTAAAGTCCACCACACTCAGTTACTCAGGTTTCGGGCGAAACGCTGTAGAGGCCGTATGGAGATATGGCAGGGTTCGATCAGATACGTGCGGTATTGCACGGATCGTGATCGGACGGATTTTACTAGCCGGCTTTGGCTTAAGACGGATCCTAGTATTAGATAGTGTAGTTTTATCTCTTTGCATTTGTGTTCAATGGGAATACAAATGCGGGCATGTATTTGCAGTAGCGGGGTTTTCCTGTAATTTATTATGGGATCAGTTTTCTGAAGTTGCCAGTTCGCATTCCGTTCCGGCCGGTTTTCTTTTATTCCTTCACGGCCGGACTTTTCGTTGGGGGTGTTATTTGCACATTTGCAAATAACATTTTGTGGAGGGGTTTCTTGCATAATTGTGGCATCTTCATCATGAGATCCTTTTTCTTTCTTATCTTTTGAATAATGAGAAAAGAATGGATTAGATTGTGATGGTGTGTGATTGGATTTGTTTTGGCTTAGGGTTACCATTGTTTCTCTCCTACACTCACCCCCCTTGTTGCTTTCTCTCCACCAATTTTGATAAGAGGGGCCGGCCATTCCTTGAGTGAAGATGAGAGAGTTTCATTTTAGATGGGTGGCATTATTCTTCATCTCATCCCTCTTGCTAGAAAATTGAAAGCACCAATTTTCTTTAATCTCTTCCTCCATCCTCCATGGCAATTTCATATACCCCAAAAGAGACAATGATTCTACACTATTCTACAGCACATCTTGGACGCGTCGGCTAGCCAACTTCGCGCCCGAGTTGCCTCGGTCAAGAGGTGGGAGCCTGTAAAAGATTCCGGCTACGTGGTGCCCTTTCCGACGAGGAGGAGATGAACGGAGATTCCGCGAGGTGATCGGAGTGGAGACGAAGACCGAAGGACACGGATCGCTTGGTATACTTCTCTACCCATCTTGTATTTTGCTAGTAGCTAGGTTAATGGCCCGATCCGGGATAAAAGTGCACGGTGGTACCGGTTCAATAGTTTTTGAAAGTTTTTGTTTCCGCGTTTCCGGCGTCGGATCGACGGTCGGGGCGCCGCCGCGGACTTACATTGGTATCAGAGCCACGCCATTAACCATGCCTAGCTTGCTCTTGTATGTTTAGAACTCGATCGAACAAAAATCCCCAAAAACCGTATTTTCCAATGCATCGTGTTTCTGTCGAAATTTTTTCTGCTCCAAAAATTTTTCAGGTTGTTTCAGAATACTTTGCATGAAAAGCTAAGAATTCTGGGAAAATTTGGTCGCGAGATCGCTCCATACCGCCGCGGAACCGCGGCCAAACCCATGCTTGGGCCGCGGTTCCGCCGTGCTTTTATTTGATCAGCATGCCAAATTTTTCTAGAGGGCTCTAGACTTGGAATTATGGGTTTTGGGATATTATTTTTGGGCCCAGATTTTCTGTAAGTGCTACAGTATTGCTTGGGGGCCCAATTGATAAAATTTGTTCGATCGGATATTTTAAACATGCTAGTTCACAGTATTTACATTATATTTGCGACCGTGAATGTCACTTGATCGGTAAATCCTGTCTAACTGCTATAGCCCGGTTAGATGGATTTGCGAACGTGACATTCACGTTGATGTTCTGTGATTTTGCTGTGATGTTGCGGATCGGTCGTGGGGGATAGCCTAGATGCAATGGTAGTACAGTTTTTGTTGTATTATGTACATTTGATATTGCGGGGCGAGCGTCCGACATGTGGACTGCCGTCACTGCCTGATTGTATTATTCTTTTGGGGCACGACCAGGTTGCAGTCGATGTACCCGTTGTATGTATACTTTACTTTCTGTACTAGGATAACCCCGCGGAGGGGTGCACGGATAGCCGGGTTCTAGAGGGCAACAAGCCCGCATCTCATGGCGTTGAGACGGAGGAGGCTTTACTCTAGAATTGGCGGGCTATTCGCCGCACTCGTAGGGGGTATAGGATTGACCCAGGAGGGGTGCCCAAGTTACCGGATTCCGTGAAGTGCTGGGTGGTCCATTCACGTTGCTGAAGGGGGCTGCCTCGCTTCAGGTTTTGGCGGGTGACTTATCTCGCCCGTAGTGGTCTAGGATTTCATTGCACAGGCTATCCACACGACCAGGGGAACGTCGGGTTTCAGTAGCGGCTCTGTGAAACCTGGGGATCCCAGATATCTGTATTATTCTGTGATGCTGTACATTTCTGTGATGTTGCATTTTATCATGCCTTGAGCGAAAATTATATATTACATATATATTAGTAGATGTTGTATATGTTTTGCATCCGCGCTAGTCCAGTCCCCGCTCTGTCGTTAGTTAGCTAACCTAACGGGTGATGACGGGACCCAGTGGCGAATGCGGATGGCATATACGTACGTCGGTATATTTTCGTTCTTTTGTGGTGTGATCAATTGATGGGACTGCGTTGATTCAGATCAATACAAGACAAACAAACCTATTCTGATGTTGTTGGAACACTTTTCAAAAAGCTGTTATAGCAAGGACGTTTTCTTTTGTTTTGCATCGTGGTATTCAGTTGGAATATCCTGCTCCTCAGTCGACGAGGCAAGGGCCGAGATCCCTTCACCGGGAGTGACCCCTTGGACAAAAAGTTTGCGTCAGGGCAATAACTTCATTATAGCCGATTACTTTTGCTTTGCATCATGGTATTCAGTTGGAATATCCTGCACCTCATTCTATGGGGAAAGTGCCGAGATCCCTTCACCGGGAGTGACCTCTTTAGCAAAGGTTTTCGTCACAATATTTTTAAAAAGCTATCCGTTCCTTCAACGATATCAAGTTCATTACGTTAAAGGTTTTCGCCAAAAACCATTCGTAGCCCTCCGTCGTTTCAGACGGGTAGCACGTAGTATTCATGCTATGTTTGTTGGCCTTCGTCAAGGCATAGTGTATGGTAGCTGCTTGTTACCTTTCTGCTGCATAGATAGATGCGTTGGTTTGGGACAGTCGTATAGCCTTATTGGCCTTCATCAAGGGCTTGTACGGGTGGGTTCAAATTAACCTGGACAATGACGGGAAGAACTTGACATGTGACTTATGATTTGTTGGCCTTCGTCACGGTCATAAGAGCATGGGGCAAAAATCCACATCGGGAGTTTCAAAAGAACTGAAACTTGCCAGATATGCGTATACCTTCTGGAGTGTGATAGCGTGAGCGGATTCCATCACGTTATCATGCGATAATAGTTGGATCCCGATTCCCACCGATGAGTTGGTTTACTCCTCGGGTGATCCCGGCTAATTCTTCTTTCAGGTTTGGGGAAGAATTTGACGTTACAGTGAGAGGTTAGATATAGTGATAACCATTCTGATCTTGGTTAGAGTGTACGCTGAGTGTTTCTTTTCTCTCTCTCTTTGGCAACGACCATTGACCCGACCCTAGACTCTGACTCAGTGACCAAGTTGACCGAACCTTCTTAACACTGGCTTTTGGATTGTCAGAGTTGCAGAACTCATTGCCACTCCTACTTTTACCCTTTTCTCCAGGACACCCCGTATTACTACGAACGTCCACTTCCATTGGACAAAACCATCGTATGGTTATATACGAACTCGAAGGGATTTATTCGAGGATGGTTTCTGGTTTTGGAGAAAACGAATAGGACTATTCAG
Source organism: Agapanthus africanus (assembly GCA_030015575.1). Classification (NCBI taxonomy): domain Eukaryota; kingdom Viridiplantae; phylum Streptophyta; class Magnoliopsida; order Asparagales; family Amaryllidaceae; genus Agapanthus; species Agapanthus africanus. Next base: position 441,334,433 of record JASDDO010000019.1, read on the forward strand.
TTGTCTTTCCATTTTACCTTCTCTCAGGTTGCGAGTACTCCTTGGTTTAGGAGATAGTACACCTATTACGCAAATTGGATAAGTCTTCTTCCAAACCATAGGCAGGTGCCGACCGGTAGGGAATGAAGAAAACCAATTAGCCTAAATGGTGTACAGAAGGTATTGAGTTAAGACAAAGCAAGAGATTAGTAAGAGGGAAAAGTAAATTGCGACTGCTATTCACGACCAAACCAAGTATTTCTTCGCCAATCCTAAATCACCTTTGTATTTCTCCAGGACACTCCGTATCACTACGAAGATCCCAAGTTTATTGGATAATCCATCGTATGGTTATAGACGAACTCGAAAGGAACTTGTTCCAGTTCGGGGATGGATCCTGGTTCAGGAGAAATAGGAATTAAGTTCATTCGGTTGTCTTTTATCTTCACCTTCTCTCGCATTGCGAGTGCTCCTAGGATTAGGACAGTACACCCGTTATGCTTATTGGATAGTCTTCTTCCAAACCATAGGCTGGTGCCGAACGGTAGGGAAGGAAGAAAACCATTCGACCTAAAGGGGTGTGCAGAAGGTAATGACTAAAGACATATAAAGGGATTTGGAGAGATGGCAAAAAGATATACGGTTACAGTTGTGAATCTGGATAATGGAAGAGGCATTACTAGGAATACCCGGATACCCCATCGAAACATTTCAATGTTTCAATTTCACTGTGTACTGTTAAAAGAAAACTGATTTCCCGATTAGATACTTACTCCAGGGTATGTATTTACCAGGTATGAGTCTCACATCTGTATGGTTTTACAGATGATGAGTGGGAGTAAGTTATTGGGAATTAGGTGACCATCCTCATTATATCGGGATTCGTTGGAATTGGTGATATTTGAGGAAGCCACCTGGGTTGTTTGTCTGTCGACAAATATTTGGTTTTGAATATCCGTTGTTGTGCACCAATTTCAAATTGATATATCTGTACGTCTATTTTTATAGAGTGAGACATACCTTTTTGAAATTATGTCTATGACATTTACCTATACCAGTGGATGGTTAGGTAAGGAGCATTGAACAGCGGTGTAATTCTTCTTAACCAAAAGTACAGTTTTCAACCTACGACACACAGTGAATGAGTCACTAGACTCAGGGGACTTATACAGAGTATTGTATATTGTCCAGTGTCCATTAGGACAGAGGGGTTGGTCCTCGTACTATATTCTGTTTACTTATAACTTCTTTAGTTCTTAGACAGGTGTTTCGTAGAAACACAAGGTCAAAGTTTTGAGAAGTTATAGGTATAAGAGTAAAGTAGAGAACCAGGTATTGCAAGTATCGGGATTCTTCAAGGTGATCGAAGATGTAGATACTTGTATATGGTATTCAGTTGATAGTAATGATTAAGAGAACTTGCTTCTCTTTCAGGTTACTCATAATTGGAAGCACTCCTAAGTTGAGTAACGCTGATCGGCCTCTTTCCATTTAGTTAACATGCACTGGAGACAGCTGCATGATTTGAATCTGGTTCAATTAAATCAGTGCCTCTGTTTCTTGGATATAGAACAGTTCATATCTTGACATTGTTAAGATACGGGGAGTTATCCAGCTTATGCTTAAAACCAGACTCTGGATGACTCAAGGCACGTTTCTGTAATGGCCGTTTGTGGGTTGACCCGGGCTATGACGAGGGTTGACTTTCTACCATCTGGAAGATCAATAGTGATATTGTTCTTGACTCGCCACAGTTTTAATAAAAATGGATTTTTTCAGAAAACAGTAGTGGGAGTATGGTAGAACTAGAAGTGATTCTAGAACCGCAAACGATTACTGAAGATTTGATAAGAACCTAAAGATTCAATCTGGTTTGACATTCCATTGACCACTCCGCAGATATGGTGGGTATCTTCAGGCACTCGAGAGGTACTTCGGTATGCTCAAGGACGGTGGCAGGGAGGTTCTTGTTTACCCAGACTTACCATTGCTATTGTTCCAGACTGTGAGACCCGGCAGGAGGATGAGTATAGCGTCGTTCTAAACTTGCTTTAGAAGTGTACGTCTGTATGACTCTGTCAGAGGGTTGTCGTAGTCAGTGGGAGCAGCGGAAGCATTGGTGGATATCAGGCTTATGTCTATTTATAGACTAAAGAAGATATAGCGGAGATAGATCATCTATTTCTGATGTGACGGTCATAGGTTTGACTTCATCAGAATAGGGGATGGATCTGTTAAGAAGGCAGTAGGGTGTGATGTCCTGGTATTTGATGACATACACAGAGTGGGAAGTGATATTCCTATACTACGATCGGTTATTCTTTGGTCGTCACACGGTGGTTTCTCCACATGGGACTTGGATATTATATCAGACATTCTGGTTACTGGATCTATGGTATTAGATCTAGATTTGGGTGGTTTCCCAATTTGGGTACTTAGACAGCATTCTATGAGTATTTAGAATGGACGACTCCTGGCACGGTAGTATACCTGCAGGTGATGGAGTCACCCTCTCTAAAGGTGTCTTACAGACTAAAGGGGAGAGGGATACGCATGATTGGCAGATCACTTGCTTAGGCAATTGAGTTAATCATGAGATGTCAAGTACCACACCAGATGTTGTTCTTGCAGTAGATACAATAAGCTGATATTAATCCAATCCCGGAGAAACAGTCGGAAGCAGTTTTAGAACATAACTGGATGTTCTAGGGATATGATAACAACATTCTCCTTCGTGAGACAGTTATCATTCCAGGCTTCCAAGGTGACCTGAACGGTAGAGTGGCCGTCAGAGTTATAGTTTTCCCTCTGACGAGGGGCAGTATTTTGGACAGATGGTTCAGGTGGATAAGGAGGGTAGGCATGGCGCAGGACACTGATTAAGTTCAGTTGTCGATACAGTCTAAGAAGTTTGGATTTGGAGTTCATTTTTTAGCTAGGTCCCATCGGACATCCAGACATTCTAAGACAGGTATTGCTCATTTCGGGAGATGGTTTTCTCCGCGAACTTGAGATAAAGAGAGACATAGAAAGAAACACCAGAGCGGATCCACTCACTGAGGCTATTCCTCGAACGCAATAGTTTCGCAAACGAGCTTTGTGAGACTGACTAGTAGAGGAGTTGGATGTTCGGTATCACACGGACTGTGAGTATGCGACATCGCAATAATTAGCCTTGAGTGCAAGTGGGAGATTGTTGGAGATAGTGCCCTCAAAGTCAATTATTGGATCACAGGCACGTGATTGCAATGATTGGGGGGAGGACCTATCCCAGTAGGACAGTCTTACTCGAGATGATAGTATGCTATCTGGTTTATCTTTATCATCGTGTACTATTTTAGGTAACCTTACGAATCGCTATTACACGTTGATAGAGCCCCTAGGATTCTTGCTTGACTACCAGCAGTATGAGGGCGATCATATAAGTGAGAGCTGGAGTCTATAAGCACATCCTTAAAAGGTCCCTAGTCGTGGGAGTTTCGAGACAGGGCATCGATACTCCAGAGTAGACTAGTGTATACAGTCGAGACCCCGATGAGGGGCGGTGGCCGGTCTCACAAGCCACTGGTGTCAGTTGGTTCACCTAAGATGTATACAGGTGCTCATTGGGTTATGAGTACACCGGACAGGACTCGCCGGGAACCTGCTAGTTGGGATTATACCAGACGTCAGATAGCAATTCCCTGGTGACATGTGTACAGGTTAGTTCATCGACCTGAGATCGTCATTTGTCTCGTGTGAGTTCCCACTGTGCTTTGATTACTACCCTACCACGGCTCAAAGGAGTCGTGCAAACAGGTTTTAGTTGGGTACAGTCCCGAGCCACATGGAGGCAGTGAGCGGATCTGCAGGGGTTCGTCTCTCCCGGTATTGGGGGTGAGGTCGCGCTGTGTCTAGGAGAGCCAGAACATGAAAAAACCTTAGCCAAGGTAGGAGATTTGCTGGTAGGTATTCCAGTAGTATCTCAGGGTGTTCTGGGCTACACTCCGACACGACTTGTACCGCTATTGGGGGTCTGACTTTACCAACCCCCTAGGCCCGCCATGCGATACTCATAGACGAACGGACCGGACTGTACGGATATTGTCACTGACAGGCTCAGTAGGGTGTCAGGATGAGTTCGCTCATCGACATCCCTTTTAGTCAATACCTGGTAGCCCGTCACGTATTAGCTTATACCTCTGACGTGCTAGTGGTTAAATCCACAGCCATAGTATCGACGAGTCTTTAGAGTCCACCACACTCAGTTACTCAGGTTTCGGGCGAAACGCTGTAGAGGCCGTATGGAGATATGGCAGGGTTCGATCAGATACGTGCGGTATTGCACGGATCGTGATCGGACGGATTTTACTAGCCGGCTTTGGCTTAAGCCGGATCCTAGTATTAGATAGTGTAGTTTTGTCTCTTTGCATTTGTGTTCAGTGGGAATACAAATGCGGGCATGTATTTGCAGTAGCGGGGTTTTCCTGTAATTTATTATGGGATCAGTTTTCTGAAGTTGCCAGTTCGCATTCCGTTCCGGCCGGTTTTCATTTATTCCTTCACGGCCGGACTTTTCGTTGGGGGTGTTATTTGCACATTTGCAAATAACATTTTGTGGAGGGGTTTCTTGCATAATTGTGGCCTCTTCATCATGAGATCCTTTTTCTTTCTTATCTTTTGAATAATGAGAAAAGAATGGATTAGATTGTGATGGTGTGTGATTGGATTTGTTTTGGCTTAGGGTTACCATTGTTTCTCTCCAACACTCACCTCCCTTGTTGCTTTCTCTCCACCAATTTTGATTAGAGGGGCCGGCCATTCCTTGAGTGAAGATGAGAGAGTTTCATTTTAGATGGGTGGCATTATTCTTCATCTCATCCCTCTTGCTAGAAAATTGAAAGCACCAATTTTCTTTAATCTCTTCCTCCATCCTCCATGGCAATTTCATATACACCAAAAGAGACAATGATTCTACACTATTCTACAGCACATCTTGGATGCGTCGGCTAGCCAACTTCGCGCCTGAGTTGCCTCGGTCAAGAGGTGGGAGCCCGTAAAAGATTCCGGCTACGTGGTGCCCTTTCCGACGAGGAGGAGATGAACGGAGATTCCGCGAGGTGATCGGAGTGGAGACGAAGACCGAAGGACACGGATCGCTTGGTATACTTCTCTACCAATCTTGTATTTTGCTAGTAGCTAGGTTAATGGCCCGATCCGGGATAAAAGTGCGTGGTGGTGCCGGTTCAATAGTTTTTGAAAGTTTTTGTTTCCGCGTTTCCGGCGTCGGATCGACGGCCGGGGCGCCGCCGCGGACTTACAGCTTTAAGAAACCGTAGAGTTATCGGGGTAGGTGATATGTCTCTTAGAGTTGCGAACTGAATGAACATGGACACTGAATCCGTGGGGGAATATCGTCTAGGACTGACAAGTGGGCAGATATTGATTCTACGTAACTATTTGTATGTACCTAGTTTGACTTATAATATCATATCAGTATCCTCACTTTCTAAAGAGGGATATGATTTTACATTCGTAAGCGATGTGGTAAACATCCACCTAAATCAAGTTCTGATTGGGTCCGGTACATTAGATAACGGTATATACGTATTAAATCAAGTTCAGGTTTTCAATGTCCAGAACACACTTAAAAGAAAGTCTACGGAAATAAATCAGGCTTTCTTATGGCATTATAGACTGGGTCACATCAATGAAACACGGTTGACTAAGTTACATAGAGAAGGATATTTGAATCCGTTCGAATATCAATCTTATGCTACTTGTGAATCTTGTCTCATGGGAAAAATGACAAAGACTCCGTTTACTGGACACTGAGTAAGAGCGAGTGAGCTCTTGGGACTCGTACACATTGACGTGTGCGGTCCAATGTCTACATATGCAAGAGGTGGTTATTCCTACTTTATTACTTTTACGGATGATTTCTCTAGGTATGGACATATCTTCTTTGATGAAACATAAATCCGAGGCCTTTGAGAAATTCCGGGAATACAAGAATGAAGTGAAAAAACAAACAGGAAAATGTATCAAGACACTGAGATCTGATCAAGGTGGTGAATACTTAAGTGCTAAATTTCTGGGATACTTAAAAGAGAATGGAATTCTCTCTCAGCTTACTCCTCCATACACACCATAACACAACGGTGTATCGGAAAGGCGGAATCGAACCCTATTGGATATGGTTCGTTCCATGATGAGTAAGGCTAAGTTACCGCGATCCTTCTGGGGTTATGCACTAGAATTAGTTGCATATCTTTTGAACCAGGTTTCAACCAAGACTGTGCCTACCACACCATATTAGATGTGGAGTGGGAAGAAACCCTGTCTTAAACACTTTAAGACATGGGGATGTCCAGCTTTTGTTGAAAAGCAGCATGCGGACAAGGTCGAGGCACGCTCAGTACAGTGTAAGTTTGTGGGATATCCAAAGAACTCCAAGGGGTATTATTTCTATTATGCAGAAGAACAAAAGGTTTTTGTTTCTCGTCATGCTCACTTCTTGGAAACTGAATATTTAGAAAATCAGAAGAGTGGGAGCGCAATAGAACTGGAAGAAATTCCAGAACCACAAGCCGTTATTGAAAGTTTGGTAGAACCAGAAGTTTCAGAAGAAAGGGACATCTCTGCGCCACTCCGCAGAAGTAGTAGGCGGTCTCATCTGTCCGAGAGATACTACGGTTTTCTCATAGACGGGGATCGAGAAGATTGCATCATTGATAGTGATGACCCTACTAGCTTCCAGCAAGCCATTCAGAGCGGAGACTCGATAAAATGGCTGGATGCAATACGGACCGAAATGGAGTCCATGTACACTAACAAAGTATGGACTTTGGACATTGCTCCAGATGGGGTAAAACCCGTAGGATGCAAATGGATCTTCAGAAATAAGATTGGTGTAGATGGGCAGGTTGAAACCTATAAGTCTAGACTTGTTGCAAAGGGTTTTCGTCAAAGACCTGGTTTGGACTATGACGAAACCTTTTCTCCAGTGGCTATGCTCAAATCCATTCGGGTCCTTCTTGCCATTTCTGCCTTGCATGATTATGAGATCTGGCAGATGGACGTAAAGACGGCTTTTCTAAATGATAATTTGGAAGAGTGCGTCTATATGGATCAGCCAGAGGGATTCATTCAGAGTGGGAGCAGTGGTAAAGTGTGCAAGTTGCTTAAGTCCATTTATGTACTAAAGCAGGTATCGCGGAGTTGGAACATCTGTTTTGATGATACTGTCAAAGAATTCGACTTTATCAAGAATCCAAATGAACCATGCATATATAGTAAGATTGTAGGGAGAGTTGTAGTATTCCTCATCTTGTACGTGGATAACATTCTCCTAATAGGAAATGATATTCCTATGCTACATTCAGTCAAAGGATTCTTGTCACAGAAGTTCTCCATGAAGGACCTGGGTGATGCCACCTACATTCTGGGGATTCAGATCTATCAAATAGATCAAAGAGGATGTTGAGACTTTCACAATCCAGGTAGATAGACACCATATTGAAAAGATTCGGTATGGAAGATTCTAAGTGTGGTAACCTACCGGCTTGTCACAGAATCACCCTCTCCAAAGTGATATCTCCCAAGACTGATTTGGAAAGGGCTTGCATTTCGATTATAGCCTACGCTTCTGCGGTAGGCTCTATAATGTATGCGATGTTATGTACCAGACCAGATGTAGTATACGCATTGAGCATTGTAAGCCGGTATCAGTCAAACCCAGGGGAGAAGCACTGGATAGCAGTAAAGAACATTCTCAAGTACCTGAGGAGGACTAAGGAGATGTTCTTGGTGTATGGCAGAAAAGACCTCCAGATCGAGGCCTTTGCTGACTCCGGCTTTAAGAGTGACAAGGATGACTCCAAATCCATATCGGGTTATGTCTTTACCCTCAATGGAGGGGCGATCTGCTGGAAGAGTTCCAAGCAGGACACCGTTGCTAACTCAACGATGGAAGTGGAGTACATAGCTGCTTACGATGCCGCAAAAGAAGCTGTCTGGATGAAGAATTTCCTCACTGAACTTCAGGTGGTTACTACCAGTGTTGATCCAATACCTCTATATTGCGACAACAACGGCGCTATAACTTTAGTGAAGGAACCCAGGTCCCATCAGAAGTCCAGACACATCTTAAGGCGGTATCACCTGATCAGGGAGATCGTAGATCGCCGGGAGATCGAGGTGAAGAGAGTAGATATGGAGAATAACACTGCTGATCCATTCATAAAGGCCATTCCTCAGACGCAGTTCGAGAGGCTATTCGAGATGATAAGTCTGCGATATGCCAGTACATGTCCCTAGTGCAAGTGGGAGATTGTTAGTGTATATGCCCTGGAGGCCATTATTGTGTCACACTGGATTGTATATTACTTAATGGAAGCCTGGGATATTCACAGTTGTATTGACAGTCTTGCTAAAAATGGTAGTATGCTACTTGGTTTGTTTCTACTTTAATATGTGCATGTGTTTCTTTTAACATATCGCTCATACATATTAGTAGAGCCCTTAGGATCTTTGCTTGATTACCAGCGTTGTGATGGCAGTCACACTAGTGGGGGTTGGGTAGTCTACAAGCACATCCTATACAGGTCCCTGGTCGTTGGATTATCGAGACGGGGCATCGATACTCCGAAGTAGACTGGTGTATACACTTCTCATCCCAGCATGGGGAGATGGTCTGTCCCACAGTCATCAGTACGTAGTACTGGAGATAGTATGCAGGTGCTCGTTAGGTTACGGGTACACCGGACAGGACTCGCCGGGAACTGCAGGTTGGTACTATACCTATCGTCAGATTGCAGTTCCTAGGTGACATGAGTACAGCTTAGTCCGTCGACTTGATATAGCTACTTTGCCTCGAGTGTGTTCCCACTGTACTTAGATCACTACCCTACCACGGCTCAAAGGAGTCGTGCAAACAGGTAGTAGTTGGGTACAGTCCCGAAGCACTTAGAGGCAGTGGTGATTAGACAGGATTCGTCTCTCCCGGTATTGGGGGTTGATATCGCGTTGTGTATGGAAAGCCATTACGCAAAGTCCCTGGCCAGGGAAAGCGAGATTTACTGGTAGATGCTCCAGTAGTTTCTTAAGGTTTCTTAAGGTGTAATGGGCTTCACTCCGACATGACTTATACCGCTATTAGGGGTCTGACGTTTACCGCCCCTAGGCCCGATATGCAATAGTCCTTGACGAACAGACCGGACTGTACGGAGATTGTCACACCAGGCTCAATAAGATTTCGGATGGGTTTACTCATCGACCTTCTTATCAACATCTACCTGGGGACCGTTACGTACAGCTACTACCGCTTGAGGCCTGTGGTTAAACCTACTTCCAGCATAGTGTCGAGTCTTTAAAGTCCTACACAGAGAGTTTCCCTACACCGGGAAAAAGGTGTAGAGGCCGTATGATTTTACGGAAGGGTCGCGATCACTTACGTACACTTGTGCACATACTATGTTCGGGCAGATAATACTAGCAGGCTTTGGATTAAGCCAGATTCTAGTATTATACAGATGGATTTATTCAGTCTCAGATTATGTGTTTTTCGAAAATACGGATGGGAGGGGCAGTCTCGTAATTTGTCGGGAAGCTTCTAGAAGGAGGTGACTCATTTGTGTTTATTTCTTTTTAGATTTAAACTAAATGAGGTAGAGGAGATAGGGTGTAAGTTTCATTAAATGATCCATGACTCATTAGATGATTCATCTTGTGAATTAAATGAAGCATGATGAATATTAGCTAGATATTTATTTTGGTGAGATATTATTATGCTTCATGATATTCACAAATGAGGATGGTTCATTGATTATCCAAAATACTTTCTCTCTCCTCAAGTCTTCATCTTCTTCCTCAAACCCTAATAGCTCTCATGTGTTGAGAATTCTAGGGTTTAAAGTGACTAAATAATCCATCTAAATACTCTACACCCTCTAAGACTTCTAGATTAGCAAACTAGAAGCCGTAGTTATCTCAGATTCGAGATAGGAGCTCAGACTATAGACTCTTGGGTGGATCGTCTTTGACTCGAGGAGGCCGTTGAGGTACCCATGTTCCATAGAGTCGACGAGGTGTGGAGGACAGCGATGAAGACCCGAAGGATTTGTAACGTGAGGTATAACTTCGAATCCGAGTAGTTAAACCTCTCGTGGTTTGTTAGTATTGGTTTAGACACGATCCATGTGCTCAAGCCCGTGTTACAAAGCTTTGATAATTGTTTTTCGTATATTCCGCCTCCCCGCGAACACGTGGGGTGTGTGACAAGGACTTACACAATGGTTCATGCCGCATGTGCACTATTATGTATATACACACACGCCATTGGTAATTGCTATATCACGTACACTATAGAAATTACTTGATAACTTGCATGCTTGCATGTGCATCATTGTGACATATAATCTTCAAGTCATTCATCTAGTCACATCATATTGATATCATGGACATCCGTCATCATCGATATATTCATGTATTATGATTTTCTTGGAGATTTCCGTTTTTCATGAGATTTCTGGATTTAGGAAACCGCAAGTGGATTTTATAAACTTAAGATCATTTCAAAAAGGAAAAATGCGATTTCTCGTGATATGATGCGTGGCGTCCACCATGAGTTTTCTTGGTTCTTGAGCCACGTATAAATATACCCGATTCGATGAAAGAGGAGGCACCGCCTGCGGGTACATATTGGACCCGGTTAGGTACCCTGGGGCAAGAAGATCGTATAGAGAGACGTTGAGCCTGGCAAGGGAGCATTACCTACTGGTGATTATTGGCCCAGCGAAGATCCAGAGGATACCAACCGGAGTCGTGTGATTCAGATGGATTGAGGGCCGATCTGAGAGACGGCACCCGAGATATTGAGATATTGAGTGTCGATGCTTGACACGGGATTTTGTTGTTTCTATTGATGATACTTTGGGTTTACAGTACCAAAACTACTATGATAAAACTCAGTTTTTCTCACATCAGATGTATCATGATTTCATTCTTGATCATTTATTCATGTCGCATTCATACTAGTACATCGCATCATGGTTTATACATTGGGTTTTGACGCATTTGCGTGCATGCTTACGTTTGTCTTATTAGATGTTATTTATTACTCACGAGTTGGCAACTCACCCCCGTTGTGCCACAGTGTCTTGCAGGACTGACCCGTCAGCATTATCGCGGTGGGCGCACTGCTTCTACTTCTGCTTTTGCTTTGCTTCGACTTTTGGGCGTGATACTTGTAGGTGGGTTATAAGTTTATTCTTTTGTCTTCCACCATATATATCTACTTTTGTATCTAGTATACTCTATCTACCACTTGTATATTTGACCTAGAGATGAGACTGTAAGAATTGTATTATTTTGGTATGTGGTGTCGAGCTCGTGTGAGTCAACTTTTACGTTTATTGTGGGCGATGTTTGCTATTTCTGCTCTTTTATTGTTTTCGCACTATTATTATATATATTCTTGCCTGTGTTTGTGTTCTGCCAATTCGGCGAAGAGCTAGCTCCTACTTGGGATTCCTTTTATCATTGCTTATGTTTATTCTTATTATGTATCGGTTTGGGACCAGTTTTACAAAGAAGATGCTGCCGAAATTTTTCTAAAACTTGAGCCTTTAAAAGATTTTTTGATGTAACTCTTGCAATGTTTAAGTTAACCTTTTAAACAAGTAATTATCACTCTATTTTATTTTACGGTTTAGATTTCTGGGATTTTGGCTTACTTGAATTACGTTACGCCTCTAAATGTTGTGTGATTTAAGTGCCAGTCACGTTCCACACTTGGGTCATGACAAAGTTGGTATCAGAGCATTAGGTTTTACCTTTCTGAATGTAGGATGACCCTTGGTATGATGGAGTAGGTGACTTAAGCAGAGTGACGTAGCGTGTGTATGTTCCACGGCATACTCACGATACGATACTCCGTCTAAGTGACCTTAGGATAATTGCTTGTAATTCCTTCCTTGATTTCGTATATCCTTTTATTTCGATTGCAATATTCTTATCAAATCTTGTTTCTTATTCCAGCCACTATGCCGCCGAAGACTATGAGGGGCAAGAGGGCTGCTGCCAGAGATGAGGTTAGGGCGGGCACATCTGAGACGAGGACCGGCCAGGGCGGTGTGCCTACCCCTCAGGAGCAGATTGATCCACCTTCTCCAAGATGGATTGCTAGGCTGGAGGCGAGTATTCAGGATTTGCGCCAGATGGTTGGATCTTTAGTCGAGGTTAGCCGAGCACCGAGATCTAATGGTGTTCCTCCCACTACGGTGACTGTGATAGTACCTACTATCGAGACAGCTGTTCCTGCCGCTACCGAGACCATTACAGTATCACTACAGGAGTTAATGAGGCTGAAGCTTCCGGTTTTCACTGGCACAGATGCAGCAGAGGATCCACCGATGTTCCTCGATAGGATATCCAGGATTTTCCATTCCCTGAGATGTTCTAATGTGAGATCGGTCGAGCTTGCGAGCTTTTGTCTAGAGGGTCTTGCCCAGACTTGGTGTGAGTCCGTTGAGAGAAGTCGAGCTGCAGGTCTTCCTCCTATGACCTAGGATGAGTTCACGACGGTGTTTCTCGTTCGTTTCCTTTCGCAGAGCGTCATGGATGCTCGAGCTTATAGTTTTAAGTCTTTCCACAAGACTCCTGGTATGACTGTGGCCGAGTACGACATCCAGTTCACTCAGCTATCCAGATATGCTCCTTACTTGGTGGACACCGAGGAGAAGTGAATCAAGAGATTCGTGCGAGGCCTTGACACACAGTTGTTGTTTTCTATCGGCGCACAGCACTTTGACACCTATGCAGCAGCGATGGATGCGGCCATATTGGTGGAGGAGCGTATTTCTGAGACTACGACTATTCAAGGACCGAAGCGGATTCGTACAGGTGTATCAACTCCTATGCAGTTTGGCAGAGATATGGCAGGCAGAGGCCGTGGCGGATTCCTTCTAGGACGTGGTGGTGGTCGAGGCATCATACGGGGAAAGTTATTCAGCTCTTACTTACTGGGTCAGCAGCCGTGACAAGGATGTTTTCGATGTGGGAGTCCGCGTCACCGTGTCAGACATTATACTGTGAGGCACCAGGGCGAGGCAGCAGTTGCACAGATCACTTTACCACCTTCACCCCCTCCTCCGAGAGCTTTACCTCCTACGTCCGTTGTTGCTCCATGCCAGACCGATGCTCCGAGAGGACGTACTCATAGCAGTCCTATTCAGAGAGGCTGAGGTGGCAGAGGCAGAGGACAGCCGGGTACCGGTAGAGGACAGGCTCAATTTTTTGCTTTGACTCCTCATGATGCGCAGGCATCGAATGCAGTTGTGACAGGTACTCTTTCACTGTGTTCTTTCGACACACGCATATTGTTCGACCCAGGTTATACGCATTCTTATGTGTCCATACACTTCATACCAAGGTTGGGCCGAGAGTCGTCTTTGCTAGATCAGCCACTTATTGTGATTACCCCTGTAGGAGAGTCTTTTATCGCTCGACATGTGTTTCGGTCGTGTTCTGTTCGTATTGTGGATAGGAATTCTTCTGTTGATTTGATCCTCCTCGACATGTTAGACTTCGACGTTCTTCTTGGCATAGACTTGTTAGCCACTTGTTATGCGTCCGTGGACTGCCGTGAGAAGGCGGTCAGATTTAGTTTTCCTGGTGAGCTAGTTCTTATTGTTTAGGGATACCGTAGTGCCACCCTTCCCAGTATGAATTCTGCCCTTTGCGCTAGTCGGCTCTTGAGGAAAGGATGTCGGGGATTCCTTGCATATATTCGTGATGCTGGAGCCGTAGAAGTCCCGTTAGACCAGGTTCTGATTGTGAAAGAGTTCCCCGATGTATTTCCTGATGAGTTACCTGAATTACCGCCAGAGCATGATATCGAGTTTTGCATCGGCTTTATCCTCGGCACGGGGCCTATTTATATACCGCCTTATCGGATGGCTCCGGCGAAGCTTAAAGAGCTTAAGGATCAGTTGCAAGATTTGCTTGATAATGAACTTATTTGTCCGAGTGTGTCGCCTTGGGGAGCTCATATCCTGTTCGTCAAGAAGAAGGACGGCAGTATGAGATTGTGCATTGATTATCGTCAATTGAATCGAGTTACGATGCAGAATAGGTATCATCTACCTCGCATTGACGATTTATTTGATCAGCTCCAGGGTGCGGGAGATTTTTCGAAGATTAACTTGCGGTCGGGTTATCATCAGTCGCGGATCTAGAATGATGACATTCCGAAGACTGCTTTTCGGACATACTATGGGCATTATGAGTTCCTGGTGATGTCATTCGGGCTTACTAATTCCCCAGCAGCGTTCATGGTTTGACGAACCGCATCTTTAGGCCATTTCTAGACCAGTTCCTTATTGTTTTCATAGACGACATTCTGGTGTACTCTAAGAGTCGAGAGGAGCATGAGCAGCACTTAAGGATTATATTGCAGACATTGAAAGAGCACCAGCTGTTTCCTAAATTCTTGAAGTGTGCTTTCTGGCTTGATAATATTGATTTCTTGGGTCATGTGGTTATGAGAGATAATATACGAGTGGACCCGAGGAAGATCGAGGCCTTTCCCAGACCTGTTTAAGTGATGGAGGTTCGCAGCTTCTTGGGCTGAGCCGATTATTACTGACGTTTTGTGCAGGATTTCTCTCGTATCACTTCACCGCTGACCGGATTGACCCGGAAGGGAGTTCCTGTTAGTTATATGTATCCCCTAGAGGCCATTACTATACATAGGATGTATATTGTAGTGGATGCTTGGACATATATAGGGAGGACTTTCTTGCTCGACATGATAGTATGCTATCTGGTTACTCTTTACCTTAACGTGTATACTGATTGTCCCTCTGTTACATGTTGGTAAAGCCCTTAGGATGTGTACTTGACTACCTGGACTATGATGCGGATCATACTAGTGGGGACATGGTAGTCCATAAGTACATCCTTCAAGGTCCCTAGTCGTGGGTATATCGAGACAGGGCATCGATATACCAGAGTAGACTAGCGTATACCTTCTCGACCCATACAGATGGGCGATGGATGATCCCATATCCATTGGTGTTTGACATCATAGATGATATACGGGTGCTCAGTGGAGACTGGGTACACTGGACGGACTCGCCGAGAACTCCCAGATGGTATTATACCTTACGTCAGATGGCAGTTCTCTGGTGACACTGGTACAGAGCAGTCTGTTGACCCGAGATCGTCATAGAGTCTTGTGTGATTCCTACTGTGCTTTGATTTCCATCTTACCACGTCCAAGAGGGCGTGCAAAACGGTGGTTTTTGGGTACAGTCCCGAATCACATGGAGGCAATGAGCGATAGGAGGGGATTCGTCTCTCCCGGTATAGGGAGTTGATGTTGCGCTGTGTTCGATTGGCTATAACCGGAAATCCCTGGCCAGGGTTGCTGAGATTTACTGGTAAGTGTTATCAGTAGTTTCTCGAACTGTTATAGACCTCATATCGACACGACTTATCAAGCTATTGGGGTCTGACGTTTACCACCCCTAGGCGAGATATGCGACATATCAGACGACGAGACCGGACTGTACGGTAAGTGTTACTGGTTGGATTCACAGGAGTGTGAGCGGGCTTGCTCGTCGATCTTCTGATCGCTCAATACCCGGGTGGCCGTTACGTTTAGAAGACCGCTTGCGGCTTGTGGGTGTTTGATATGATCATCATCTGCTGCCGGCGTATTGACGAGTCTTTAGAGTCCTACACAGAGGTTTTCTGGCTCAAGCGAAATGAAATAGGAGCGCATATGAGATATGTGCGGGACCGAGAATAATGCGTGTATGTGATACCGCATTCTATTCTCGCGATGAATGTATCGAATGGTTGTATGCGATATAACCTAGTTATCGAATCGAGGATTGATTCGATAAGCCGATACATTGGATATTAGTCGGTCATATGCGATATGACCGGATCGTTAAATCAAGTGTTGATTTAATGATTTAATGCATAATTATATATTTGATATATTACTTTGCATTAACTAGTATTGGTTCACTTTAAATGGTTTTTCTCACTTGTTTGTGCACATTGTATATGTGATATATTTTTGTGCACAAGTTTGTATCATGTTTGATGATGCATGCTAACTTTGGTTTGTGTAAAGATTAAACCATGGTTATATGAATGGTTAGGGTTTTGTTTTCTTATTCATTTATTTATTTATTTATTCTTTTTGAAAAATAATAAGCATAAAGAGAAAATGGTGGCTTTCTTTGTTTGTATATTGAAGCTTCATGAAGCTTTGAACAAGTCCACCATTTTTGTCTCATGCTTAACCCTAACCATTCCACTTAACCATGATTCATTCTCTACACTTGACCATGGTTAAATATATGATAAGTATTATTTTTCTTTTGAATTATGATTAACTTATCATATTATTATCATCTTCTTCTTCTTCTTCAAGGAAGAAAGCTTGCCTCCATCAATGGCAACTTAAGAAAAAGAGTGAGAAATCCAATTCTAAAGTGAACCCACCTCCTATTTCTTCATCCTCTACCTCTTGCCAAATAGTATAGGGTGTTTTCTTCACAAGTTTCATGACTTGGTGAAGTAGGAGCTTGATCTTGTGATGCCTCGACGTAGATCATCTTCGGCATCGTAGTCGATGACCTAGCCCGCCCATTTCTCCGATGAAGCCGACGCTAGAGCCCGGGATTCGATTTGGACAGCGAGGGGACTTCATCACGGAGCTATGGAGGTGGAGGACCAGATCTACAAAGGTTGTATTTTCCGTTTACTCATAGTTAAGTTGTTAACTAGTTATCGTTTTCGCCTAAAAATCTAGTTAATGATCCGTATTAGGGTTTCTCGGCACTTGTAAGATTTGAAATTGGCATGGTTGATGCCTTGTGAGACCTCATTTATGTGCCTAGGAACCCTACAGTGGTATCAGAGCCTAGCTAGAGCCTTAGGCGATGCGTTAACGAAGTTAAAACCCCGATCGAACCCAAACACGATGAAATACACCCCTCTTTGGTCCATTTTTAAAATCTGGGATTTTTCCAAATTAAAATACCTGAAAAATTCATCAGGGAAAGCTAAGAATTTTGGTGAAAAACGAGCCCCCAATTCCACAATTTGGCCGTGGAACCGCAGCGTTGACCCACTATTGGCGGCGGTTCCGCGGCAACACAATGGTATTAGGGACAATTCTTTTCACAGTAATTCCTTTCTCTGTGTTTACTATTTTATGGGTATTTTTAATCTGACATAAGTGTTGTGAATTTTGGGGTTTGTTTTATAATCGTTGATTCGATCGGGAATTTTAAATTCGTTATTGTTTTTCTGGGTAAATTTTCGAACATGTTAAAAAGTTTGACCGGATAGAAATACCCACGTTTTCCCCTGTCGGGAAATTTCCAAGTGTTGGATCTTTCCGTTGTTTAATAACGTTCTAAGTAGTGCAAGTAACGCGATGGACCCTCTAGAAGACAACAAACCTTAACTCGATTATGTGACCGTCTTGAACTGCCCTTTGAACCTTAGGGTTTGGAGTAGTACGGCGTGCCACATGTGAGGCGTTGGCTTGACCCTTCTACGGCTGGACCGTTGGTACTGAGGTATGAACTGGATGTTTTTAAACATATTTCATTTGTTGATTTGTTTCGGGAAAACTTGGGTGTTTGACTATTCGATCGGAAAGTTTAACATTTTCTGTTTATCCGGAAAGTGATACAATAATTGGAATTCACAAGTAGTTATGAGATAACTGAATGAATGTTATAAACATA
Organism: Agapanthus africanus; assembly: GCA_030015575.1. Lineage (NCBI taxonomy): Eukaryota > Viridiplantae > Streptophyta > Magnoliopsida > Asparagales > Amaryllidaceae > Agapanthus > Agapanthus africanus. The sequence goes on from JASDDO010000019.1 coordinate 441,352,168, forward strand.
GCAGTTTAGTCTCACTTGATCGGTTGCCACGGAATTTTGATGTGATCAAAAGTCCGTCGCAATCACGTAGCGTACGCGGATACTCACCGGGTAAACTTAATAGACAGCCTCACTCCATAGCCCCGACCAAGTGACTATAGGAGAACCCCATCGCCGAAAGCATCCATTCGGGTGCTCGCGGCAGCGGTGTTCCTCCTTGGTGCACTTCGTCGACGGCGTCGGGGGTGCGGCCGCCTACTAAAGTTTACGACGAGCATTCGATCATGATGTCGGGAATCTTGTTGAATTGCCCGACTTGACGTTGAAAAGAGTTTTCGATAATGAGACTAAAATGCGGGGTTTATAATTGTTAGGCATGCGATGTCTAAGTAATTCATTTGATTAGGCATGTGATGTCTAAGGAGGTTGTGGATTCCAACTGTTGTAGTTTTACACTTTCTTTTCTGTGACCGTAAGTGTAATGTGTGATATCGCCGGTTTCGTTGCTATATGTCAACGACAATTGGGATGCGCATATTTACTTACGTTGATGACATGTGATGTTATGTGTTGCTGGATATGTTATATTGGATCGTCGTGTTTGAATAGCCGGGGGTTTTTATGTGAGATGAGTGTTTTTCATTTTCATTCATGTAAAAACTTGTATGTAATATTCTTTTATTGGGGCACTTCCAGGTTGCGGAAGATGTCACCCTTTGTATATTATTTTCTTTTCCGCACTAGGATAGACCCAAGGAGGAGAGCACAAGTAACCGGATCTGGAGTCCAGTGGGAGACCAACTCGAGGAGTCGAGTCCGGGTCTCCTAACTCCAGAATTGGTAGGGTTGCTTGCCGCTCTCGTAGGGATCTAGGGGTGTGGGTTTGGCTATTCATCACGACCGTGGAATCCGTGTTTTATACTGGCTCGTATTGAAAACACGGACGTCCTAGTATAGCCAGTATTTCATATGATTCTTCTGCTGCGATATCTGTGATGTGATCATGTGATATGTTCTGTGATGGATATTTTATATAGTATATATGATATATTATATAGGCGTTACTTATGTTTTACACCCGCGCTAGCTCTGCCCCGCTCTGCCGTTAGTTACCTAACCTAACGGTGCACGAGGGGACATCGAGGCGAATGCGGATGGCATAAGTGTGTGTCGTATTTATCTGTGATGTTTAGGTACTTAAATGATGGGACTTCATTAATGTGATTAATGAAAGAAAAGAAACCTAAAGATGTTGTAGAATCGAATTTCAAAAATAAAACAGGTAGCTACAGTTCTTGCTTTGCACAGCGGTATATATGATATATCCTGCACCTTATTCGATAAGGAAAGGACCGAGATCCCTTCACAGGGAGTGACTCCTTTAGCAATAACTGGCAGATGCTACACACTCGGTTTGTCTTTTGATTGCTTTTAAGAGTTCTGCTTTGCACAGTGATATATATGATATATCCCGCACCTCATTCGACGAGGAAAGGACCGACGATCCCTTCACCGGGAATGACTCCTTTAGCAAAACTAGAAAAGCCTCAAAGACACTCCATTTCAAAATTCATTCAATCCTACAACGATATCAAGTTCATTACGCAATAGGTTTTCACAAAAACCTGTCGTAGCCCTCCGTCATTTCAGATAAGTACTAGTTAGTATTCGTGCTGCGGTAGTTTGGCCTCCGTCAAGGCGTAGTGTACGGTAGCTAACTAGTGCTTATCTGCTAGCATATGATGCAATTGGATTAGGGTATTCGTACAGCGTTGTTTGGCCTCCGTCAAGGGTCGTGCGGGTGGGTTTAATTCAATCAGGAAATGACGGGTTGAACTTGACTAGCGGACTATGGGTAGTTTGGCCTCCGTCAAGGTCATAGGACGCTAGGGGCAAAATATTATCGGGAATTTCAAGTGTTGAAATTTGCAATGAGGTTGCATACCTTCTATGAGATAGTTGGATCCCGATGCCCGCTGCGAGTAAGAGTTGCTCCTGGGAGAGTTTTACACATTACAATTAGCCGATCAAGTAGGTGTCTAGAAAGGTGTTAACGAGGTTACGCCTCTGGGAAAACGAGGTTTACATTAATTAGGTTCGTGCGAAAGCATGGGGGACCTCCCTCAAAGTACCGACACTGGCCTGGCTGAAAGATTGGCGAACTTGTAGTGTGTAATTAATCCCGGCTAGTCTTTCCTTTTAGGGTTTGAAGGAAGATTTGATAAAAAGCAGTGGGAGCCATCCTGATTAGATAAAATAATAACCAATCTATTCTTGCAAGAGCGCACGCTGAGTGTTTTCTTCTCTCTCTCCAGGTAGTGACCATATCACGCCTTAATCAAGATAATAATACGGAATATTGACCGAACCCGCTTGTTATACTGTGCTGGGGAACGTTGATCCCGCTCCAACTTATAATTGTTATAAGACAGAGCAGGAAATTGGGGATTACCAGAATTCCCGTGCCACCCAAACAAAGAAAGTGCATATGATGCATCTCCTTCGGGTGTGTTCATTATATAGAACTGTTTCTCAGTGTCCTTTACGTCCTGGGTATATGATACCAGATCAGGATCCCGCATATGTAATTTGTTACATGGGCTACAGATAGGTAAAGAACTGAGAATGGGTGATAAGTTTCATGAGGCAGAAAACGGGGCAAGTGTTGCGGCCAAGTCTGTTGGTCACTGTCACCCTTTATTACCAATACATTGATTCTGAACGAATGTTATTAGATACCGAACCTGATATACAAAATCATATCAATCTCTTTATTAGTAAAGAAAAGATATAATTTTGTATTGTTGGATAATGTTTTGAACATTTCCTATATCAAAAGTTGATCGGTTCAGGCACGTTATCTAAAAGCATTAATGTTCTAGAACAAACTACAGTTCTTTAGTATACGGAACACACACAAAAGGAAGAGTTCAGAAATGAACGAATCCTTCTTGAGGCATTGTAGACTAGGTCATATCAATGTGACCCGACTAGCTGAAGTTACATGTAGATGCATATTTAAATCAGTTTGATTCTACATCTTGTGAAACTTGCCAGTCATGTCACAAAGATATAATGACACCAGCTCTGTTTATTGGAAACAGAGAAAAGAGTTAGTAAACTCTTGGGATGATACATGTTGATGTATGTAGGTCCCCTGTCTACACATGCCAAGACCGGTTCTTTATACTTCATTGCATTCTCTGATAATCTCTCAAGATTCAGTCATATGTTCCTGTTGAAACACAAGACCGAACCTTTTGAGATATTCACAGAATGTAAGTTAGAAGTAGAGAACCAATACGGGTATAAGTATTATGTCCTTTGATGAGATCAAGGAGGAGAATACTTGTGCATAGAATTCCTGGACTATTCTAAACGAGAATGAGATTCTCTCTCAGCATTACTCCTTCGTATACACCATAGCACGATGGTATATCGGGGCGGAGCAATCACACACTATATGATAAGGTGTGCTCTATGACGAGTACTACTGAGTTACCTATTTCCTTTTGGGAGTTATGCACTTGAGAAGCTGCATACCTATTGAAAAGGGTTCGAATCAAATCAGTTGCCTACCACTCCATATGAGATATGGTATGGGAAGAGCCCATGTCTTAAGCTAGTTAAGATTTGGGGTTGTCCGGCCTATGTCTAAAAGCAAAATCCGGACAACCTCGAGGCAAGGTCTGTTATATAGAACTGGAAAAGTTCAAGCTATACAAACTACAGCAGATGATTTGGTAGAACCAAAGAATTCAGTAGATTACCAACGAACCTCAGCCTCTCCGCCGATCTAGTAGGGTTCCACACTCACCTGAGAGATACTTCGGTTACTCTATGACAGTGGGAGCGAGGATTGCATATGAGATGATGACCCAACTAGTTTCGAGCAGGCCATCGAGAGTAGGGACTCTGTAAGAATGGCTGGATGCTTAGTGATCTGAGATGGAATCCATGTACACCAACAAATTATGGACTTTGGTTGCTATATCTGAAGGGTTAAATCCCCATCAGGAGCAAGTATATCTTGAGAAGATTACTTGGTGCACATGTAAAAGTTAAGACTTTCAAAGCAAGACTTGTTAAAGGTTTTCGTCATTGACCAGGCATGGATAATGATGAAACCTTTTTCCAGTGGCTATGCTTAAGTCTATCCAGATCCTACTTGCCACGGCTACATACCATGACTACGATATCTGGTGGTTAGGTGTCATGACAGCTTTTCTAAATGATGTTTTAGAAGAGAGCGTCTATAAGTACACAGCCAAAGGGCCTCGTAGACAGTGGGAGCAGCGGAAACGTGTGCAAGATGTTTTATGTGATAAAACAGGCATCGCGGAGTTGGAACATCTATTTTGATGTAGTAGTCAAACAGTTTGACATCATCAAAATGGTAGATGAACCTTGTATATACAAAAAGGTAGTAGGGAGTATGGTGATGATCCTCGTAGAGTACGTGGATGACATACTCTTGATAGGGAAGGAGTTTCCTATGCTACGCTCGATCAATCTCCGCTTATCACAATGATTCTCCATAAAGGATCAAAGTGATACCTCCAAAATCCTGGGTTTTGGATCTATGAGATAGATCTAATTGGATGTTAGGATACTCACTAGCAGTAGTGAGATGGTATTAATCGATCCTGGGGAAAATCACTGGAAGTGTTCCAGGGTAATAAGGACGACTGAATTCAGTCACAGGCATTGTCTTTACCCTCAGTAAAGGGACGGTATGTTAGAAGAGTTCCAAGATAGATACCGTGGCTAACTAGACGATAAAGGCAGGATACATCGCTACTTAACATGCTACTAAAGAGGCTGTTTGGGTGTATATTGGTTCATAAGATGAACTACGTTCCTACCATTGTAAGACAATGGAGTTGTGGCTTATGACAAGGAACGCCGGTCCCATCAGTGATCCAGACATATTCTAAGGCAGTGTCACCTTATCATGGAGATGGTTGATCTCCAGGGTGATCGAGGTTAGGAGAGCAGACTCATAGGATAACACGGCGGATCCACTCACGAAGGCCTATTCCCAGAGAGAGACTTTTATGGGATGGTTGAGTATGAGATACTACAACCACTGCTACAGATGGCCCTAGTGCAAGTGGGAGATTGTTAGTTATATGTATGCCCTAGAGGCCATTACTATACATAGGATGTATATTGTAGTGGATGCTTGGACATATATAGGGAGGACTTTCTTGCTCGACATGATAGTATGCTATCTGGTTACTCTTTACCGTAACGTGTATACTGATTGTCTCTCTGTTACATGTTGGTAAAGCCCTTAGGATGTGTACTTGACTACCTGGACTATGATGCGGATCATACTAGTGGGGACATGGTAGTCAATAAGTACATCCTTCAAGGTCCCTAATCGTGGGTATATCGAGACAGGGCATCGATATACCAGACTAGACTAGCGTATACCTTCTCGACCCATACAGATGGGCGATGGATGATCCCATATCCATTGGTGTTTGACATCAGAGATGATATACGGGTGCTCAGTGGAGACTGGGTACACTGGACGGACTCGCCGAGAACTCCCAGATGGTATTATACCTTACGTCATATGGCAGTTCTCTGGTGACACTGGTACAGAGCAGTCTGTTGACCTGAGATCGTCATAGAGTCTTGTGTGATTCCCACTGTGCTTTGATTTCCATCTTACCACGTCCAAGAGGGCGTGCAAAACGGTGGTTTTTGGGTACAATCCCGAATCACATGGAGGCAATGAGCGATAGGAGGGGATTCGTCTCTCCCGGTATAGGGAGTTGATGTTGCGCTGTGTTCTATTGGCTATAATCGGAAATCCCTGGCCAGGGTTGCTGAGATTTACTGGTAAGTGTTATCAGTAGTTTCTCGAACTGTTATAGACCTCATATCGACACGACTTATCGAGCTATTGGGGTCTGACGTTTACCACCCCTAGGCGAGATATGCGACATATCACATGACGAGACCGGACTGTACGGTAAGTGTTACTGGTTGGATTCACAGGAGTGTGAGCGGGCTTGCTCGTCGATCTTCTGATCGATCAATACCCGGGTGGCCGTTACGTTTAGAAGACCGCTTGCGGCTTGTGGGTGTTTGATACGATCATCATCTGCTGCCGGCGTATTGACGAGTCTTTAGAGTCCTACACAGAGGTTTCCTGGCTCAAGCGAAACGAAATAGGAGCGCATATGAGATATGTGCGGGACCGAGAATAATGCGTGTATGTGATACCGCATTCTATTCTCATGATGAATGTATCGAATGGTTGTATGCGATATAACCTAGTTATCGAATCGAGGATTGATTCGATAAGCCGATACATTGGATATTAGTCGATCATATGCGATATGACCGGATCGTTAAATCAAGTGTTGATTTAATGATTTAATTCATAATTATATATTTGATATATTACTTTGCATTAACTAGTATTGGTTCACTTTAAATGGTTTTTCTCACTTGTTTGTGCACATTGTATATGTGATATATTTTTGTGCACAAGTTTGTATCATGTTTGATGATGCATGCTAACTTGGGTTTGTGTAAAGATTAAACCATGGTTATATGAATGGTTAGGTTTTTGTTTTCTTATTCATTTATTTATTTATTTATTCTTTTTGGAAAATAATAAGCATAAAGAGAAAATGGTGGCTTTCTTTGTTTGTATATTGAAGCTTCATGAAGCTTTGAACAAGTCCACCATTTTTGTCTCATGCTTAACCCTAACCATTCCACTTAACCTGATTCATTCTCTACACTTGACCATGGTTAAATATATGATAAGTATTATTTTTCTTTTGAATTATGATTAACTTATCATATTATTATCATCTTCTTCTTCTTCTTCAAGGAAGAAAGCTTGCCTCCATCAATGGCAACTTAAGAAAAAGAGTGAGAAATCCAATTCTAAAGTGAACCCACCTCCTATTTCTTCATCCTCTACCTCTTGCCAAGTAGTATAGGGTGTTTTCTTCATAAGTTTCATGACTTGGTGAAGTGGGAGCTTGATCTTGCGATGCCTCGACGTAGATCATCTTCGGTATCGTAGTCGATGACCTAGCCCGCCCATTTCTCCGATGAAGCCGACGCTAGAGCCTGGGATTCGATTTGGACAGTGAGGGGACTTCATCACGGAGCTATGGAGGTGGAGGACCGGATCTACAAAGGTTGTATTTTCCGTTTACTCATAGTTAAGTTGTTAACTAGTTATCGTTTTCGCCTAAAAATCTAGTTAACGATCCGTATTAGGGTTTCTCGGCACTTGTAAAATTTGAAATTGGCATGGTTGATGCCTTGTGAGACCTCATTAGTGTGCCTAGGAACCCTACAGTTCCATTTCTTTGGACCGAGGTATGTGAGCAGAGTTTTCAGCAATTGACTCGTTTGATGACTGCATCAGTCTTATCTTTGCCTTCAGGGTCAGGCGACTATGTTGTCTATTATGATGCTTCTCAAGTGGGTCTAGGTTGCGTGTTGATACAGCATGGCAGGTTCGTCGCTTATGCTTCTTGGCAGTTGAAGAAGCACGAGCAAAACTATCCCACTCACGACTTAAAGATGGCCGCGGTGGTCTTTGCGCTCAAGATTTGAAGACACTACTTGTACGGGGAGTCGTGTCAGATCTTTACGGACCACAAAAACATAAAGTACATCTTCCAGCAGCGGGACCTGAATTTAAGGCAGCGTCGTTGGATGGAGCTCGTGAAGAACTGACTGCGAAATCCTTTATCACCCGGGCAAGGCGAATGTTGTAGCTGATGTTTTGAGTTGGAGGCCCGGTGGTAATCTGTCCTATTTGAGCGCGGTTCAGAGATAGTCTTCTACAGATTGGTATATCTTATGCGACAGCAGAGTACAGTTCAAGTTCACTTCCACCGGGGGACAGCTTGCTCATGTCCGTGCCCGTCCACTTCTACTTGATCGCATCCGGGAGACACAGTCCAACGATGCTCATTTGTCTAAGATTATAGAGCAGGTTCGGCAGGGTAGAGATTCAGAGTTTGTGATTGATGACCAGGGAGTTCTACGATTTGGGACTCATCTATGCATACCAGATTCCGAGGGGCTGAGACGCGAGATCTTAGAGAAGGCGCATCAGTCAGCATACAGCGTTCATCCGGGTTCCACCAAGATGTATCGTGACTTAAGAGATATCTACTAGTGGGAAGGAATGAAAAAAGATGTTGCAGATTTCATTTCGAGATGACTGAGTTGCCAGCAAATCAGGGCTGAGCATCAGAGGCCGGCAGGAGAGTTATAGCCTTTGCCCATTCCGGAGTGGAAATGGGAGCAGATATCTATGGATATCATCGTGGGTCTACCTAGGTCCAGTCGAGGGAATGACTTTATTTAGGTGATTGTAGATCGGTTGACGAAAATGGCTCACTTCCTTCCAGTGAAGACCACTTTTGGATTTGCTCGGTATGCTCAGATTTATATTGACGAGATTGTGCGACTACACAGCGTTCCGACTTGCATTGTTTCCGATAGAGGCATCCAGTTCACCAGCCGTCTCTGGTAGAAACTTCAGGACGGCTTGGGCACCCGATTGAGTTTCAGTACAGCTTTCTATCCGCAGAACGATGGTCAGTCAGAACGGACTATATAGACTCTCGAGGATATGCTCCGAGTGTGCGTACAAGATTTCGGTGGCAGTTGGGATCATCGCTTACCCTTGATAGAGTTCTCCTACAATAACAGCTTTCAGGAGACGATTCAGTTGGCTCCTTTCGAGGCCTTGTATGGGAGAAAGTGTCGATCACCAGTTTGTTGGACAGAGCTCAGCGAGAGTAGGATTTTGGGACCGCAGCTAGTGCAGGATACTAGAGAGAAGATCTAGTTGATTCAGGACAGGATGAGAGCGGTCCAGAGCAGGAAGAAGTCTTATGCCGATCGTCATCGTCACAGACTTGAGTTCGCCGTGGGTGATCATGTTTTCTTACGGGTCTCGCCGATGAAGGGCGTGATGAGGTTCGGAAAGAAAGGGAAGCTTAGTCCCAGATATGTGAGTCCTTTTGAGATTCTCGAGCGAGTCAGTACCGTTACCTATCGTTTGGTACTTCCATCCAATTTTCCAAATATTCGCACCGTATTTCATGTATCGATGCTTCCTAAATACCTTCATGGCCCTTCTCACGGGAGTCAGCATCAGACGATCCAGCTGGAGCGCGATCTTTCTTTCCCCGAGCAGCCGGTAGTCGTCCTGGACCGGCAGGTGAAGAAATTACGGTCAAAGGTTTTACCATCCATGAAGGTTCTTTGGCGTGGCCCGAATTGCAAAGAGATCACCTGGGAAGCCGAGGGCATGATATGGGAGAAATATCCCCATCTCTTCGAAGGTACGCGTAGTTAGATTTTAAATTTGGGGACCGAATTTCTTTAAGAGAGGGAGGGAAGATTGCAACGTTTTAAAAATCGTTTAGGATAATTATAGATTAATTAGTAGTGTAACATGTGTTATCCATAAAACCTAGTTAATAATTATTTTCCACATTGACATAAATATACTTATTTACTTATATAATTACTTATTAATTATGTATTTAATTAGTTATTTATTTAATTACTTGTTTAATTAATTATTTCCTTATTTATAAATTATTAAAAATTATTTTAACATGCACATACACACTAATCTAGTGTTAATCATAGGTTAGTATAGCTTAATACAAGTTATTGTAACCATGACACATTTTGCTTATGGTTAAGTCTTTTTTTAACATGGATGGTTCTAGATTTTTAAGAGAAAGGAAAATAAAAATGGAAAATGAGAGGCATGGTGCATTTATCAGGAGAGGGGGAGTCATCGCTTGAGCTCACTCTCATTATCTAGATATTTTTCTTCATCTTTTCTTCTCTTCTTTTTCTTCTCCAACTCCTTAGCTTAAATCTCTCTGTACCTCACCTAAAGCCCTAACCAAATCAACACAAATCCTTCACTAAACCATTCCAAAATCCTAATCCAAACCTCTTCAAGGGTTTCCTTCAAGCAAGTTTCTTCTCTTGGTGGCAAATCTTATCAAGTTATGGTCTCTTTCTAATCTTTTGAGGTATGAAACCAAGTCTTAACTTGTATTGGTAATACTTTGCTTTATTTATTCTTAATTAGGTTTTAGGGAAGTGTTTAAAGCAAGTTTAGAGTTTTAAACAGAGTGTTAGGTCAAGTTTAAAGTTTTAATGACTCATTAGGGTGGTTAAGAGTAGTTTAGTTAGCCTTGTTAATGTACCAAATTGCACTAAAACACCATAATGTTTCAAATAAGTGTTTAAATACCGTTTTTAGTTGAGATTAGTGTTCATATATGATCTGCTGTTAACCCTGTAGTTGCAGAAGAAAGTTGCAATTACTGTGAGATAGATATTAGACTAGGAGTTCACCCTTAAAACACAAGCCCCCAACCCTAAACTGAGGCCGCAGATTTAATGATTCCGGACGCAATTAGACTAGGAGTTCACCCTTAAAACACGAGCCGCTAACCCTAAACTGAGGCCATAGATTTAATGATTCTGGCCGCAAATTGCGGCCAGATGAGGGAGCTGGGTACTGGGGTTTTGTGGGGAGCTCTCTGCTATATATTTTAAGCCTCTGGTGTGTGCAATTTTCTCTAGTTGCACCCTATCAAAATCTAGAACAATTTTACCTAAAATTAAGCATTTTGTTAATGTACGATACGGACATTTCTATTCTAGTTTTGGCGTTTTCTGTGGAAAACAGCCCCTAGGGGTGGTCTTAGACGTTGTTGCACACGTTTAGCGCATCTAGTTTACACATGTCTAACTTATGGGGGATAGTTCTTTCGTATTGTTTTGATTTCGCGTTATATCAGATTTCTAGCCTCATGTGCTAAGTTTGTACGATTCTAGAATCAGTTGCGGAGACGTCGGACGCGACTAGGATAGGGAAGGCGGTGGTCAGATTCGATTAGCCGAGGCATTCCAGTGAGTAGATTTAAACATCTCTTGGGGAATCATTTGGATGGCGTAAAGCACCCGATAGTTAGGATCTATTTACAAATCTTGTATTCATATGCTTATACCATAACCATATTGCATACGCATCATCATGCGCATTGATATTATCACCCTAGGACACTTGCACCATTACCAATGGTTCATGCCGTACGTGCACTATTCTGTATGTACACACACGCCATTGGTAATTGCTATGTCACATACACTATAGAAATTACTTGATAACTTGCATGCTTGCATGTGCATTATTGTAACATATAATCTTCAAGTCATTCATCTAGTCGCATCATATTGATATCATGGACATTCGCCATCATCGATATATTCATGTATTATGATTTTCTTGGAGATTTCCGTTTTTCATGAGATTTCTGGATTTAGGAAACCACAAGTGGATTTTATAAACTTATGATCATTTCAAAAAGGAAAAATGTGGTTTCTCATCATATGATGTATGGTGTCCGCCATGAGTTTTCTCGGTTCTTGAGCCACGTATATATATACCCGATTCGAGGAGAGAGGAGGCACCGTCTATGGGTACATGGTGGACCCGGTAAGGTACCCGGGGCAAGAAGATCATATAGAGAGACGTTGTGCCTGGAAGAGGAGCATTACCTACCGGTGATTATTGGCCTGGAGGATACCGACCGGAGTCGTATGATTCAGATGGATTGAGGGATGATCTGAGAGACGGAACCTGAGATATTGAGATATTGAGTGTCGATGCTTGACACGGGATTTTGCTATTTCCATTGATGATACTTTGGTTTTACCATACAAAAAATCTACTAAGATAAAACTCGGTTTTTCTCACATCAGATGTACCCAGATTTCATGCTTGATCATTTATTCATGTCGCATTCATACTAGTGAATCGCATCATGGTTTATACATAGGTTTTGACGCATTTGCGTTCATGCTTATGATTGTCTCATTAGATGTTATTTACTACTCACGAGTTGGTAACTCATCCCCGTTGTGCCACAGTGTCTTGCGGGACCGACCCGTCAGCATTGTCGCGGCAGGCACACTGCTTCTATTTCTGCTTTTGCTTTGCTTCAACTTTTGGGCGCGATACTTGTAGGTGGGTTATGAGGATATTCTTTTGTCTTCCACCATGTATATCTACTTTTGTATCAAGTATACTCCATCTACCACTTGTTTATTTATCCTAGAGACGAGACTGTGAGACTTGTATTATTTTGGTATGTGGTGTCGAGCTCGTGTAAGTCGAATTTACGTTTCTTGTGGGAAATGTTTGCTATTTCTTCTCTTTTATTGTTTTCGCACTATTATTATATATATTCTTGCTTGTGTTTGTGTTCTGCCAATTTGGCGAAGTGCTAGCTTCCACTTGGGGATGCCTTTTATCATTGCTTATGTTTATTCATATTATGTATCAGTTTGGGACCAGTTTTACAAAGGATATGCTGCCAAAATTTTTATAAAACTTGAGCCATTAAAAGATTTTTTGATGTAACTCTTGCAATGTTTAAGTTAACCTTTTTAAACAAGTAATTATCACTCTATTTTTATTTCATGGTTTAGATTTCTGGGATTTTGGCTTACTTAAATTACGTTACGCCTCTAGACATTGCGTGATTTAAGTGTCAGTCACGTTCCACACTTGGGTCGTGACACCAAGTCACAAAGTTCAAGACAAGACAACAAGTTTGTATCTTTAATACAACGAAATAAAACTAACAAATCCCGAATAAGTTTGCATACTGGAAAAAAAAGCTAAAGGTAAAACTAGTAATCCACCTAGAATGAAAGCCGAGTGTGGTCCTTCTCGGTCGGCTTAATCTCCTCTGTCACTAAGCCACCTGACGAACATTCCTAAAGAAAGAAAGAAAACAAGGAATGTCCGTCAGCAAACTTGCGCTCGGTAAGTCCCCAATAAAGTATGATAATAAATTAAGATGATATAATGGCAAATATAAGAACTGATATGATATGTCAAGTAAGCATGGAAAACTACATAAGCATGATAGTTTCATATAAGCATGGCAGTTTAGTATAAGAATGGTGTCGGTTAACATAAGCATATCATAAGTATAACTGATGAACATGAAATGGCTGGCAATATGGTCTAAAGAGGTCACTACAAGGGTAACCAAATCTATCGTCAGTTCGAGTGTAAGCGTCAACCACCGCAGGAGTATTCTCAATACGTAAGGCTATCGTTCAAAGGTAAGGAAATACAGGCCTGAATCAACAGTTAGTAATAGGACTCTAACCGCCGCAGGAGTATTCACAGACCCAAAGCTATCATTCATGAGCAGGGAAACACGGACCTGATTCAAGAGTTAGTACTCAAAGAGTCATGTGTTAGTAATAGGACTCCTGAGATTCCGTTGATCGAATTCACAATCCAAACTACCCCAACACCCTATGTATTTTAAATTATGAATAATGATATAAGTCTTACATTAATCCATGAATACAGTAAGGTTTATAAGTTCAAGTCGAGTTCAAGTGTTCATGTAAACATGTATTCATGGTTCGGGTAAGGTTCATGTCAAACATATAATATTTAACCATGTCATCATGTACAAGCAACAATTTAGAGATCAAGAAACAAGGTTACACATATTCAATGGTATGAAATGAGACAAGTACAATATTCCAGTAATGATCAAGAACAATATTGTAAAGAAGTGTTGTGAACCACCAATTACTCAAGTCAATTGAATTCAGAGATTAACAAGAAATATAGCCCTAGATGTTATACAAATGTGAGTTCAAGTATTGCTTAATTAGGACTACTAGTTTAGGAGATATATCCATTTTTGTATCGTCGCGCAAAACAGATAAGAATTTGTCCAGCACCGTCGCACATTTTACACTGTTTAAGTTAATTTCTGTAGGTTTTTAGGTTTCAAAAATTATTAGAAAATTATAGGTCTTTTGGTCTACTTATCCAAACAACTAAGTTCCGCGTGATTTGGATTCATGAAGCTCTACTTATGGTCATATTAATATCAGGGTTTAAAACAGAAATTCTAATTTCTAGACAGCAACTATGGGTTATCTTGCAGGGTATATAACGGGTTATTCTATGCGTTTCTGAGTCACCATTTCTATAGGAAGTTATAGATCTATCAATTATGCATCTATACATCTAAAATTTGTCACGAACCAATATCGGGAGCTCGAGTTATATCATATTTAAAAACAGGGTGTGAATCAGGACAGATTTTGTCTTGATTCATCACATAATTTTATAACGCAGATTTCTATAATTTACGTCGGTTTTCAGAAAATCATTAAAACTAAGAAAATCTAGATTTTTGATCTAAATATCCAAAACACTTGAGTTTGCTCAAAATGGACCCCGGTAGATGGAGTTATGCGTCTTCAAATGTGGTCGATAAAAACAGTTTTCTGATTTTAAAAACAGTGACTAAAACGACGTAAAATCCTAAACCGTTATTCGATCTGATCTAAAATTTTTATAGCGAGTATAAAAAATCTATCTATTGCTATGCCTAGTTTCCGTAGAATCTCAGGTTACGAGGAATTAATTATTAACTTGTTTCGAAGACGTATTGGTGTCTAAAAGAGTTAGTTTTTCGACATGTATGCAACATAAGAAAAGACTTTAGATTCCTAAGGTAAACGATATGGCAACACACTCATGTCATTCCTACAACAGTAAGTCAAAATATGAGTTAAAATATATGAGATACATACGAGGATCGATCATAATCTTATCCTGAACCAACAAGCAAATACAAAGGTCCTTTTAAATAAAATAATCTTCTTTTGTTTTATTTAATAAAAAAAACTTCGTGGACCGTTCATGCTTCCTATATTCATGAAAATTCAACAAAACTATCTAATAAACAAAAATCGCAATATTCACTTGACAATGATATCAATCACATAGGCAAGCATTTCAACTATACACCCATATATTTTTATACTAACATTTTAATTTATAAACAGAAACACTTTAACATGGAATTTACCGACATCACAAGTTTGACTTGAATGAGGCATGATAAGGAGGTCAAGATTCGAATAGTGTGAGAGAGAAAAGGGGAAAGGGGCTTACACACGGTGTGGGTCGGTATAACAACCGGCTCACTGTTTCAATTCTAGCGGACAGTAGAGAATTTCGACGAACTTGAGGCTTCAAGAATAAAAGGGGGAAGATAACCATATAAAGTGTGATATTATGGTCATCATAATTCTAATTGATTATATATTCATAACCATTTTCATTGATTTTGGGAGTTTAAAAGAAGAGAAAATAAAATGTCGTTCGTAGGTTATGAAAGGTTTTAAAAAAAATAAAATAGATAAAAAATAATTGCAAGTTTCAAGATTCAAACATGTGGGTTATGGACTAGCAATGCAATGACTTAATCAATGAGATACAAGTTTACTACTGCACATAATTAAATAAAAACATATATATACAGAGTTTTAAAAGAGAATAATTTAAAAGATAAACGGAATAAATCATTTTCTTATACTAATTTTTTTTCTTTTAATAAAACAAATTCTTTTTTCAAAATTTTCCTTTCAAAACAAAATCGAATAAATTCTTTATATTAAAAGAAATCAAAATAAATCTTTCAAAACCATTTCTTTTTACAAAACGAATCATTTCGAAGCAAATATATTTTATTTATTAAAAATAATTACAGTGAAAATATAGTCGTTACACCCACCACCACTCAGCTAAGTCGAATACCTCAAAAGAGGCACCTGCCCATACTTCAAATAGCATTGGGCCCCACTTCGGGTATTTGCCCATGCTGAAAAAGAATAGAAGGCTCGGGTCCTCAAAAGAGAAGTGCCCACCTACGCTTTGTTCAATACCAATTTGATATTAAAACCTCCATCAATTTGAACCATTACACAAATCATCAATGTTCAAGTCTTTAAGAACTTGATTCTCTCTTTGTACAATTTGATTTAAATATATTGTATCCAAAACCAATATAACATGATATTTTATTGAAATAGATTTTATGTTGTCTCCATTTGCAATGTGATCTCCTCCTTTCTGTGATGTTATTAAAGTGACATAACAAGATAGCCTATCCAGGTTCGAACCTGAGACAATAGGGTATAATTAACTATAATTACTTGCATTTATGGGAAGTCATAGACCCAGAACCTTTCGTTTATGTTGGCTATAGTGCCATCAAGGCAATTATCATAATCGCAGGCAGGTGATTATGATGATTAAGGGAGGACCAATACGGATAGAACAGTCTTACTCAAAATGATAGTATGCTATCTGGTTTGTCTTTATCACCATGTACATGCATTATGTGGTATTACATATCACTATTACATGTTGATAGAGCCTATAGGATTCTTGCTTGACTACTAGCATTATGATGGCGATCATATATGTGGGTGTTGGGTGGTCTATAAGCACATCCTTAAATGTCCCTAGCCGAGAGAGTATCGAGACTCGGCATTAATACTCAGGAGTAGACTAGTGTGTACTTATCGAGACCCCAAAGAAGGGCGGTGGCCGGTCTCACAAACCATTAGTGTCAGTTAGTCACCTAAGATAGTATACAGATGCTCATTGGGTTATGAGTACACTGGACGGACTCACCGGGAACATGCTAGTTAGTATTATACAAATTGTCAGATAGCGGTTCCTAGGTGACATGTATACAGGTTAGTATATCGATCTAAGATCGTCATTTGTCTCGTTTGAGTTCCCACCGTGCTTTGATTACTACCCTACCATGGCTTAAAGGAGTCGTGCAAACATATTTTAGTTGGGTACAGTCCCGAGCCACATGGAAGCAGTGAGCGGATCGTCAAGGATTCGTCTCTCCCGGTGTTGAGGGTTGATGTCGCGCAGTGTACGGGTAGCCATCACCAGAAATCCTTGGCCAAGGTAGTCGAGAATTACTGATTTGGATCGGTAGTTTCTCAGGTGGTGATGGGCTTCATACCGACATGAAATGTCGCGTTATTAGGGGTCTGACTTTATCACTGTTCACATCATAATATTGCAATTCATACGCCCCATTTTTGTGCAATTTATAAGTAAACAGGTGCTTTTGACGATCGTTTGTTACATGATACAGGATACAGACTTTTGAAGCAAATACAGTGAAAAAGACAAAGATGATACAGGAAATGGACTCTTGACCAACCAGCACACGGATCCTACTCAAGCCGAGACGAACGTCAAGAGAAACGGTCAAAAAGATCCTTACAAGGTTCACTGAGAATCTGGAGAATACTAGAAAGCCCAACAGAGAAAAGAATAGTAAAAAAAGAGAGCCCAAGAGAAGAGCAACAAAGCACAGAAAGCTGGTGGGCCAATCCCACCATATGGCCGCGGATCCGCGGCCAAAGGCATGTCTTTGCCGCGGAACCGCGGCCATATGGTGCCCGTGTCGGCACCGACTTCTTGTGTCGGTGTGTCGTTTTATGTGTTGGGATTTTTAGGGGGTAAATCAGTAAATTCATGTCTACGAGAGTCTGTAACCCTAGCTTCACTAGTTACTTATAAATTGTAATCTAGATCTAAAAAATTGTTTGCCTCTTTATATTCAATAAAAGTGAGATTTGTTGGAGGAATCAAGAGCATCATCTTCTTCTTGTAAGTCTTTAATTTTATTTAATTCCTGCATTAGTATAATTGTTCTACTTGCCCTAGTAATCATTTAATTGCTAGTTAGCTAATTTTTAATCTGTCGTAAGGTAACTATTTAAAACATAAAACATAAAAATGATTCTTACTCATAAATCCCTAATGTGCGAGTAAAATTCTCGCTCGTTAGGGTTAGGAAAAAGGGAGTGAGTGAGAGACGGATGTCTCTCACCTCTTTCAATGTCAACTTATTTTTAAACGAAACCTTCATGCACACATATACGATCCGCCCCCTACGGCACCCTACCTATAAGGTAACGGTGTTCCGTAGTATAAAAGGCCGGACTTATATGATGTCCATGAAGCTCACATCAATGAATAAGAAAAGACGGACAAGGATCTAGAGGAAGAAACTTTGTTTCTTCCCGATCATCCTAATCCCTTTTCCTATTGATTGTTGTGATTTTTCCTAAAAGCTTAAATCACGGCATTGAAAGAGGTGAACATATTGATCTCAACACACCTACCTTCGACCTAACCCTAATGAGTTCTTTCTCATCACATAAATTCGTCTTAAACCCAATCGATAAAAATCAAACAACGATTTGAATCAACTCGTTATAACACAAAATCAGAAACTAACACATCCCTGCGGATCGACCCGTATTCACCGGCTAGCTGCGAAGCGACGCCGTTTCTGATTACGGTAAACTACAAATTTTTGGATTAATCAAATGGCGCCGTTGCCGGGGATGGCGTAATTTTCTCTTTTTGTATGATTTCGGGTTGATATAAAATTTGAAAATTATAAAAATCTGAAAATACAAAATACAAAAAAAAAATACTCTTTTCATTATCTTTATCTGTTTGAAGGGTTTCCCGTTTGAATCTTGCAGGAACGACAAGGAATTTTGGATCTGGAGTTTTACAGAAGGTGAAAACAGAAAAGAGAACATAAAAACAGAGAGTACTTAAAAGCCCAGAACAGTAAAAAATTTTACAGAGCCCGATCCCTTTATCAGACCGCGGAACCGCGGCCAAGGAGCACCCAAGACCGCGGAAACGCGGCCATCTGTTGGACTCACTGCTTGAATTTTGCTAGGGTTAGTTATCTCTTTCTCTCCCCTCTGAAACCTCCATATATCTACTGTAAACTTTTCTCCAGGGTTCTTTGCGTAAAAAAGTCTTTCTCCCCCCTTCTAAATAACAGATTTCTGCAGGTTTCTTTGCGCCGCGCTAAAAAAAAAATTGATTGCAAGTGAATTGTTGTTTTGCATATTTTAATCGGACTTAAGGGGCTATTTGACCAAATTCAGATTGGGTGGGGATTTCATCACCCTTCCCAGGACCCCAGAAAACACCTAAAGCATTTTGCATCGACCATCTTTAATTAAAAAAGATTAGACTCAGACCTAAGGACAGCGAGCTCAATAGGAAAAGGACTAGGGTAGGCATCGGCCGTTTATCCTAACCGACATTGCGGTGTCTAGGCTAGTGGTTATTAATTAGGCCCACTGTAGTGGTGGTTCCTTCCCACTTACCTGGCCGTATTTGTCCGTGAAGAGGCGGTTTGAGGTCTATTTCTAGCCCTAGTTAGGAGCTGTCTAGTAGACCTAGGCGACCCTAGATCTAGGCCTGATTGTGCATGTGTGGTTGATACAGTTGTGTCACGAGTCCATTTTCAAAAACCTCCTCGCAAAACTCAAAAATAAAAAGAGAAAAAAAATATATAAAGAAAATCTTTTAAAAACTTGCAACTTGCCGCTAAAGAAAACTTGCACCTCACTTCCACCACTTCTTCTCACTGACGTTATCTTACCCCCACCTTCTGTTTTTCTTTTTTTTTTTTTGACTGCACTACCCTTTAGTGTATGTCATTTTGTACTAGGGATACTAACGCCCGATTAGTCCGCGTTTCGTTGGTACCGACCAACGAACCCTTCGACGAACCCTTCGACGAACCCTTCGTCGATCTTCCGTCCACTTCCTTACCTCCACATTCAAATTCTTCTTTCGAAGGTATGTCGGGATTCAACCCCAACGATACCTTACCGACGAAAATGATTCCACCTCCGCCAGGTGCGAATAACCCGAATATACCGCCTGTTGTAGCGCCCGCACGAGTTGCGCTCCAGGATCTCTTCTACCCCGTTCGCACTTCTTTACCCACTTGTCTTTCACCCCCACCGGCAAATGGGGACAATTTTGAGATTAAACCACATTTCATCAATATGCTGCCGAAATTTCACGGTTTGGAAACTGAAGACGCTTATATCTTTATTAATAAATTCCAAAATGTGTGCGCTATGATGAAAATGACCCAATTGAGTGATGACGCTATAAGGCTAAGGGTCATTCCTTTCACCTTATGTGACCTAGCCGAGAAGTGGCTATATAGCACCGCGTCACATTCCATAAGAAATTGGGACGAGTTTGTGAAGGCTTTTCTGAAAAAGTTCTATCCTCACCATAAAACTGCCAGAATTCGAAATGAAATAATTCAATTTTCACAACTTCCTTCCGAACCATTCTGGAAGTGCTTCGAGAGATTTAAGGACCTACTAGTTCAATGCCCTCACCATGGGATAGAAAGTTGGCAACTTTGCCAAACATTATACGAGGGATTGAACTCAGCAACGAAGCAGTTGCTAGAAACCATCTGTCAAGGTCATTTTCTCTCTAAGTCTAATGATGAGGCGTGGCAGTTTCTCGAGGATCTTAGTGAGCAGACAATACAGTGGGAGAGCACTCAAGATCTTGGATTTGGAGTGGAATTAGGGTTCTTGAATCTTCATTAGTTAAATAATTCCCTCTTTCATCATCTTCTTCCACAAGTCTAGTGACAAGGCTTGTGCGAAACCCTAACCCTAATTCCACTCCAAATCCAAGATCTTGAGTACCAAATCAAGCAAGAAGCCTTCAACCTTTTAGGAGCCGAGCCGATCTTCAATCGGGCAAGTGATCCAAGCCGATCCGCGATCCACGGAGACGAGCGAAGCCAAGTCGACGATCAAGTTCTTCCTCTTGTAGTTCTTGAGCGAATGTAACTAAATTGTTGATATAAATAAAAGGTGAAATTCTTGAATCTTGCTTTCTTTTAATTCTTGCATCATGATTAGATCTCAATTTGTAATTGTTGCTCTTGTTGTGATGTTTGAGTAAAACTCCGCTCGTAAAGGAGTCGAGACGATTGTAGAATGATGATGTAACAAATCTTAATACGATTTTTAAGTCCTACGAGTTTTGTAAACCCTAGCAAGTTCAAGAATCGATGACCTAGTTTCGTTGCGATGCTTTCTTGATTGTGATCGCTCGAAATTAGGGATCTACGATCGTTTCTTGAATTTGATAGAGGCTAGAATATGAATGATATCAATGAAAGAACAAGAGATAAGATGAAACCCTAGTTTCACAAGAAATCTCTAATTCTCATCGATCATCATCGATCTAGTATCAATTCATCGAAGGATAAGAATACGTAATTGTAAGATTACATCACATCTATAGATCCGATCGATTCCTACGAGCCTCATTTCGATTCTTGAGATTTGGTTTGGAAAAATCAACAAACTATCAATTCTTGATTCTATCTTTTAATGCTTTCTTAGATCTAGGTTTTTCTCTTTCTTGAACTTTAAATACAAATCTTGAATTGTTTTGTTTTCTTTCTTTAAAGTTTCAACTCACCTAAATCGAAAGACGAACGATTACACTTTCCCTGTGGACGATCCGCACTCACATACTAACTACAATCCGACACCGTAGTTGATTGCGGTCAATTAATTTTTGATTGTGATTTCTTTACAATTTCATACTACACATCAAGAATTCTATTCAATCATCCCCTCATAGTCGAACACCATATACACTTAATGGATGATGCCAGGCCAGCACGAGATCCACAAAGGCGCCTCAACCCCATCATGAAAGAGGCGGTTAAGAAGGAAATTGTCAAATGTCTGGATAGCGGTATCATTTACCCTATCTCGGATAGCCAATGGGTTAGCCCAATCCACGTCGTGCCCAAGAAATCGGGCATTACGGTCATTGCAAACGAGGCAAATGAGTTGATTCCCACTCGCACCCAAACTGGGTGGCGAGTCTGCATAGACTATAGGAAACTCAATGCCGCTACAAGGAAAGACCACTTTCCTTTACCTTTCATTGACCAAATGCTCGAGCGATTGGCAGGGCACGAATTCTATTGCTTTCTCGATGGCTATTCCGGTTACAATCAAGTCCCCATCGCCAAAGAGGACCAAGACAAGACAACCTTTACTTGTCCCTTTGGCACCTTTGCTTATCGTCGCATGCCCTTCGGGTTATGCAATGCGCCCGCTACATTTCAGCGGTGTATGATGGGAATCTTTTCAGACATGGTCAAAAAGTTCTTGGAGATTTTTATGGACGATTTCTCCATCTTTGGTGACTCCTTCGACGAGTGTTTACGCCATCTTGACGCTGTTCTTACCCGCTGCAGGGATAAGAACCTAACATTAAATTGGGAGAAGTGCTATTTCATGGTACGAGAGGGCATTGTTTTAGGACATGTTATCTCGCAAAACGGCATCGAGGTAGACAGGGCTAAAATCGAAGTTATTTCTAACCTACCTCCCCCAAAATGCGTCAAAGATATTAGAGCCTTCCTTGGCCACGCCGGTTTCTACAGACGATTTATTAAGGACTTTAGCAAGATTGCTAGACCCTTGACTCTCTTACTGGCCAAGGACACGACCTTCGCTTTTGACTCCACATGCACTGAAGCATTTGAGTCTTTAAAACATTCACTCATCACTGCACCCATCCTCTCATCTCCCGACTGGACGCACCCTTTTGAAATCATGTGCGACGCATCAGACTTTGCAATTGGCGCTGTTCTTGGACAGCACATTAATAAGATGCCGCACGTGATTTATTATGCTAGCCGAACACTAAATGAGGCCCAACTTAATTACACAACAACAGAGAAAGAATTTTTAGCTGTTGTGTTTGCACTCGAGAAATTTCGGCCTTATTTAATCGGCTCTCCAGTCGTTGTTTATACTGATCATTCGGCTCTTCGCCACCTCTTTGCGAAGAAGGATGCTAAGTCTAGGCTAATACGTTGGATCCTTTTATTACAAGAATTTGACCTTGTCATTAAGGACAAAAAGGGATGTGAAAACGTAGTAGCTGATCACCTATCACGACTTCCTTCTTCGCCCACGCTCGATCTTCCAATCTCTGACGTTTTTCCCGACGAGCAGCTCTTGACCGTTTCTTGCGAACCATGGTTTGCCGATATTGTAAATTATTTAGCCACCGGCCTGATTCCTAATGATTGGTCGAAACAGGATAAGCTTCGATTTTTGTCCCAAGTAAAGCATTTTTACTGGGACGAACCCTATCTTTTCAAATACTGTTCCGACCAAATCATTCGTCGGTGTGTGCCCGAGAGTGAGGTCAAGAGCGTGCTGTCTTTCTGCCACGATCAAGCATGTGGCGGGCACTTTGGCCCAAAGAAGACAGCCGAAAAAGTTTTGCAGTGTGGTTTCTATTGGCCACGACTCTTCAAGGATGCATTTGAATACTGCAAAACTTGCTCCCGGTGCCAACATTTGGGCTGATTTCGCGGAGAAACGAAATGCCACTCCAACCCATTTTGGTAGTGGACATTTTTTATGTTTGGGGTATAGATTTTATGGGACCATTTCCTAACTCTTTTGGAAATGTGTATATTCTGTTGGCGGTTGACTACGTTTCTAAGTGGGTCGAGGCTGTGCCCAGTCGAACGAACGATAATAAAGTTGTCGTTCGATTCCTTAAAGAACACATATTTTCTCGATTCGGGCACCCTCGTGCGATTATAAGTGATAATGGTTCTCATTTCTGCAATAGGACTTTTGAGTCCTTGATGCGTAAATACGCTATCACCCACAAATTGTCAACGCCATATCACCCCCAAACATGTGGGCAAGCCGAGGTTTCAAATCGGCATATAAAGCAAATTTTGGAGAAAACGGTTTCTAAAAACCGTAAGGATTGGTCGCTTAAATTGATAGATGCACTATGGGCTTTCCGTACTGCATATAAAACCGATCTGGGTATGTCTCCATATCGGCTTGTGTACGGGAAGGCTTGCCACCTCCCAGTGGAGATCGAGCACAAAGCTTTCTGGGCTATAAAAGAGCTAAATTTGTCTTTAGGAGATGCGGGCAGCAACAGAAAGCTGCAACTGAATGAGTTGGAGGAGCTAAGGGATGAGGCATATGACAATGCCATAACTGCTAAAAACCGAGCCAAGGTGTTCCACGATAAACACCTTTTACGAAAGACTTTTGAACCTGGTCAACAGGTTCTACTTTATGACACTCGGTTACATTTTCATCCTGGTAAGCTCAGGTCCAGATGGAGAGGACCTTTTGTAGTCCGCACCGTTTATCCGCACGGTGCGGTTGATCTTGAGAACCCTGAAGACGGTACCTTATTTAAGGTAAATGGGCATCGACTAAAACCGTTCTTCACTGCGGATCCTTCGGAGGAGCTCCTGTTCTTGCAGGAGCCGATTTACACTGATTGATTTTCCTCCGCTTTCACCCCCAAACTTTGTTTTCCAGTGACACTATTTCAGATAAGTTTGGGGGTGTGTGTATCATTTGTATGTATATTTCCAAATACCATAAAAATAAAAAGAAAAATGAAAATATAAAATAATAAAAAACTATATAAAAAAAAGGGGGGGTTTAATATTTTTGGACCAAATTGCAAATTTGCAGATTACAAGCTGTTTTTACAAATAAAACCCTCATCTTATAGGGTGTTTTGTGTAAATAACCCTTTCTTTCCCCCTATATAATGGAACCCGAGCCCCCCTGCCATCACACCCTAAATATTTCATCTTCAGCAAACCCTAGCCGCCACCTCCTGTCTCCTGCAGAAAATTTTCGCCGCAACTCCGCCAGAGCGCCGCGCATCCGCCGCTCCCGCCGCCTCCCACCGCTGATCCGCCGCCGTCTCGACTCTTCTCCCCCTGAAATTTTCAGGGGAGGTACATATTCTTGTTTCCTCTCTGTTATTACATATACTTCACTGTAGAAATTTAAAATGGCCCACAAAATGCAGTACGAGAGAGATTTCTCACCGGTGTTTGCACACGAGATCTATGGATCATACTTCCCACACGAAATTGCACAGAGGGGATGGAATTTCCTCCTCTATAACCATGGATCTGCATTTGCTGTCCCTAGCTTAGTTACCCAATTTTATGAGTCAATGGAAGAAAATAGCCTAGAAAACCTAGGTTATATTAAACTGATTTGGGGAAGTAATGAAATTCGCATTGATAGGGATATGATACACGAGGTGACACTAATACCACATGTACCGGCACACGAACAACCCCTTCGCTTTGAAGATTATATTCCTTTAATGGGTAATGACTGTGCACGAGAACCGCGCAAGGGGATCCAAGCACGGACCCTCTTCGCAAATGTTTTAACTGTGTGCCGGTGGGCACAAAACAATATTTTTGGAAGTTCTCACAACACAACCTTTTTCACCCCTTCCTTACAAGTCGTTCATACTTTAATGACGAAAAACCGTAGATTCGACATGTGCACAGTTTTGCTATACTCCATAGGTTCGGGTAAAAGAGGTAGTGTATATCCATGTCCCATGCTCGTGACCCAACTCTGCCGTTATTTCCTTCCAGCCGAGGAATTTGACTCTTATTTGACAGACGGTACCATAGTTCGACCACTCTTAGAGGGCATCTCGTCGTCTTACTCTAGACTGACGGATATTTGGACACGGACAGAGCCGGGAGAAAACATACCTGCACACACCCCCAGCTCGAGCTCGACGTCGAGCGGGGAAGAGTTAACTCCCCAAGAACATGCGCGATTAATGAGAAGAACAGTGAGGAGATTAGACTCTTTGAGGGATGAGTTTCGGGCAACGGCACGAGAACACGACCGTCGGTTGACGGAGATTGAGAGGGGGATACAAACACTGTTGGCTAGGGGGGAAAGATCACGTTCACGCTCACGAGCACGACGTGGGGCCGGGCAGTGAGGGCACTGCTTTGTTCAAGTTTGGGGGTGTTAGAGGGTGATGTACATAGTTATCTTCGCATTGCATATTGTATATATTTTTTTTGTTTGTTTTTCCTTTTGCATATTTAATTTCTACATTGCATCTTTATATAAAAATCATAAAAATTTGAAAAATTTGAAAAATACAAAAAAAAAATTAGAAAACTGAAAAACCCATAAAAATTGAGAAAATTTCAAAAAAATTATAAAAATTATTGTATTCAATTTTGGTTAGTTGACTTGAGTTGATAAAAAGGTTAACTAGTTGGGAAAAACTAGATCTTAGACATAGTAAATTTAAAACCCTAAAAATAACCTTGCTTAAAGTTTAACGGTAGAAAGTGTATGTCTTTGTAGGTTATTTAGGAATAGGCAAATTTTGGGTTCACTTCGTGGGTTAAGTCGAAACGAGGGAAGAGTATTAATGCTCTTATTAAAATATAAGTTCGAAAGATAGTTCCTAGCTTGAGTTTAGATTCTGAAAACATGTACCCTACAAAATGCACAATCACGCACCTTGAAACTTGGATTAGTAGAAGAGACCTTGAACTACTCCTGTCTAAAGTCCTTAGCACAATGAAAGAAAAAAAAATGGATGAATATTTTTGGATTAATCAATCACCCCCTAGACTCAATATGTGATGCTCTTAGACGAACAGACCGGACTGTACGGATATTGTCATGGACAGGCTCAGTAGGGGATCGGATGAGTTTGCTTGTCGGCCTTCCTTTCGCTCAATACCTGAGTAGCCATTACGTATAGCTAGTGCTGCTGACGTGCTTGTGGTTAAACCCACTGCCAGCGTATTGACGAGTTTTTAGAGTCCTACACAGAGGATTTCCCTGCTTCGGGCGAAACGATGTAGAGGCCATATAGTTTTACGGCATGGTTTGATCATATACGTGCAGTTGTGTACGTATCATGATTCGAACGGATAATACTAGTGGGCTTTGGTTTAAGCCAGATTTTGGTATTATATTGTTGGATTATTTTTGTCTCTTTGTATTCGTATTTTGTTGGAATATGGATACGGGTATGTATATATGGATGAGGGGTATTCTTGTAATTTATTGCAAGATTGCTTCTAGAAGATTACACCTCATTTGAGTTTTAAACCATTTAGGATTAAATGGTTAATGAGATGGAGGATGAGTTGTATTTGGCTTTATATCAAGCATGGCTTTGTGGTGACTCATGGGGTGACTCATGGGTGACTCATGGGGTGACTCATCTAGTTACTCATGATTCACTATTGAAGCATGCTTGATATTTGTTTGTTTTATGAGATATTTTGGTGAGCTTGATTCTTTTCTTAATCTCACAACACTTACCCATTTTCTTGAGTTGCTTCATGCTTCACACTCTCATCTCCTCATGCTTCTTCTTCTTCTACCTCCACCCTAAAAGTCTCATGTGTTGAGAAACCTAGGGTGTTTAGAGGGACATATTAATCCATCATTAGACTCTACATCCTCAAGGTTATCTAGTTTAGCGAACTAGGTACCCTAGTTACCTCGGCTATGAGGTAGGAGCTCGAACTATATATCCTCAGGTGGATCATCTTCGATGGAGGGAGACCGGAGATCAAGCTTGATCAAGGAGGCCACTAGGAGCTTAGGAAGATGATTAAAGACTGAAGGACACGGGTCATTCAGTATAACCATTCTAAACTCCTCTTTGTTAGTTAGCTAGTTTAGGTTTTATGGTTCGTTTATGGCGGGTTTCGTTAGCGTCAAGTTTTAAACGCCGGTTTATGTTCCGCACCGGCCGCATTTGATGGCCAGGGCACCGGCGTAATCCAACATGGTATCAGAGCCAACCCATAAACCCATACTAGCTAGTTTTCACAAGGTTAAAATCTCAATCGACAAATTTTTCCGAATCGTATTTTCATATTAACATGCTTGCTGTCGAATTTAAAATTTGTTCAAAAAAAATTTTGGGTATCTTAAAAATATATGCAGGCAAAACTAGAGATAATAAAAAAATTTGGGCACCTAACTCCAAAATTCAGCCGCGGAACCCAAGCTAAATGGCACGTTTTGCCGAGGAACCACGACACCTTTTTTGCTATAGTGTCCCAATTTTTTTCTGGGGCTCTAGTTCATGGAAATATGATTTTTGGGATATTTTTGGTTTTGTCCAGATTTGTTTGAGTGTTGGTTTTGCATTTGGGGGCCAATTTGGAAAAGTTTAGTCGATCGAAATTTTAATTGTGCGTCTTTCAGTGCATACATTACTATATGCGATCATGAATGTCATTAGAGCGGTATAACTTGTCTAACTGCTATATGTTCTTTTAGACAAATTTGCGAACATGACATTCACATTGATATTCTGTGTTGTGTTGAGGTTGTGGTTGGATTTTCGTGGTGGATAGCCAGTGGTGCAATGGTAGCAGAACAATTCAGATTCATTTGTATATTTGATATTGTGGGGAGAACGTCCGACATTTGGACTGCCGTCTTTACCAGTTTGTATATTCTTTTATTGGGACACGACTGGGTTGAGGTCGATGTCACCATTGTATATACTTTTCTTTTCCGTACAAGGATTACCCCGCGATGGAGTGTTCGAATAGCCAGATTCTAGAAGGCAACGGGCCTGCATCTTATGGCGTTGAGACAAAGGGGGCCTCACTCTAGAATTGGTGGGCTATTCGCCGCACTCGTAGGGGGTACAGGTTGACCCACGGAGGGGTGTTCAAGTTATCGAATTTCGTGAAATGCTGGGTGGCCCATTCACTTTGTTGATTGGGGTTGCCTCTGAAATTGTTTTTTACCACCACCACTTGGTTTTACAAGCATCAATCATGCCATTTTTAAAAATTTTGGGGTGCTAATTAACACTTAACAAGATCATTAGCTAGATGATTAGGGTTTAACTATGATACCAAAGAAAACTAAGTTAAGAGAATATGGTTACAACCTTTGTAGACCATGTCCTTCTCTTCTTAAGCTCCGGGTTGTAATCCACGTGACTCCACTAGGCTCCTCTTCGAGTTTGAACGAACCTCCTCTGTGATCTTCGCGCCAAAGACAATCCATCCAAAGTCCCTCTAGCTCAAGCTATCTCTTTACTAAATAATCTTTAGTGAAGGAAACACACTATACTTGATTGCCAATCAAGTGTAGGATGGTGAAGTAGAGGTGTTGGTTTACTCACTAATTGGTTCAAAACTCCATGGTTCACATCACATGTGAGGGGTTGGAGTTTTGAGGCATGAAGAAGAGGAAGAAGAAGACGAGAGGAAGTTAGAGAGCAACATAAGAAAAAATAACTCAAGTGATGAAAATGGCTCAACCTTGGCTCAATCATTCAAGCATGGAATTATTTGCAATAATAAATTGCAACCATGCTTGAATAGTGTGTCAAGACTAATATAAAAATGATAAAGCCCATGCTACACACCATGCTCCCATTTTTCCACCTTTTATTCTATTTTCCAAAAATAGCATTTCATGCCATGCTTCATAAAATATATATATATATATATATATATATATATATATATATATATATATATATTATGAAGAATAATTAGTGAACTAATAATATTAGTTAATATATAATATATATCAAAATTATTAAATCAACACTTGATTTGATAATCTAGTTATATCACATATAACCGACTAATATCATTTATCTGTATATCACATTATCAAATCAACACTTGATTTGAAAATCCGGTTATATCACATATAACCTAACTGATAACAAATAACTGCCAGATTAGAATACGGTATCACATACTCGTATTCAATCAGGCCCCTCCGAATATATCAACATATGTGCCCTATTTCGTTTCGCTTGAACTAGGAAACTTCTGTGTGGGACTCTAAAGACTCGTCAATACGCCAGCAGTAGGTGATGATCACATCAGTCGCCCATAAGCCGTCAGCGGTACTAGCTGGACATAACGGCTACCCTGGTATTGAGCAATTAGAAGATCAATAAGCAAGCTTGTCCAAAATCTCATGAAGCCTATAAGTAACCCTACCGTACGGTCCGGTCTCTCCGTCTGATATGTCGCATATCATGTCTAGGGGTTGAATCCTCAAACCCCAGTAACGTAATAAGTCATGCCAATGTTTGATCTATAACGGTTCGAGAGACTACTAGTAACTCTTACCAGTAAATCTCATCAGCAGCCATGGCCAGGGACTTCCAGTTATAGCCAATCGAACATAGCGCAACATCAACCCTAATACCGGGAGAGACGAAACCCCTCTTATCGCTCACTGCCTCCATATGAGTCGGGACTATACCCAAAATCCACCTGTTTGCACGACTCCTTTGAGCCGTGGTAGGGAGGAAATCAAATCACAGTGGGAGCCATACAAGACTCTATGACAATCTCAGATCTATGACTAAACTGTACCAGTGTCACCAGAGAACTGCTATCTGACGATAAGTATATTACCAACTAGGAGTTCTCGGCGAGTCCTGTTCGGTGTACCCATTCTCTAATGAGCACCTATGTACAATCTTTGATGGCACACACCAATGGTTGTAAGATCAACCATAGCCCCATACAGGGTCAAGAAACGTACACACTAGTCTACTCTGGAATATCGATGCCATGTCTCGATATCCCCTCGACTAGAAACTGTTAAAGGATGTACTTTTGGACCACCCTGGCCCCACTAGTATGATCTGCATCATAGTCTTGGTAGTTAAGTATATATCCTATGGGATTTATCAACATGTGAGAGATAGACAGTATAATAATAGCAGTCTACATGTTAAGATAAAGACAACCAGATAGCATACTATCATGTCGAGCAAGAAATTCCTCTATATATATGTCCAAACATCCACTATATCATACAATAATAGCCTCTAGAGCATACATATTCCTAACAATCTTCACCTTGCACTAAGGCCAGTTGTTGTAGTATCTCATACCTAACATCCCAAAAAGTCTCTCGATAAGCATCTGGGGAGGGCCTTGGTGAGTGGATCCGCTGTGTTATCCTCTGTGTCTACTCTCCTGACCATGATCTCCCGGAGATCAACTATCTCCCTGATCAGGTGATACCGCCTAAGAATATGTCTGGATGACTGATGGGAGTAGGGTTCCTAGGCCAAAGCTGCTGGGTTCCATAGCACCGCCACAAGGTTTCGAGAGGCATCGACCATGCCGTTTTCAAATATTTGGCATGCTAAAGAACCTTAACCTAGAATCTTAACTAGAGAATTCGAAGAAACACGCATGTAAACATCTTTACATCTAAGTGAATAAGGAATACAACCTTTGTAGACCGGTCCTTCACTTCAAAAGTTCCGTGTAGTAGTCCCTCCGCTCCAAGTAGTGATCTTCCGGACTCTAGTAAGGCTCCACAAGGTGAAATGAACAAGCTTGCTTGAAGTCTTCGAAGCCGAAGATGATCTACGTCGAGGAGACACTAACTCAAGCTATCTCTTCACTAATTAGGAATTAGTGAAGCAAACAATCTAAACTAAATGGCTAATCTAGTGTAGGTTGGTGAAGTAGGAATTTTGCTCACTTTAGATTTGTTTTTCTCACTAATTTTCTTCGCTTCCTCAAAACCTAGTGAGCTCTTGGAGATAAAGAAGAAGATGAAGTGGAGAATAGAATGAATAAATCCATGAGTGAGAATAGTAACCATGGATGAGATAATATCTCATACTAACTCATGTAGAGACTTAACCATGGCTTAAGGTAATGGTTGGGTTAATAAATATCTCAAATAAAACAAAATTAGTGGACTAAGTCAATGGTTCTACAAGCTTCCACTAAGCTCAAACCATGTGACTAATTTTTAACTAATTTTGATTTACTTTAAATAAATAAAACCCTTCATTATGATAAGCATGGTGTGAGTCTCATACACCCAAATTGCAAGCAACAAGCATGACACAATAATATATATCACATATATATTAAGTGTACACAAGTGAGAAAAAGAAATGCTTAAGTAAGCTAATATTAGTTAATATAAATTAATATATCAAATATATAATGATACATTAAATTATTAAATCAACACTTGATTTAATAATCGGGCTATATCATATATAACCGACTAATATCATTTGTATCAACTTTTCGAATCAACGCTTGATTCGATAACCCGGCTATATCACATATAACCAACCGATATCACATATCGCGAGATTAGAATACGGTATCACATACACGCATTAATCTCGGTCCCGCACATATCACATATGTACTCCTACTTCGTTTCGCCTGAGCCAGGAAACCTCTGTATAGGACTCTAAAGACTCGTCAATACGCCGGCAGTGGGTGATGATCATATCAGTCACCCAAAAGCCGTCAGCGGTACTAGCTGGAGGTAACGGCTGCCCGGGTATTGAGCGATCAGAAGATCAACAACCAAGCCTGCTCATACTCCTGTGAATCCAATAAGTAACACTACCGTACAGTCCGGTCTCTTCGTCTATGTCGCATATCCAGCCTGGGGGTGGTAAACATCAGAACCCAATAACTTGATAAGTCATGCCGATATAAGGCCCATAACTATTCGAGAAACTAATGATAACACTTACCAATAAATCTCAGCAACCCTGGCCAGGGATTTCCTGTTATGGCCAATCGCGCATAGCGCAACATCAACCCCCAATACCGGGAGAGACGAAATCCCCTCCTATCGCTCATTGCCTCCATATGACTCGGGACTGTATCCAAAAACCACCGTTTTGCACGTTCTCTTGAACATGGTAAGGTGGAAATCAAAGCACAATAGGAATCACATAAGACTCTATGACGATCTCGGGTCTACAGACTAACCTATACCAGTGTCACCAGAGAAATTCTATCTGACGTGGGGTATAATACCAACTAGGAGTTCTCGGTGAGTCATGTTCAGTGTACCCAGTCTCCACTGAGCACCCGTATACAATCTTTGATGTCAAACACCAATGGATGCGGGATCATCTATCGCCCATCATATAGGTCAAGAAACATATACGCTAGTCTACTCTGGAATATCGATGCCCCGTATCGATACTCTCACGACTAGGAACAATTGAAGGATGTACTTACCGACTACTCTTGCCCCACTAGTATGATCTGCATCATAATCTCGGTAGTCAAGTACTCATCCTAAGGGTTTTATCAACATGTAATAGAGAGACAATAGGTATACATGTCAAGATAAAGAGCAACCAGATAGCATACTATCATGTCGAGCAAGAAATTCCTCCCTATATATGTCCAAGCATCCACTATAATATACATCATATGTACAATAATGGCCTTTCGGGCATACATATAACATACAATCTCCCACTTGCACTAAGGCTATTTGTTGTATTATCTCATACTCAACGTCCCTTAAAAGTCTCTCTAGGGAAAGGCCTCTATGAGTGGATCCACCGTGTTATCCTTCGCGTCAACTCTCCTTACCTCGATCCCTTGGAGATCAACCATTTCCCTGATCAGGTGATACTGCCTCAGAATATGTCTGGATCGCTGATAGGACCGGAGTTCCTAGGACAAAGCCACAACTCCATTGTTGTCACAATAACAGTTATTGGACGCTCAATGGTAGGAACCATGTTCATCTCATGAACAAAAAATATCCAGAAAGCCACTTTGGCAACATCGTTGGTAGCGATATATTCAGCCTTTATCGTCTAGTTTGCCACGGTATATAGCTTGGAATTCTTCCAACATACCGTCCCTCCACTGAGGGTAAAGACAAATCCTGAGATTGACTTTAGTCAACCTTATCACTCTGGAAGCACGAATCGATAAAGGACTCCCACTGGAGTTCACCGTTACCAAACACTAAGAATATTTCTTCAGTGCTTCTTAAGTACTTAAGAATGTTCTTCACAGCTATCCAGTGATTCTTCCAAGATCCGATTGATTCCTAATCACTACACCTAGTGAGTTTGCTACATCTGGTCTGGTACATAACATCGCATACATGATAGAGCCTGGTGCCGAAGCATAGGGTATCCTTTGAACACGAGCTCTCTCTAAATCGGTCTTGGGAGATATCTTTTTTGAGAGAGTGATTCTTGAGTAAGTGGGCGAACCACCACGGTTAGAATCTTCCATACTAAACCCCTTTAGTATGGTGTTAATGCACCTGGATTTGGGACACTCCCAACATCCACATAGATCTATCTCTATAGATCTTAATCCTCAAGATGTAGTAGGTATCACCCAGATCTTCCATGGTGAATCCTCATGATAAGAGGAGCTTGACCGAGTGTAGCATAGGAAACCCATTTCCTATTAAGAGTGTGTCATCTACGTACAATACGAGGAAAACAACCTTACTCTCTACAACCTTCTTATATATTCAAGGTTCATCTACCTTTTTTATGAAGTCAAACTCTTTGACTGCCACATCAAAACAGATGTTCCAACTCCGCGATGCATGCTTTAATCCTGATGGACTTAAGCATAGGCACTGGAGAAAAGGTTTCATCATAATCCACACCTGGTTATTAATGAAAACCTCTTACTACAAGTCTATCTTCGAAAGTCTCAACTTTTCCATCTACACCAAGAATCTTCTAAAGATCCACTTGTTCTAGATGGGTTTTACCCCTTTAGGTGCAACTTACAAAGTCATACTTTGTTGGTGTATATAGATTCCATCTCAGATCACATAGCATCCAGCTATTTCACAGAGTCCCCACTTGTGATGGCCAACCTGAACCTAGTTGGGTCTTCATCTACCATGATGCAATCCTCGCTCCCACTGTCATCGAGAAAACCGTAGTATCTCTCAGGCGAATGAGGAACTCTACCATATTCGCGGAGAGGCTGAGGTTCGTTAGAGACTATTGAATCCTTTGGTTTTACCAAATCATCAGCTGTTAGTTTGTCTAGCTGGAACTCCTTCCAGTTCTACCTCATGACCACAAATTTCTTCCATAAGAAATTCATTTTCTAAAAAGGTGGCATGCTGAGAAGAAGAACAACTTTTGCTCCTCAGTGTGGTAGAAGATATACCCTCGCAAATGTTTGGGATATCCAAAAAACTTACAGAACTGACCTTGCCTCGAGTTTGTCCGGATTTTGCCTTTCAACATAGGCCGGACAGCCCATATCTTAACTGGTTTAGGACATGGTCTCTTCTAATTCCATATCTCATATGGAGTGGTAGGTACAGATTTGGATGGAACCCCATTCAATAGGTATGCAGTTTCTCAAGTGCATAACTCCAAAAGAAAACAGGCAACTCAGCAGTACTCAACATA
Organism: Agapanthus africanus; assembly: GCA_030015575.1. NCBI lineage: Eukaryota > Viridiplantae > Streptophyta > Magnoliopsida > Asparagales > Amaryllidaceae > Agapanthus > Agapanthus africanus. The sequence continues at coordinate 441,386,996 of JASDDO010000019.1, forward strand.
GAGCGTACCATATCTAATTGGGTGCGATACCTCCACCCCGATACACTGTAGTTTTGTGGCGTATACGGAGGAGTAAGCTGATAGAGAATCCTGTTCTCTTTTAAATAATCCAGGAACTCCGTGCTCCAGTATTCTCCTCCCCGATCACATCGAAGGACTTTAATACTTTTACCTGTCTGGTTCTCAACTTCAATCTTATATTCCTTGAATTTCTTAAAAGTTTCAAACTGGTGTTTCAACAGGAACATATGTCCGAATCTTGAGAGATGGTCAGTGAATATAATGAAGTACGAGGAACCAACCCTGGCATTTGTAAATATAGGACCGTATACATCACCATGTATCAGTCCCTAGAGTTCAGTAACTTTTTCTCTATTTCCAGTAAACGGAGTATTGGTCATTTTACCTTTGAGACAAGACTGTAAAGTATTATAAGATGAAAATTCGAACGGATTCAAATATTCATCCTTATGTAACTTAGCTAGTCATGTCACATTGATATGACCTAGTCTGCAATGCTACAAGAAGGATTTGTTCATTTCTGAACTACTCCTCTTGTGTGAGTTCTATATAGTTTGAACCATGGTTTGATTTAGAACGTATATGCCATTACATAACGTGCATGATCCAATCAACTCTTGATTAAGGAAAATTTTCACAACATTATCCTGCAATACAAAATTATATCCTTCTTTAACTTAATAAAGAAACTGATGTAATGTTGTATATCACGTTCGGTATGTAATACATTTGTTCAAAATCGATGTATTTACCACTTGGTAATACAAGGTGATATTTGCCAATTCATTTGGCTGCAACAATTGCACCATTCTGTACACTTAGAGACATATCACCCAATCCCAGTTCTCTACCTTTCTGTAGCCCATGTAACAGATTACATATGTGGGATCATGATCAGGTATCTCATACCTAGGATGTAGAGGATACTGAGAAACAGTTCTCGGTAACGAACACACCCGAAGAATATGCATCAACATGCTCTTTATTCTATTGGGTGGCATGGGAATCCCGGTATTCCCCTATTTCCTGCTCAGACTTATAACAATTATAAGGTAGAGCGGAACCAACGTTCCCCAGCTCAGCATAATAAGCAGCTTCAGTCAATACATCCATATTTTTTATCTTGATTATGCCTTGTTACGGTCACTACCAGGAGAGAGAAAAAGAAGAAAACACTCGCGTTTGCTCTTGCAATATTAGATTGGTTATTATTTTATCTAATCAGGATGGCTCCCACTGTTTTTCATCAAATCTTCCTTTAACCCTAAAAGGTAAGACTAGCCGGGATTAATTACACCCTACAAGTTCGCCAATCTTTCGGCCAGGCCAGTATCGGTTCTTTGAGGGAGGTTCCTCGTGCTTTCGCATGGACCTAATTAAAATAAACCTCATTTTTCCAGGGGCGTAACCCCGTTAACACCTTTCTAGACACCTACTTTGATCGGCTAATTGTAATGTGCAAAACTCTCTCAGGAGTAACTCTTACTCGCAGTGGGTATCGGGATCCAACTATCTCATAAAAGGTACGCAATCTCATTGCAAATTTCAACACTTGAAATTCCCAATAATATTTTGGCCTTAGCATCCTATGACCTTGACGAAGGCCAACAAACCATTGGCTGCTAGTCAAGTTCATCCCATACATTTCATGATTGAATTAAACCCACCCGCACGATCCTTGACCGAGGCCAACAAATTCGCACGACTACCATAATCTAATCGCATCATACGTTGCAGATAAGCACTAGTTAGCTACCGCACACTATACCTTGATGGAGGCCAACAAACGTAGCACAAATACTGAGTAGTACTTATCTGAAATGTCGGAGGGCTACGACAGGTTTTTAAGAAAATCTTTTGCGTAATGAACTTGATATCGTTGTAGAAACAAGTGATTTTTGAAAAGGAGTTTTTTTAGGCTTTTGCTAGTTTCGATAAAGAGGTCACTCCCAGTGAAAGGATCTCGGCTCTTTCCTCATCGAATGAGGCGCTGGATATTCATGAATACCACTATGCAAAGCAAGAACTAGAGAAGCAATTAAAAGACAAAACCGAGTGGGGTGTAGCATCTGGTAGCTTTTTGCTAAAGAGGTCACTCCCGGTGAAGGGATCTCGGCTCTTTCCTCATCGAATAAGGTGCTGGATATTCTACAAGGAATACCGCTATGCAAAGCAAAAACTAGAGCTACCCTTTTTGAAAATTTGATTCTACAACATCTTGGGTTTCTTTATTTTTCATTAATTTTATTAATGAAGTCCCATCAATTATGCTTCCTAAGCATCACAGAAGAAATGAAAATAGAATGTACGCTTATGCCATCCGCATTCGCCACAGTGTCCCATTATGCACTGTTAGGTTACTTAACTAACGACATAGCGAGGCGGAACTAGCGCGGGTGCAAAACATAAGCAACGTTTATTATATATCATATATATAATAACAATATTCGTCTCATCATATAAAGTGATCATATCACAGAATATCAGCAGCAGAAGTCCACATATGAAATATTGGATATACTAAGAATTCTGTGTTTTAAATTAAGTCGGCAAAAAAAACGGATTCCACGGCCGTGATGAATAGCCAAACCCACATCCCTAGACCCCTACTAGAGCGGCAAACAACCCTCCCAATTCTAGAGTTAGGAGACCCAGTCTCGACTCCTTGAGATGGTCTCCCACTGGACTCTAGAACCCGGTTACTTGAGCTCCCTGCCTTGGGTCTATCCTAGTGCGGAAAAGTAAATAATATACATCAATGGTGACAACATCCTCAACCCGGAAGTGCCCCAATAAAAGAATATTACATACAAGTTTTTACATGAATGAAAATGAAAAACTCTTATCTCACATAAAAAAAACCCCGACTATTCAAACAAGACGATCCAATATAACATATCACAGCAACACATAATATCACATGTCATCAACGTAAGTAAATATGCGTATCCCAATTATCGTTGACATATAGCAACGAAACCGGCGATACACCACATATTACACTTACGATCGCAGAGAAGAAAGTGAAAACTACAACAACTGGAATCCGCAACTACCTTAGACATCATAAACCTGAAATATCACATGCTTCGGATTTCATGCCTAACCAAATGAATTCTTTAGACATCATAAACCCAGAATATCATATATTTCGAATTTCATGCCTAACAATTAAAAACCCTGCATTTTAGTCTCGTTATTGAAAACACTTTTCAATGACAAGTCGGCCAATTCAACAAAATTCCCAACAGCCTGATTGAATGCTCGTCGAAAACTTTAGTAGACGGCCATACCCCCGATGTCGTCGACGAAGTGCACTTAGGCGGAACACCGCAGCCACGAGCATCCGGACGGATGCTTTTGGCAACGGGGTTCTCCTAAGTCACTTGGTTGGGGCTATGGGGTGTGGCTATCTAGTAACGTTACCCGGCGAGTATCCGCGTACACTACGTAATTGCGACGGACTTTTGATCCACATCAAAATCCCATGGCAATCAATCAAATGAGACTAAATTGCTAGATTTATAAAATTCAAATTAGTTTTCACAAAACTAATTTTTGTGGATTCCAAATATTGTGTCACATTCCACAGAAAGCTAGACGATATTAAACGTTTCGATCGAATCAACGAACACCCAAAATTTCCCAGGGAGCTCAACACTTGAGCATGGTTTAAAAATACCCAGAACATGCCACAGCACCTATGGACCAACCGTAGAAGGGCCGACCCATGCCTCACTCATAGCGCCGCGGAACTGCCGCAAACCCTAGGGTTTAGCCGCGGTTCCACGGTCAAAGAATAGAGTTTAGGTATCATTCTTCTAGAGGGTCTATAGAATCGCCTGCATGATTTTTTGAAGATTTTAAACTTAGAAAAATCCAACTTTTGGAAAATTTTCCAGCGAGGGAGAAAAATGGGTATTTGATATTCGTTCGAACTTTTTAACGTTGTCTAAATTACCCGAAACGATGTTAGAATTACGACTACGAAACACTCTGAATTGCCTTTACAGAAAGATAACATCACATGCAATCTTAGTAAAAACAAACAACACCTGAAATACTAAACCCCAGAGACTAGAACACCATCTAAAAACGAAGCCAGAACTAGCCAAGAAAACCGGCCTGGCGGTCAATTTCTCTATTTCTCCAGGTCAAATCCGGCGGATGTTGTTCGTTTTTGTGTAGTGTTCATGTTACATATCATGTAACATTCTGCAGTTGCTTAAAAAAATTTTAGAGGCTTTGAAAAATTCGAAAGAAACTAGGGTTATGTTTTGATTGTTTCGGAGTTATGGCGGTTTTTTAATTCTACAAATATCGTCTAATTCTCTAGATTGGCTATAATACCACTGCTGGGTTCCATAGCACCGCCACAAGGTTTCGGGAGGCATCGACCATACCGTTTTCAAAAATTTGGCATGCTAAATAACCCAAACCTAGAATATTAACTAGAGAATTAGACGAAACATACATGTAAACATCTTTACATCTAAGTGAACAAGAAAAACAACCTTTGTAGACCGGTCATTCACTTCAAAAGATCCGTGTAGTAGTCCTTTCGCTCAAACTAGTGATCTCCCGGACTCTAGTAAGGCTCCACAAGGTGAAATGAACAAGCTTGCTTGAAATCTTCTAGGCCGAAGATGATCTACGTCGAGGAGACACTAACTCAAGCTACCTCTTCACTAATTAGGAATTAGTGAAGAAAACAACCTAAACTAAATGGCTAATTTAGTGTAGGTTGGTGAAGTAGGAATTTTGCACACTTTAGATTTTTTTTCTCACTAATTTTCTTCACCTCCTCAAAACCTAATGAGCACTTGGAGATGAAGAAGAAGATGAAGTGGAGAATAGAATAAATGAATCAATGAGTGCGAATAGCAACCATGGGTAAGATAATATCTCATACTAACTCAAGTAAAGACTTAACCATGGCTTAAGGTAATGGTTGGGTTAATAAATATCTCAAATAAAACAAAATTAGTGGACTAAGTCAATGGTTCTACAAGCTTCCACTAAGCTCAAACTATGTGACTAATTTCCAACTAATTTTGATTTACTCTAAATAAATAAAACCCTTCATTATGATAAGTATGGTGTGAGTCTCATACACCCATGTTGCATGTAGCAACAAATATGACACAATAATATATATCACATATGTATTAAGTGTAGACAAGTGAGAAAAATAAATGCTTAAGTGAGCTAATATTAGTTAATGTAAATTAATATATCAAATATATAATGATACATTAAATTATTAAATCAACACTTGATTTAATAATCCGGCTATATCATATATAACCGACTAATATCATTTGTATCAACTTATTGAATCAACACTTGATTCGATAACCCGGCTATATCACATATAACCGACCGATATCACATATCGCGAGATTAGAATACGGTATCACATACACGTATTAATCTCGGTCCCGCACATATCACATATGTGCTCCTACATCGTTTCGCCTGAGCTAGGAAATCTCTATCTAGGAGTTTAAAGACTCGTTAATACGCTGGCAGTAGGTGATGATCATATCAACCACCCACAAACCGTCAGCGGTACTAGCTGGACGTAACGGCTACCCTGGTATTGAGCGATCAGAAGATCAACAAGTAAGCCTGCTCATACTCCTGGGAATCCAATACGTAACACTACCATACAGTCCGGTCTCTTCGTCTGATATGTCGCATATCTAGCCTGGGGTGGTAAACGTCAGACCCCAATAGTTTGATAAGTCATGTCGATGTGAGACCCATAACGATTCGAGAAACTACTGATAACACTTACCGGTAAGTCTCAGTAATCCTGGCCAAGGATTTCCTGTTATGGCTAACCGAGCATAACGCAACATCAACCCCCAATACCGGGAGAGACGAAATCCCCTCCTATCACTCATTGCCTCTATGTGACTCAGGATTGTACCTAAAAACCACCATTTTGCACGTTCTCTTGAACGTGGTAAGTTGGAAATCAAAGCACGGTGGGAATCACACAAGACTTTATGACGATCTCGGGTCTACAGACTAACCTGTACCAGTGTCACCAGAGAACCGCTATCTGACGTGAGGTAGAATACCATCTAGAAGTTCTCGGCGAGTCATGTTCAGTGTACCCAGTCTCCACTGAGCACCCGTATACAATCTTTGATGTCAAACACTAATGGATGTAGGATAATCTATCGCCCATCATATGGGTCAAGAAACATATAAGCTAGTATACTCTGAAATATCGATACCCCGTCTCGATACTCCCACGACTAGGAACAATTGAAGGATGTATTTACCAATTACTCTTGCCCCACAAGTATGATCTGCATCATAATCCCGGTGTAGGTTTCCTATGAACGACAGCAAGGTTTCGGGAGGCATCGTCCATTCCATTTTCAAAAATTTGTCGTTTTAAAGAACCCAAAACTAGAATCGATAACTAGAGAATCATACGAAACACAAAATAAGCTACTTTACATCTAAGTGTTTGCGGAATACATCCTCTGTAGATCGGTCCTTCGCTTCTAAAGCTCTGAATTGAATTCCCTTCGCTGCAATCCAAGTCCATGACTCTTGCATAGCTTCTCAAGGGGAAAAGAACGATCTTGGTTGAAGTCTTCGAGGCCGAAGATAATCTACGTCGAGAAGACACTAACTCAAGCTACTACTTCACTAATTGAGAGATTAGTGAAGCTAACACCTTATTCTAAAGTGCTAATCTAGTAAAGGATGATGAAGTAGGAAGTGGTCTCACTTTAGTTTTATTTTTCTCACAATATTTTCTCACTTGAAACAAACCCTAAAGAGCTCTTTTGCTTTGAGGAAGAAGATGAAGAAAAGAGATGAGAATGAACTAAGTAAGTGAGAGAATCAACCATGGGTGAGTTTGTATCATATACTAACTCATGTAGAGACATAACCATGGCTAAATTATAATGGTTATGTTAATAAATATCTTAAGTAAAACAAAATGAGTGGACTTTGTCAATGTATCCACAAGCTTCTACAAGCTTCAGGCATATGAACAATTATCCACTTATTTGGATTTACTTTAAATACTTTAACCCCTCATTATAATTAGTATGGTGTAAGTCTCATACACCCATGTAGTGTATATCAACAACCATGACACAAAATAATGTACATTAATATATATCGCATATATATCACATGCACACAAGTGAGAAAAAATAAATACTTAAGTGAGCTAATATTAGTTAATGTAATCCAGTATATCACATAAACAATTATACATTAAATTATCAAGTCAACACTTGATTTAATAATCCGGCTATATCACATATAACCGACTAATATAATCTGTATCAACTTATCAAATCAACACTTGATTCGATAACCTGGCTATATCACATATAACCGACTGATACGAATAAATCGCGAGAATATAATACGATATCACATACACGCATTATTCTCGGTCCCGCACATATCACATATGTGCTCCTACTTCGTTTTGCCTGAGCCAGTAAAACCTCTATGTAGGACTCTAAAGACTCGTCAATATGCCGGCAGTAAGTGATGATCACATCAAACACCCACAAGCCGTCAGCGGTACTAGCTGGACGTAACGGCTACCCGGGTATTAAACGATCAGAAGATCAGCAAGCAAGCTTGCTCTAACTCCTGCAAAAGCCTGACAGTAACACTACCGTACAGTCCGGTCTCCTCGTCTGATATGTCGCATATCAAGTCTAGGGGTGGTAAACGTCAGACCCCAATAACCGATAAGTCATGCCGATATGAGGCTCATAACGGGTCGAGAAACTACTGATAACACTTACCAGTAAATCTCTAAATCAACCCTGGTCAGAGACTTCCCTGTTATGGCCAATCGAGCACAGCGCAACATCAACCCTCAATACCGGGAGAGACGAAACCCCTCCTATCGCTCATTGCCTCCATGTGACTCGGGACTGTACCCAAAAACCACCATTTTGGACGTCCTCTTGAACGTGGTAAGGTGGAAATCAAAGCACAGTGGGAATCATACAAGACTCTATGACGATCTCGGGTCTACAAACTAACTTGTACCAGTGTCACCAGATAACTCCTATCTGACGTGAGGTATAATACCATCTAGGAGTTCTCGGCGAGTCCGTCCAGTATACCCAGTCTTCACTGAGCACTCGTATACCATCTCTGATGTCAAACACCAATAGATATGGGATCATCCATCGCCCATCTCATGGGTCGAGAAGCGTATACGCTAATCTACTCTGGTATATCGATGCCCTGTCTCGATACACCCACGACTAAGAACATTAAAGGATGAACTTATGGACTACCATAGCCCCACTAGTATGATCTGCATCATAATCCTGGTAGTCAAGTACACATCCTAAGTGATTTACCAACATGTAACCTTAAGACAGTATCAAGAGACAAGTATACATGTTAAGATAAAGAGCAACCAGATAGCATACTATCATGTCGAGCAAGAAAGTCCTCTCTATATATGTCCAAGCATCCAATATAGTATACATCATATGTACAATAATGGCCTCTAGGGCATACATACAACTAACAATCTCCCACTTGCACTAGGGCCAACTGTTGTAGTATCGTATACCCAGCATCCCGAAGAGTCTCTCGAACTGTATCTGGGGAATGGCCTTCATGAGTAGATCCGCTATGTTGTTCTTCATGTCAACTCTCCTGACCTCGATCTCCCGGTGATCAACCATCTCCCGGATCAGGTGATACCGTCTCAGAATATGCCTGGATCGCTGATGGGACCTGGGTTCCTTGGCCAAAGCCACCGCTCCATTGTTATCATAATACAATGGTATTGGATTCTCAATGGATGGAACCACTCTAAGTTCAGTTATGAACTTCTTCATCCAGACAGCCTCTTTGGCAGCATCGTTGGCAGCGATGTATTTAGCCTCCATCGTCGAGTCTGCCACGGTTTCCTGCTTGGAACTCTTCCGGCAAACTGCCCCTCCATTGAGGGTAAAGACAAATCCCGAGTGCGACTTAGAGTCATCCTTATCACTCTGGAAGCTCGAATCGGTAAAGGACTCCACTTGGAGTTCTCCGTTACCATACACCAAGAGCATATCTTTAGTCCTTCTTAAGTACTTGAGAATGCTCTTCACAGCTGTCCAGTGACTCTCTCCAGGATCTGCTTGATACCTGTTCACTACACTTCGTGAGTGTGCTACATCGGGTCTGGTACATAGAATCGCGTACATGATAGAGCCTACTGCCGAAGCATAGGGTATCCCTTACATGCGAGCTCTCTCTAAATTATTCTTTGGAGACATCTCTTTGGAGAGAGTGAGTCCTAAGATCGTGGGTAAAAACCCACACTTGGATTCTTCCATACTAAACCTCTTTAGTATGGTGTCAATGTACCTGGATTGGGACAATCCCAGTATCCGTTTAGATCTATCTCTATAGATCTTAATCCCCAAGATATAGGAGGCATCCCCTATATCTTTTATTGAGAATCTTTGTGATAAGAAGAGCTTGACCGATTGCAGCATAGGAATGTCATTTCCTATCAAGAGTATGTCATCCACGTACAATACGAGAAAGACAACCTTACTCTCTGCCACCTTCTTGTATATACAAGGTTCATCTACGTTTTTGATGAAATCAAACTCTTTGATAACGACATCAAAAAATATGTTCCAACTCCGCGATGCTTGCTTTAACCCGTAGATAGATTTGAGCAGCTTGCACACCTTTCCGCTGCTCCCACTGTCTACGAAGCCCTCTGAATGAGTCATGTACACGCACTCATCCAAATCTCCATTTAGAAATGTGGTCTTAACATCCATTTGCCATATTTCATAGTCATGGTATGCAGCGATGTCAAGCATGATCCGGATGGATTTAAGTATAGCCACTGGAGAAAAGGTTTTTTCATAATCCACACCTGGTCGTTGACGAAAACCCTTTGTAACAAGTCTAGCTTTGAAAGTCTCCACTTTCCCATCTACACCAAGTTTTTTCTTGAAGATCCACTTGCTCCCAATGGGTTTTACCCCTTCAGGAGCATCTTCCAAAGTCCATACTTTGTTGGTGTACATGGATTCCATCTCGGACCGCATTGCATCCATCCATTTCACAGAGTCCCCACTCGTGATGGCCTGCTCGAAGCTAGTTGGGTCATCATCCTCCATGATGCAATCCTCGCTTCCACCATCAATGAGAAAACCGTAGTATCTCTCAGGTAGACGAGGAACCCTACTAGATCGGCGGAGAGGCTAGGGTTCGTTGGGAACTACCGAATCCTCTGGTTCCACTAAATCTTCAGTTTCAGTTTGTGTAGCTGGATATTCTTCCAGTTCTACCTCGTTGCCACTAATTTCTTTTGTAAGAAATTCCTTTTCTAAAAAGGTGGCATGTCGAGAAACAAACACCTTTTGTTCCTCGCCATGGTAGAAAAGATATCCATGTGAATGTTTGGGATATCCCACAAACTTGCATAGAACTGACCGTGCCTCGAGTTTGTCCGAATTTTGCTTTTTGACATAGGCCGGACAACCCCATATCTTAACTCATTTAAGACATGGTCTCTTCGCACTCCATATCTCATATGGTGTGGTAGGTACAGATTTAAATGGAACTTGATTCAATAGGTATGCTACTATCTCAATCGCATAACCCCAAAAGGAAATAGGTAACTCAGCAGTTCTCATCATAGAGCACACCATATCTAATAGGGTGTGATTTCTCCTCTTCGATACACCATTGTGCTGTGGTGTATACGGAGGAGTAAGCTGAGAGAGAATCCCATTCTCTTTTAGGTATTCCAGGAATTCATTGCTTAAGTATTCACCTCCTCGATCAGATCGAAGGATTTTAATACGTTTACCCGTTTGGTACTCGACTTCGGACTTATATTCTCTGAATTTCTCAAAAGCTTCAGACTTGTGTTTCATCAGGAACACATGTCTGAATCTAGAGAGATCGTCAGTGAATGTAATGAAGTACGAGGAACCATTCCTGGTATGTGTAGACATGGGACCGCATACATCACTATGAATCAGTCCTAAGAGTTCCGTAAATCTTTCTCCGTGTCCTGTAAATAGAGTTTTGGTCATCTTGCCTTTGAGACATGACTGGCAAATGTCATAAGATGAAAATTCGAACGGATTCAAATATCCATCCTTATGCAACTTAGTTAGCCATATCGCATTGATATGACCTAATCTACAATGCCACAAGAAGGATTCGTTCATTTCTGAACTCTTCCTCTTGTGTGTGTTTTGTATGTTAAGAACTGTAGTTTGATCTAGAACGTATATGACATTATTTAACGAGCCTGATCCAATCAACTTTTGATTCAGGAAGATGTTCATAACATTATTCTGTACTACAAAATTAAATCCTTCTTTACTTAATAAAGAAAATGATATAAGATTGCATATCAGGGTCGGAATGTAATAGCATTCGTTCAGAATCAATGTGTTGCCACTTGGTAACACAAGGTGATATTCGCCAACTGCTTTGGCTGCAACATTTGCCCCATTCTCTACTCTTACGGAATGATCACCTACTCCCAGTTCTCTACCTTTCCTTAGCCCATGCAACATATTACATATGTGGGATCCTGATCCGGTATCTAATACACAGGACGTAGAGTGGACTGAGAAACAGTTCTCAATAACTAACACACCCGAAGAAGATGCATCATCATGCTTATTCTTCATTTGGCGGCGTGGGAATCCGGATATGTCCCTATTCCCTGTTCAGTCTTATAACAATTATAAGAAAAAACGGAACCAACGTTCCCCAGCACAGTATAACATGCGGGTTCGGTCAATACATCAATATTATTATCTTGATTAAGACGTGACATGGTCGCTACCTAGAGAGAGAGAGAAGAAAACACTTTAGCGTATGCTCTTGCAAGATCAGATTGGTTATTATTTTATCTAATCGGGATGGCTCCCACTGTTTTTATCAAATCTTCCTTCAAACCCTAAAAGGAAAGACTACCTGGGATTGATTACACTCTACAATTTCGCCAATCTTTCAGCTAGGCTAGTGCCGGTACTTTGAGGGAGGTTTCCCGTGATTTCGCATGGACCTAATTAAAATAAACATCGTTTTCCCAGAGGCATAACCCCGTTGACACATTTCTAGACACCTACTTGATCGGCTAATTGTCTTGTGTAAAACTCTTCCAGGAGTAACTCTTACTCGTAGTGGGTATCGGATCCAACTATCTCATAGAAGGTATGCAATCTCATTGCAAATTTCAACACTTGAAATTCCCGATAATATTTTTCCCCTAACCCCCTATGACCTTGACAAAGGCCAACAAATCATAGGATGCTAGTCAAGTTCAACCCGTCATTTCCTGATTGAATCAAACCCACCCACACGACCCTTGACAAAGGCCAACAAGGTCGTACGACTACCGTAATCCAATCTGCATCATATGCATAAGCAGATAAGCACTATTTAGCTACCGCACACTACGCCTTGACAAAGTCCAACAAACGTAGCACGAATACTAAATAGGACTTATCTGAAATGACGGAGGGCTGCGACAGGTTTTTCTGAAAACCTTTTGTGTAATGAACTTGATATCATTGTAGAATCGAGTAGATTTTGAAAAGGAGTGTTTTTTAGGCTTTTACTAGTTTTGCTAAAGAGGCCATTCCCGGTGAAGGGATCTCAGCTCTTTCCTCATCGAATAAGGTGTGGGATATATTACATATATCTCTATGCAAAGGAAATACTCCAAAAGCAATCAAAAGACAAACCGTGTATTGTAGCATCTGCTAGTTTCGCTAAAGAGGTCACTCCCGGTGAAGGGGTCTCGGCTCTTTCCTTATCGAATAAGATGCAGGATATATCACATATATCACTATGCAAAGCAAATACTGTAGCTACCCTTTTTTTTTGAAAATTTGATTCTACAACATCTTTTAGGTTTCTTTTTATTTCATTAATCATATTAATGAAGTCCCATCATTTAAGCTTCCTAAGCATCACAGAAAATGAAACGAAAATACAACGTACGCTTATGCCATCCGCATTCGCCACAGTGTCCCGTTATGCACCGTTAGGTTACTTAACTAACGGCATACCGGGATGAGACTAGCGCAGGTGCAAAACATAAGCAACGTCTACTATATATCTCATATATAATGTATATCCATTCGTCTCAGAATCCACAATGATCATATTACAGAGTAGCAGAAGAAACATATGAAATATTGGATATACTAGGAGGTCCGTGTTTTTTTTTGAGCCTATATAAAACACGGATTCCACGGTCGCGACGAATAGCCAAACCCACATCCCTAGACCCCTACGAGAGTGGCAAGCAACCCTACCAATTCTAGAGTTAGGAGACCCGAACTCGACTCCTCGAGTTGGTTTCCCACTGGACTATAGAACCCGGTTACTTGTGCTCCCCTTCTTGGGTCTATCTTAATGCGGAAAAGTAAATAATATACAACAATGGTGACATCATCTTCAACCAGGAAGTGCCCCAATAAAAGAATATTACATACATTAAATTTTACATGAATGAAAATAAAAAATCTCATCTCACATAAAACCCCCCGGCTATTCAAAACACGACGATCCAATATAACATATACAGCAACACATAACATCACATGTCATCAACGTAAGTAAATATGCGCATCCTAATTGTCGTTGACATATAGCAACAAAACCGGCGATACACCACATATTACACTTACGGTCGCAGAAAAACTAGACGATGTTAAATATTCCGATCGAATCAACAAACACCCATAATTACCCAGAAAGCTCAACACTTGAGCGTAGTTTAAAATTATTCAGCGTATGCCACAGTACCAATAGACCAGCCGTAGAAGGGTCTGTTGGGATGCGGCGGCACCCCAGCTGTCTAAACGAGGCCAAGTGCGGAACAAAAAACTTTTTACGAAACCGGCGCTACCGTGAATTAATGTCCGGATCGTTCCATTAACCGTAAACTAGCAATATGTAAAAGAGTTTGGAGAAATTATACCGATCGATCCGTGTCCTTCGGTCTTCAATCTCTGCGCCAAACTCCCCGTTGTTGCGCCGACGAAGTTCACTCCCCGATCTCACTCGTCAAAGTGGCACCACGTCATCGAATCTTTATACGGGCTGCCGCTTCAAACCGAAGCAACTCGGACATGAAGTTTGCTAGCCGACATGTCCAAGATTGAGGTAGAGAGAGTGTAGAATACTTTGTCTCAGGCACCCAAATGATTGGGTGGAGGTAAATTGGAGTTGCCATATTTGAAATGAGATGAAAAGAGCTAAAGAATTTTGCAAGAGATGAAATTTTTCTCAGCCCTCACAAAATCAGCTGTAACGTTTTGAAAATCGTTTCGGTGAAATTTCGGAAAATCGGTAAAATAATGTAACAAGTCAAAATACAAATATATTTATTATAAAATTAAATATACATATTCTAGCTACATAATTGCAAGTATTTTATGTTTATTGAGCCACTGGTGAAATTTCAAATTTTCTGAAAAATTTTCCGAAATTAATTATTTTAATATTATTTTAAGCCGTCACTAATACATTTAATTAGGGAAAATTACAAATTGGAATGAGTTGAAACAAATTTTGTGTATCATATCACATTAAACAAAATTTTATCATGTAGTTTTTGAAATGAAATGGTTTGCCAAAACGGTTTAGAAAATATCGAAGAAAAAGGGCTTAAATGGTGAAATATAGCTAAATAGAATTGGGGTATGGTTGCATGTAGCTTAATATTCCTAATACACACACACACACACCCTCACCCTCTGCCCTATTAGGGCTGAATTCAGCAGCCTCCCACTCATCTCCTCACTTAAAAGTCAAAGGAAACCAAGAAAAGAAAAGGAAAAAAAATAAAGGAAAAGATGTTTAAGTGTTGACTTGAGATATGGCTCCTTTGACCTTACCAACACCCCCACCTCACTCTCTCTCCTCCTCCCTCAAAAATTCTGGCCGAAACCCCTCCCTTCTGCTGCCCCCATTTTTTCTCCTCTCATTTCATCACAAAAAATTCATCAAAATGCTTCAAATCCCTACAAATTCAAAGCAAAATCAAAATCTACTCACTACCCATTATTCCTTGGCTATACTATTATGGATCTTGGTGATAAGTTGGCATTTTGGAGACATGTTGCATGTGGGATCTCATGATCTTTGAGGTATAACTCTTTGTCCCATGGTTTGATTGTGGATTAGTTGCTTAATTAAAGTTGTTAGGTGTTTAATTGTGGGTTATTTGAGAGGTTGGAAATTTCTAGTGAGTATTTTGATTGAGTTAGGGTTTTGTTGTGGAATTGGGTTGTGATCAATTGTGCATGGATATGTGATGTGGATTAACATCTTAAGCCTTGTTGAGAGCTAATCTAGTTGTTTATTACAGCCATTTCTTATAAATGCCCTAATTAAGCTAGTTTGCTAACTAGAGTTTTTGAAAAATTATCAAATGCTTAGATTAAAATATAATTAAGTTTTCATGTCATTATAAATATTATATTGAGTGGTTTAATGCTTTTAGTTTATGAAAATCCAAGCTAAATTGTTGTTTGTGTATTTTTGCTATAAATTGTTAAAATTTGGGTATATTGTAAACTAGAATTTTGGGGTTAATGAAATTTATTGGGATTAAATTATGGAAATTGTTTATATGACTTATTTAAGATATTTAATATGTATTATGGCCACTAGATTTGTTTAAACGTCGAGTTTTGTACTAAAACGGGTAATATTGCTTGCTAGATTTTCGGAAAAATGGCTTTTAAAGTGAGTTTGGGGTTTTTGTGAATTTTAACCCATTTTATATTATAATTAGTTTTCGTGAATGTGCAAATGAGTGTGTTTGGGTTTTTCTCGATGGTTTGAAGTTTGTACATCGACATCGAGGGTTGGTTTGACTATTCTTGCATGCGTAGGCGATAGGTTTTGACCTATGCGTGATATGCGTGCCGATTTGATTTTCGTATGCCGTTTCGATTTCGAATTTGGTTTTAATGCGATACGGTGCGTTATGATATGTAGGTAACCCATGTGGACTTCGAGACGACAAGTAAGCGCGTGGCGACGTCGGCACCGGCGAGCGAGGACCAGGTGAGTAGATTTATATCTACGGGGAGAAGTCGGGTGGATGGCGTATAACACCCCCGCAGTCCGTAGTATAGTTCATATATATATGTTTATATAGGTGTTTTATGATACGAGAATGTTTATTCATGATATGTTTATGTGTTCATGGATTACCTTTGGGTTAGTTGCGAAACCATAGAGTAGTTGTTATACCCACATACGCACACACAGACTTGCATACATTACTTTCTTGTGCGTAGATGGGGATGTGTATATATGTATATATGCGTGGGTAAGGGACTATGCATATATACATTCATATACACATGCATGGATAATGAGGATAGTACTTGGGATTTAAGATGAGTCGATGAGATTTGATTTGAGGCCGTGAGATCGGTGATATGGCAGGATTCGTATTTGAGATACGACATGACGTTGTAGCGGGTCCTTGACGTAGTGTTTCACACACGTGCATGCATACTTAGGCGGTATCAGTATTGTACTAGACGTAGATCACTACCCCGATCATGATATTTGATAAAGAGGATACCAGATGAATAGTATGATGAAGGTGATATTGACCCGTACCCAGATTTGGGATGTCGTACGACGGATTTACGTACGAGCTATATATTGATGATTGATCCGCACTCTTGACTTGGGATGTCTAATTATAGATATGGTATCGGATATGATATTATTAAGGCGGGATCACCGACTATACATATACAGGTATGTATATGTATCGACTCAGATGATAGGCGGTTTCCTTACCTGTAGTTCAGCTTGTTAGTTTAGCCGTATAGTTTAGTGTAGTTGTTAGATTAGATTAGACTCCTACCTATTTCAAAACTAGCGGATCGTGGGTATTTTAAAAGATAGGTCAAGGGATCTACGGATATTTCAAAAGACATATCCTTTCTTAAAACCACCGTAGCCTCTATTTTCAAAACCCCACGATTCGTGTTATTTCAAATGGCACCATTGTTTAATATTTAGCTCCCGCTCATTTTGGTTGCTCGCTCCGCATCGCATACTTACATTGCTATTTCATATTGCACTGTTGATATTATGCTGTTGGGACACCAGCACCATTACCGATGATGCGTATGTACCACGTACACTTACTTGCCGGCTCACACACATCTTCATCGGTAATTGCCATGTCACGTACACCTTAGAAAATATTATTGCTTGACTTAGCTTGTTAGTTAGTAGTTTGACATGATATTAGTGTACTTGCCTTATATGCTAGTTTAGACATTGTAGTTATTACTTGCTACTTCATTCATACTGTTATTCATTGTTATGCCGTATTCATGGATTCTCATGCCTATATTCATGGGTTTATATGCTATTGATGATTTGGATTCGGATTTCTATGAGATTTTCTTGATTTGGGGGAAAACGGCAAAACTTGTATAAGCTTCTTTCCTCTCTTTTAAATAAAAAGTGCGGTTTTCCCATGATGTATGAGTCGTCCACCATAAGTTTGCTGATGGATTTCGAGACCCGATTCGAGGAGATGGATGAACCGTTTCGGGTACATGGTGGGTCCAGTGCGGTACCCCGGGGCAAGAAGATCGTGTTGTTGACGTTGAGCCTGTGCAGGGGAGCACGACCGACCGGTGATTTTACCCGACGCGTCGGATATCCGGAGGATACCGTCGTGGTCATGAGATGGATGATAGGGGCCGGCCTGGACTGACGGCGCCCTAGTCATTGTGATTGAGACATTGAGATTTCGAGATATTGAGGTACAGAGACTGTGATACAGAGATATCGAGATATTGGGATTACGTTTTGTGCTGATGCTAGGCACTGTTTTATGCTGATTTCATTATGATACCTCATTTTAAAAATACAGAAATCTCACTAATTTATGAAAGCAGTTTTCTTCAGTACATGCATTCTGTTTCATGCATTCATACATCATCCATATGATATATTGCTACCTGAGGCACTGACACGGGCATATGGGATTACAGTTGGGTTAGATATTTACCGTAGTCATTGTTATAGACTGCTGGTTATATTTGAGGATATATTATAATCATATGTCCTAGGATTGCGTTGGTCATGCGACTTCTGTTCCTAAATGTTTTTCTATTCACGAGTTGGCAACTCACCCTCGTTGTGCCCCAGTTTCTTACAGGTTTGCCGTACAGGTTTCATTACGGCTTTGCGGGCACAGTTTCGTTCGAGTGACTTGCTAGTAGGTAGGTTTATTGGTATCGTACCCATCATATTATCTTGTATAATATTATTCAGTTGTATCTAGTAAATTTCATCAACCAAACATGTATTTATTTTTGAGATAGAGACCAGTGATGTTATTACTTCGACCTTAGAGTCGTGCGTTTTATTTCTTGTGGTTTTGAATTTCCTTTTGAGTTTTGATCCTCGCCCTTGGCGTTGTATATTATATTGCTTGTGTGGTTGTGATCGTCGATTGACGAAGAGCTAGCTCCCGCTTGGGGATGCATTTTTATTGATTTCGTATACTATTCATGTTGTATCTCGTTTGGGGGCCAGTATTTACAAAGGAGATTCTGCCGAAATTTTCAGAAAATACTTGATGTTTTTAAACAAAAACGCATAATTCGGCTTATGCTATTAAAACTACTTGTTTTAAGTTGGTTTTCCTTCACTCTACTACTTTTCTTGGTTTGGATTTCTGGGTTCTCGGCTTACTTAGATTACGTACGCCTCGAGACGTTCGTAGTTTAAGTGCCGGTCATGTTCCGTACTTTCGAGACGTGACAAAGTTGGTATCAGAGCGTTAGGTTTTACCTTCGGAGCGTAGGATGACCCTTGGTTGATGGAATAGCTGACTAAAGTAGAGTGACGTACCGTGGGTATATTCCGCGGCATACTTACGATACGCTACTCCACTTAAGAAGCCTTAGGATGTACATTTCTTTGTTCTGTATTATATTCATTCCTGATTTAGCCTCATCGGTATCAGTTATGGTTTTGCTGCCACGATTACGGGCAGGGAGAGCTACGGATAGAGTTGCGGCCAGCACGAGCTCGTTACGAACGAGGACTGACCAGGGCGTGATTCCGGTGACACACGATTGCAGAGATGTGTCTTTTTATTGTGATTTCGCGCCACGAGCGTTTGATGGATTGCTGTATGAGATTACTCGGACGTGCCGATTTGCACTAGAGGGTTGAGCCACTGATAGTGGCCAGCCAGACTTTGATGACCGTTGACGTATGGCTTATTCATGACGATTGAGGCACTGTTCAGCATGCAAACGAATGAGCCAGTTGTTGCTGCGAACGACGAGATATCGCCCCAGATGTTGGAGCTTTCACAGTACGAGTTGTACTAAGAGATGATAGAAGGTCGCTAGTCATCGAGGATGATTGACTGGGGCATGTGGTTCGTTCACTACCCCGATGCGAGATCATCAGATAGATTGATTTCAGCTAGAGACGACTTCACGCGGAGACGTTGAGAGTCGACAGAGACGATCGAGTGTCAGAAACCTATTATTCCAAGTTTAAAGTATTCGGAAAGATATGCAGGCAATTCTATGTTCCCTCTAGAAGAATGAAACCCTAACTCGACATAATGATCATGTGAAAGCCTTTGAACCTTAGGGTTTGCGGCAGTTCCGCGGCGCCATTAGTGAGGCTTGGGTTTGCCCTTCTACGGCTGGACCATCAATGCTGTGGTACGTACTCGATACTATTATACTGTACCCAAGATGTTGAGCTCTTGGGGGATTATGAGGTTTTGACGAATCGATCGGATGGTTCGACTTCATTCGGATGCTAGGTGGTGAGATGCGTTTCTTGGGAGACCCCAGATACGAGGATAGCCGTTGGAACTCAGTCCATGCAGCCACGACGAGACGAGTCCGAAGCTGTCGACATTAGAGAAAATGGAGTAAGAGGTTCGTACGAGATCTCGATGAGATGACGTTCCACTCCGCCGACGTCAGAGATGCGATACGCCAGAAGGAGTCATGATGAGTATGCAGCCGTTCTGGGACGAGAACAGATCTAGTAAGGGACGATGACTTCCGGACAGTTCGGCAGAGACGAGATTTGGGAGAGACCTCGACAGGACCTTTCTGGAATAAATTACGAGAAGACTTGGACCAAGGAGTGGTCATGTTATGTACACCGGCAGGCCAGAGTTCAGGATCGTCGATGAGACATGCTATGAGTGACCACGGCAGTTGGCCAGAAATTCTTGAAGGATGTGTTTGAGCGGGACTATTCCGCCATACTTGATTTTGCGTATTTTGGGCGATCTATTCGCATGATTGATTTTTATGATTTAGTTTCATGATATTTGTCTTCATGGACCATGGTTGCACCTGCTGAGTATTTACGATTTTGCACGGTTGTTGCACTTGATATCGTTTTCGTGCTTTGGTTTCTCATGTTTGTGATTATATGGATTTCATACAGTTGAGTTAATTTGTGCGTATGTACGCATACGATTTGGTTTTTGCACTCGGTATAGTTCACATATGCTTGCAGTGCAGTGATACGCATTTTGTGCACTTAGATGCACTAGACTTCTAAGTACGCATACGATTTGGTTTTTGCACTTGGTATAGTTCACATATGCTTGCAGTGCAGTGATACACATTTTGTGCACTTAGATGCACCAGACTTCGATTTCGATTGTGATACTCGATATTTGTTTTGTGCACCTGATTTGATTTTGCGCATGTTCGGCGCTTGATATTGGATTTCATGATTTCATGCATAATGAATGCACCTGGTTTTTTATTTTCGTGCATGTTGAGCGCATGTTTTGAGAAGCGATTTCAGTGCACACCAGATGCACTAAATCGAGATTCTTCATGCGTATCAGACGCACCTGTCCTTGCTGTCAGGCGCACACGTTGTCTATGACCGATGTTGTGTGCACCACCGTTGCACCTTGATATTGTTTTTGTGCACATGTAGGGCACATTCATGGATTTTGATTTCCGTGCGCACCGGACGCACAGAGTATTCATATGCATATTTTGGGATTGATTTCTTATAGAGCAGTACGTTTTTATGATATTTGCTATGTGTTTTCGTACTGAGCAGGACTAGTCAGAGGACAGTACCTGAATGTATTTTGCATACATTGATAGCTATCGAAGGGAATTACAAAAGCGAGCTATAGTCTCAGTATTTATCTATGTGTCTGAAATGACACGAAACGTTTAAAACAAAGAAACCCTTCTAAATTGTTTCCAAAATGGCGGAACGTACAGTTCAAACATAAGGTATATATGTATATGATTATTTTCTTATGATAGACGTCCACCACTGTGCAGTGTTATGCGCATTGCACAGCGACTTTAAGAGATTTGGCATGCATTCCCTTCAGATATTTACATATATAGATTTGATATTTACGTGTATAATTTCGAGTTATATCATATTGGTTTTGTATTGGATTTGACATTTGTGTCTTTACCATGACTCCGATGATTGCGGGATGCTTGACGGAGTTTTGATTTTGAGTTATATGCTCATTTTTCATGCGCATGCGCTGCGCTACGATTTGTTTTATGTATTTACGATTTCGGAGCCCCGACGACTTGATGGTTTTGGCTTAGATGTTTTAGTATTTGGGGGGAGAGTTTTAATTTAAATTCGGTGACCGAATTTCTTTAAGGGGGGAAGATTGTAACGTTTTGAAAATCGTTTCGGTGAAATTTCGGAAAATCGGTAAAATGAGAGGGTTTTCTGTAAAAAGTCAAAATACAAATATCTTTATTATAAAATTAAATATACATATTCTAGCTACATAATTGCTAGTATTTGATGTTTATTAAGCCACTGATGAAATTTCAAATTTTCTGAAAAATTTTCCGAAATTAATTATTTTAATATTATTTCAAGCCGTCACTAATACATTTAATTAGGGAAAATTACAAATTGGAATGAGTTGAAACAAATTTTGTACACCATATCACATTAAACAAAATTTTATCATGTGATTTTTGAAATGAAATGCTTTGCCAAAACGGTTTAGAAAATATCGAAGAAAAAGGGCTTAAATGGTGAAATATAGCTAAATAGAATTGGGGTATGGTTGCATGGGGCTTAATATTCCTCATATACACACACACACCCTCACCCTCTCCTCTATTAGGGCTGAATTCAGCTGCCCTCCGCTCATCTCCTCACTTAAAAGTCAAAGGAAACCAAGAAAAGAAAAGGAAAAAAAAAATAAAAGAAAATATGTTTAAGTGTTGACTTGAGATATGGCTCCTTTGACCTTACCAACACCCCCACCTCACTCTCTCTCCTCCTCCCACAAAAATTCTGGCCGAAACCCCTCCCTCTTGCTGCCCCCATTTTTTCTCCTCTCATTTCATCACAAAAAATTCATCAAAATGCTTCAAATCCCAACAAATTCAAAGCAAAATCAAAATCTACTCACTACCCATTATTCCTTGGCTATACTATTATGGATCTTGGTGATAAGTTGGCATTTTGGAGACATGTTGCATGTGGGATCTCATGATCTTTGAGGTATAACTCTTCGTCCCATGGTTTGATTGTGGATTAGTTGCTTAATTAAAGTTGTTAGGTGTTTAATTGTGGGTTATTTGAGAGGTTGGAAATTTCTAGTGAGTATTTTGATTGAGTTAGGGTTTTGTTGTGGAATTGGGTTGTGATCAATTGTGCATGGATATGTGATGTGGATTAACGTCTTAAGCCTTGTTGAAAGCTAATCTAGTTGTTTATTACAACCATTTCTTATAAATGCCCTAATTAAGCTAGTTTGCTAACTAGAGTTTTTGAAAAATTATCAAATGCTTAGATTAAAAAATAATTAAGTTTTCATGTCATTATAAATATCATATTGAGTGGTTTAATGCTTTTAGTTTATGAAAAATCAAGCTAAATTGTTGTTTGTGTATTTTTGCTATAAATTGTTAAAATTTGGGTATATTGTAAACTAGAATTTTGGGGTTAATGAAATTTATTGGGATTAAATTATGGAAATTGTTTTTATGACTTATTTAAGATATTTAATATGTATTATGGCCACTAGATTTGTTTAAACGTCGAGTTTTGTACTAAAACGGGTAATATTGCTTGCTAGATTTTCGGAAAAATGGCTTTTAAAGTGTGTTTGGGGTTTTTGTGAATTTTAACCCATTTTATATTATAATTAGTGTTCGTGAATGTGAAAATGAGTGTGTTTGGGTTTTTCTCGATGGTTTGACGTTTGTACATCGAAATCGAGGGTTAGTTTGACTATTCTTGCATGCATAGGCGATAGGTTTTGACCTATGCGTGATATGCGTGCCGATTTGATTTTCTTATGCCGTTTCGATTTCGAATTTGGTTTTAATGCGATACGGTGCGTTATGATATGTAGGTAACCCATGTGGACTTCGAGACGACAAGTAAACGCGTGGCGACGTCGGCACCGGCGAGCGAGGACCAGGTGAGTAGATTTATATCTACGGGGAGAAGTCGGGTGGATGGCGTATAGCATCTCCGCAGTCCGTAGTATAGTTCATATATATATGTTTATATAGGTGTTTTATGATACGAGAATGTTTATTCATGATATGTTTATGTGTTCATGGATTACCTTTGGGTTAGTTGCGAAACCCTAGAGTAGTTGTTATACCCACATACGCACACACAGACTTGCATACATTACTTTTTTGTGCGTAGATGGGGATGTGTATATATGTATATATGCGTGGGTATGAGACTATGAATATATACATTCATATACACATGCATGGATAATGAGAATAGTACTTGGGATTTAAGATGAGTCGATGAGATTTGATTTGAGGCCGTGAGATCGGTGATATGGCAGGGTTCGTATTTGAGATACGACATGACGTTGTAGCGGGTCCTTGACGTAGTGTTTCACACACGTGCATGCATACTTAGGCGGTATCAGTATTGTACTAGACGTAGATCAGTACCCCGATCATGATATTTGATAAAGAGGATACCAGATAAATAGTATGATGAAGGTGATATTGACCCGTACCAAGATTTGGGATGCCGTACGACGGATTTACGTACGAGCTATATATTGATGATTAATCCGCACTCTTGACTTGGGATGTCTGATTATAGATATGGTATCGGATATGATATTATTGAGGCGGGATCACCGACTATACATATACAGGTATGTATATGTATCGACTCAGATGATAGGCGGTTTCCTTACCTGTAGTTCAGCTTGTTAGTTCAGCCGTATAGTTTAGTGTAGTTGTTAGATTAGATTAGACTCCTACCTATTTCAAAACTAGCGGATCGTGGGTATTTTAAAAGACAGGTCAAGGGATCTACGGATATTTCAAAAGACGTATCCTTTCTTAAAACCACCGTAGCCTCTATTTTCAAAACCCCACGATTCGTGTTATTTCAAATGGCACCACTGTTTAATATTTAGCTCCCGCTCATTTTGGTTGCTCGCTCCGCATCGCATACTTACATTGCAATTTCATATTGCACTGTTGATATTATGCTGTTAAGACACCAGCACCATTACCGATGATGTGTATGTACCACGTACACTTACTTGCCGGCTCACACACATCTTCATCGGTAATTGCTATGTCACGTACACCTTAGAAAATATTATTGCTTGACTTAGCTTGTTAGTTAGTAGTTTGACATGATATTAGTATACTTACCTTATATGCTAGTTTAGACATTGTAGTTTTTACTTGCTACTTCATGCATATTGTTATTCATTGTCATGCCGTATTCATGGATTCTCATGCCTATATTCATGGGTTTATATGCTATTGATGATTTGGATTCGGATTTCTATGAGATTTTCTCGATTTGGGGGAAAACGGCAAAACTTGTATAAGCTTCTTTCCTCTCTTTTAAATAAAAAGTGCGGTTTTCCCATGATGTATGAGTCGTCCACCATGAGTTTGCTGATGGATTTCGAGACCCGATTCGAGGAGATGGATGAACCATTTCAGGTACATGGTGGGCCCGGTGCGGTACCCCAGGGCAAGAAGATCGTGTTGTTGACGTTGAGCCTATGCAGGGGAGCACGACCGACTGGTGATTTTACCCGACGCGTCGGATATCCGGAGGATACCGTCGTGGTCATGAGATGGATGGTAAGGGCCGGCCTGGACTGACGGCGCCCTAGTCATTGTGATTGAGACATTGAGATTTCGAGATATTGAGGTATAGAGACTGTGGTACAGAGATATCGAGATATTGGGATTACGTTTTGTGCTGATGCTAGGCACTGTTTTATGCTGATTTTATTATGATACCTCATTTTAAAAATACAGAAATCTCACTAATTTATGAAAACAGTTTTCTTCAGTACATGCATTCTGTTTCATGCATTCATACATCATCCATATGATATATTGCTACCTGAGACACTGACACGGGCATATGGGATTACAGTTGGGTTAGATATTTACCCTAGTCATTATTATAGACTGCTGGTTATATTTGAGGATATATTATAATCATATGACCTAGGATTGCGTTGTTCATGCAACTTCTGTTCGTAAATGTTTTTCTATTCACGAGTTGGCAACTCACCCCCGTTGTGCCCCAGTTTCTTGCAGGTTTGCCGTACAGGTTTCATTACGGCTTTGCGGGCACAGTTTCGTTCGAGTGACTTGCTAGTAGGTGGGTTTATTGGTATCGTACCCATCATATTATCTTTTATAATATTATTCAGTTGTATCTAGTAAATTCCATCAACCAAACTTGTATTTATTTTTGAGATAGAGACCAGTGATGTTATTACTTCGACCTTAGAGTCGCGCGTTTTATTTCTTATGGTTTTGAGTTTCCTTTTGAGTTTTGATCCTCGCCCTTGGCGTTGTATATTATATTGTTTGTGTGGTTGTGACCGTCGATTGACGAAGAGCTAGCTCCCGCTTGGGGATGCCTTTTTATTGATTTCGTATACTATTCATGTTGTATCTCGTTTGGGGGCCAGTATTTACAAAGGAGACTCTGCCGAAATTTTCAGAAAATACTTGATGTTTTTAAACAAAAACGCATAATTCCGCTTATGCTATTAAAACTACTTGTTTTAAGTTGGTTTTCCTTCACTCTACTACTTTTCTTGGTTTGGATTTCTGGGTTCTCGGCTTACTTAGATTACGTACGCCTCGAGACGTTCATAGTTTAAGTGCCGGTCATGTTCCGTACTTTCGGGACGTGACATCAGCCTTCCAAAAATTCAGCCCCCTCATCTTCCAGTGCTCGGCCATGGTGTGCAGGGAAAGGAAAAAATGTTGCTCAGGGAAAAATTCTCTCTTCACAAAAACAAATGCACACACTTTATTTCCCCACTACAAAAAGGCCCTTGCCTATTAAAGCTTGCCAATTTGCAGAGACCCCCCCACTAGCAAAAACAGTCATGTTGCCCATACTGATCAACAGGGTTCAAGAAAATCGGTGCAGGGAATGGGCAAGTCAGAAATTAGGAATGGGGAATATGGTCAAGGTCAATGCTCATGATAATTAAACATGCATCAAGATGTTTAAGACGGAAAAAAAAACTGGCAATTCCGAAAGCAATCCCGTAACGAATTACGAGATTACCCCTCAACTGTAAATACATACCCGCATTTGTATTCCGACCGAATATGAATGAAACGAGACAAAAATATTTCTACAATATAATACTAGGATCCGGCTTAAACCAAAACCCGCTAATATTATCCGTCCGATCCTAATCCGTGCACAAGTGTACGAATATGATCGAACCCTTCCATAAAACCATACGGCCTCTACAACATTTCGCCCGAACTTGGGAAATTGTCTGGGGGACTCTAATGACTCATCAATACACTGGCACTAGGTATAACCACTAGCACGTCAGAGGTACTAGCTGTACGTAACGGTTGCCCATGTATTGATCGGAAGGGAAGCTGACAAGTGAACTCATCCAGAAACCCTACTGAGCCTGACAGTGACAATATCCGTACAGTCCGGTCTGTTCGTCTATGAGTATCGCATATAGGGCCTAAGGGGCTGGTAAACGTCAGACCCCCAATAGCGGTATAAGTCGTGTCGAAGAGTAGCCCAGAACACCCTGAGATACTACTAGAATACCTACCAGTAGATCTCGATTACCCTGGCCAGGGATATCGTGTAATGGCTCTCCTAAACACAGCGCGATCTCACCCCTAATACCGGGAGAGACGAATCCCTGACGATCCGCTCACTGCCTCCATGTAGCTCGGGACTGTATCCAACTAAAACCTGTTTGCACGACTCCTTTGAGCCGTGGTAGGGTAATAATCAAAGCATAGTGGGAACTCACACGAGACAAATGACGATCTCAGGTCGACAGACTAACCTGTACACATGTCACCTGGGAACTGCTATCTGACGATATGTATAATACCAACTAGCATGTTCCCGGCGAGTCCTATCCGGTGTACTCATAACCCAATGAGCACCTGTATACATCTTAGGTGAACCAACTGACACCAATGGCTTGTGAGACCGGCCACCGCCTCTCGTCAGAGTCTCGACTGTATACACTAGTCTACTCTGGAGTATCGATGCCCTGTCTCAAAACTCCCACGACTAGGGACACTTTAAGGATGTGCTTATAGAACCCAGCTCCCACGTATATGATCGCCATCATACTGCTGGCAGTCAAGCAAGAATCCTATGGGCTCTATCAACATGCAATAGTGAACTAAAACATGTACACGATGATAAAGACAAACTAGATAGCATACTATCATCTCGAGCAAGACTGTCATATCGATATAAGTTCTCCCTCAATCATTGCAATCACGTACCTGCGATCCAATAATTGACTTTGAGGGCACTATATCCAACAATCTCCCACTTGCACTTAAGGCTAATTATTGCGATATCGCATACTCACAGCTCGTGTGATACCGAACATCCAACTCCTCTACTAATCAGTTTCACAAAGCTCGTTTGTAAAACTATTGTGTTCGAGAAATAGCCTCAGTGAGTGGATCCGCCCTGATATTTCTTTCCATGTCTCTCTTTTTCTCAAGTTCGCGGAGAAAGCCATCTCTCGAATTGAGTAATACCTGTCTTAGAATATGTCTGGATATTTGATGGGACCTAGCTCACAAGTGAACTCCAAATCCAGCAAACTTCTTAGACTGTACCGTCAACTGAAGTTAATCAGTATCCTGCGCCATGCCTTCCTCAGTATTCGCCTGGACCACCTGTCCAAAATACAGCCCCTCGTCAGAGGAAAACTATAACTCTGACAGTCACTCTGTCATCCGGGTCACCTTGGAAGCCTGGAATGATAATTGTCTCCCGAAGGAGGCTGTCGTTATCAAATCCCTAGAACAACCACTTATGTTCTAAAACTGCTTCCGAACGTTTCTCCAAGATTGGATTAATATCAACTTATTGCATCTAGTGCAAAAACAACATCTGGTGTGGTACTTGACATCTCATGATCAACTCAATTGCCTAAGCAAGTGATCTGCCAATCATGCACATCCCTCTCCCCTTTAGTCTGTAAGACACCTTTAGAGAGGGTGACTCCATCACCTACAGGTTCACCACCATGCCAGGAGTCGTTCATTCTAAAATATCTTTAGAATACTGTCTAAGTACCTAGATTGGGAAACTACTAAAATATAGATCTAGTAACCAGAATGCCTAATATTATATCCATATCCTTTATGGAGAAAACACTGTGTGACAACCACGGTATAACCGATCGTAGTGTAGGAATTTCACTTCCTACTATGTGTATGTCATCCAAGTACCAGGACTTCACACGCTACTACCTTCTTAACAGATCCATCTCCTATTCTGATGAAGTCAAAGCCCATGACTGTCACATCAAAAATAGATGATCTATCTATGCTATATCTGCTTTAGTCTATAAATAGACATAAGCTACTTATCCACTATGCTTCCACTGCTCCCACTGACTACAACAACCCTCTGGCAGAGTCATATACACGTGCACTTCTAAAACTAGTTTAGAACGACGCTATACTCATTCTTCTGCCGGGTCTCATGGTCTAGAACAGCAGTAATGGAAAGTCTTGGTAAACAAGAACCTCCCTGTCACCATCCTTGAAGATACCGGAGTACCTCTCGGGCGCCTGAGGTTACCCACCATATCTGTGGAGTGGCTAATGGAATGTCAGTCCTGATTGAATCTTTAGGTCCTATTAAATTTTCCATAATCGTTTACGGTTCTGGAATCTCTTCCAGTTCTACCATACTCCCACTATTATTTTCTGAAAAAGTCCATTTTACTAAAACCGTGGCAAGTCAAGAACAATATCACTATCGATCTTCCAGATGGCAAAAAGTCAACCTTCGTCAAAAGCCCAGGTCAACCCACAAACTGCCATTACAGAAACGTGCCTCAAGTTTTTCCGGATTCTGGTTTTAAGCATCAGCCGGACGACTCCCTATACTTTAACATCGTTAAGATATAAATTGATTCTGTATATATGTAATATAGAAACAAAGGCACTAATTTAATTGGAACCAGATTCAAATCATGCAGCTGTCTCCAGTACAAGTCAGCTAAATGGAGAGAGGCCTATCAGCATTACTCAACTTAGGAGTGCGTCCAATTATGAGTAACCTGAAAGAGAAACAAGTTTCTCAAAACTATTACTATCAACTGAATACCTCATACAAGTATCTACATCTTCGATCACCTTTAAGAATCCTGATACTTGCGACACCTGGTTCTCTACTTTATTCTTGTACCTATAACTTCTCAAACTTGGACCTAGTATTTCTACGAAACACTGGTCTAAAACTTGAGAAGTCACAAGTAAATAGAATACAGTACGAGGACCAACCCCTTTGTCCTAATGGACACTGGACAATATACAATACTTTGTATAAGTCCCCTGAGTTGAATAACTCAAACTCTGTGCGTCGTAGGTTGAAAACTGTACCCAGGCGATTTTCTCAAATATCACCAATTACAACGAATTCCGATATAATGAGGATGATCACCTAATTCCCAATAACTTACTCCCACTCATTATCTGTAAAACCATACAGATATGAGAATCATACCTGGTAAATACATACCCTGAAGTAAGGATCTAATTGGGAAATCAGTTTTCTATTAACAATACACAGTGAAACTGAAACACGAATATGTTTCGAAGAGGTATCCGGGTATTCCTAGTAATGCCTCTTCCATTATCAGATTCATGGTTGTAACCGTATATTTCGTTGCCATCTCTCCAAATCCCTTTATTTGTCTTTAGTTGTTACCTTCTGTACACCATCGTTAGGCTTAATGGTTTTCTTCATTCCCTACCGTTCGGCACCAGCCTATGGTTTGGAAGAAGACTATCCAATAAGCATAATAAGTGTACTCTCCTAATCCTAGGAGTACTAGCAACCTGAGAGAAGGTAATGATAAAAGACAACTGAATAAACCTTATTCCTATTTCTCCTGAACCAAAATCCATCCTCAAAAAAGTTCCTTCGAGTTCGTATATAACCATACGAAAGATTTATCCAATGGAATTGGATGTTCGTAGTGATACGGGGTGTTCTGGAGAAATAAAAAGGTGAATTAGGAGTGGCAATGAGATACGTGGTTTGGTCGTGAATGATTACAGTCGCAATTTACTTTTCCCTCTTTCTGATCCCTTTATTTGTCTTTACATATTACCTTCTGTTCACCCAACTAGGCTAATTGGTTTTCTTCATTCCCTACCTTTCGGCACCTGCCTATGGTTTGGAAGAAAACTATCCAATAAGCGTAATAGGTGTACCCACTCCTAATCCTAGGAGCGCTCATAACCTGAGAGAAGGTAAAAGGAAAAGACAACTGAATAGTCCTATTCAATCTCTCCAGAACCAGAATCCATCCTCGAAGAAGTTCCTCTGAGTTCGTATATAACTATACGATGGATTTATCCAATGGAAGTGGATGTTCATAATAATACGGGGTGTTCTGGAGAAACTCAAAGGGTAAAAGAAGGAGTGGCAATGATGTATGCAACTCAGACAATCCAAAAGCCAGTGTTTTAAGAAAGTTCGGTTAACTTGGTCACTGAGTTATAGTCTAGGGTCGGGTCATGGTTGCAGTCAAAGAGAGAGAGAAAAGAAACACTCTGCGTGCACTCAAACCTAGATCAGAATGGTTAATCATTTTATCTGATCAGGGAAACCTCCCACTGTATTCTCAAATTCTCCTCCAAACCTGAAAGAAGAATTAGTCGGGATCACCCGAGGAGTAAACCAACTCATCAGTGGGAATCGGGATCCAACTATCATCGCATGATAACGTGATGGATGCCACTCACGTCATCACACTGCAGAAGGTATGCGCATACCTGGCAAGTTTCCTATATGTTTGAAACTCCTGATATGATTTTTACCCCTAAGACCCAAGTGACCTTGACATGCCAACATATCAAAAAGTCCTAGTCAAGTTCAACCCGTCATTATCTTGATTGCGTTAAACCCACCCGTACGAGTCCTTGACAATGCCAACATAACCGTACGACTATCCTAACCAATCCACATATCCATGCGATAGAAAAGCATTACAGAGCTACCGAACACTACTCCTCGGCAATACACGACATACGTAGCACGAATACTAAGCAATACTAATCTGAAATGATGGAGGGCTACGACTGGTTTTTGGCGAAAAACCTTTAGCGTAATGAACTTGATATCATTGAAGGAACCGAATATCTTTTTATAAAAATATAGTGGTTAAAACCTTTGCTAAAGAGGTCACTCCCGATGAAGGGATCTCGGCTCTTTCTTCGTCGAATGAGATGCAGGATATTCCAAACTGAATACCACGATGCAAAGCAAAAATTAATCGACTATAGTGAAGTTATTACCCTGACGCAAACCTCTGTCCAAGGGGTCACTCCCGATGAAGGGATCTCGGCCCTTGCCTCGTCGAATGAGGTGTTGGATATTCATAACTGAATACCACTGTGCAAAACAAAAGAGAACGCCCTTGTAATAACAGAATTTAAAAAAATGGTTCCAACAACATCAAATATAGGTTTGTTTTCCTTGCATTGATAAGAATCAACGTAGTCCCATCAATTGATCACACCAGAAAAGAACGAAAATATGATGTACGTATATGCCATCCGCATTCGCCACTGGGTCCCGTCATCACCCGTTAGGTTACTTAACTAACGACAGAGCGGGGACTGGAGTAGCACAGGTGTAAAACATATACAACATCTACTAGTATATATAACAATATATAATAATCGCTCCAGGCGTGATAAATGCAACATCACATAAAAGTAATAAGCAGCACAGAACAATACAGATAATCTGAGAGCCCCGGGTTTCCTTTGAGCCACAAATGAAACCCGACGTTCCCCTGGTCGTATGGATAGCCTGTTCAATGAAATCCTAGACCCCTACGAGCGCGGCAAGTTACCCGCCAAAACCAGAAGCGAGGTAGCCCCTTTCAGCAAAGTGAATGGACCACCCAGCACTTCACGGAATCCGGTAACTTGAGCACCCCTCCTTGGGTCAACCTATACCCCCTACGAGTGCGGCGAATAGCCCGCCAATTTTAGAGTGAAGCCCCCTCCGTCTCAAAGCCATGAGATGCGGGCCCGTTGCCCTCTAGAACCCGGCTATCCGTGCACCCCACCGCGGGGTAATCCTAGTATAGAAAATAAAATATGTACAACGGATACATCGACCTCAACTCGGTCGTGCCCCAAAAGAATAATATACAAACAGGTAGTGACGGCAGTCCACATGTCGAACGCTCGCCCCGCAATATCAAATGTACAAATAAATCCAAACAGCACTACCATTTCACACAAGCTACCGACCACGACAAAACCGCAACAACACAGCACAACATAGAACATCAACGTGAATGTCACGTTCGCAAACCCGTCTAAAAGAGCTATAGCGATTAGACAAGATTTACCGATCAAATGACATTCACGGTCGCAGATAGAAATGTAAGCACTGTGAACTAACTTATTTAAATTTTCGATCGACAAAAATTTCCCGAAGTAGGCCCCAAGTACAAATCCAGCACTCAAAATAATCTGGGCCAAAACTTAAAAAATCCAAAAACCACAATTCCACACAGAAGACCGCCTTAAGAAATATGGTGCACTGAAGCCACTTAACTGCGGCAGAACCGCGGCCAAAATGTGGGTATGGCCGTGGTTCCGCGGCCTTACAGTGGAATCACCTTCCCAAATTTCTACAGATGTCTTAGAAAAGCCTGCATGTTTTTCTGAAACACTCAAAATAATTTTTAGACGACAAAAAAAAAATTCGACAGAAACTTTAAAATTGAAATTGCGGTTTTGGAAATTTTGTCCGATCGAACTTTTAAACATGTTAGAACAAGCTAGTATAGGTTAATGGCGTGGCTCTGATACCATGTTGGGATGCGGCGGCCCCCCAACCGTCTAAACGAGGCTAAGTGCGGAACAAAAAACTTTTTACGAAACCGGCGCTACCGCGACCCAATGTCCGGATCGTTCCATTAACCGTAAACTAGCAATATGTAAAAGAGTTTGGAGAAATTATACCGATCGATCCGTGTCCTTCGGTCTTCAATCTCTGTGCCAAACTCCCCGTTGTTGCGCCGACGAAGTTCGCTCCCCGATCTCGCTCGTCAAAGTGGCACCACGTCATTGAATCTTTATACGGGATCCCGCTTCAAACCGAAGCAACTCGGACATGAAGTTTGCTAACCGACATGTCCAAGATTGAGGTAGAGAGAGTGTAGAATACTTTGTCTCAGGCACCTAAATGATTGGATGGAGGTAAATTGGAGTTTCCATATTTGAAATGAGATGAAAAGAGCTACAGAATTTTGAAAGAGATGAAATTTTTCTCACCCCTCACAAAATCAGCCTTCCAAAAATTCAGCCCCCTCATCTTCCAGTTCTTGGACATGGTGTGCAGGGAAAGGAAAAAATGTTGCTCAGGGAAAATTCTCTCTTCACGGAAACAAATGCACACACTTTATTTCCCCACCACAAAAAAGCCCTTGCACATTAAAGCTTGCCAGTTTGCAGAGACCCCCCCCCACTAGCAAAAACAGCCATGATGCCTATGCTGATCAACAGGGTTCAAGAAAATCAGTGCAGGGAATGGGCAGGTCAGAAATTAGGAATGGGGAATATGGTCAAGGTCAATGCTCACGATAATTAAACATGCATCAAGATGTTTAAGACGGAAAAAAACTGGCAACTCCGAAAGCAATCCCGTAACGAATTACGAGATTACCCTTCAACTGTAAATACATACCCGCATTTGTATTCCGACCGAATACATATGAAATAAGACAAAAATATTCCTACAATATAATACTAGGATCCGGCTTAAACAAAAATTCGCTAGTATTATCCGTCCGATCCTAATCCGTGCACAAGTGCACGAATATGATCGAACCCTGCCATAAAACCATACGGCCTCTACAACGTTTCGCCCGAACTTGGGAAACTGTCTGTGGGGGACTCTAATGACTCATCAATACACTGGCACTAGGTATAACCACTAGCATGTCAGAGGTACTAGCTGTACGTAACGGTTGCCCATGTATTGATCGGAAGGGAAGCTGACAAGTGAACTCATCCAGAAACCCTACTGAGCCTGACAGTGACAATATCCATACAGTCCGGTCTGTTCGTCTATGAGTATCGCATATAGGGCCTAAGGGGCTAGTAAACGTCAGACCCCCAATAGCGGTATAAATCGTTTCGAAGAGTAGCCCAGAACACCCTGAGATACTACTGGAATACCTACCAGTAAAATCTCGATTACCCTGGCCAGGGATTTCGTGTAATGGCTCTCCTAAACACAGCGCGATCTCACCCCCAATACCGGGAGAGACGAATCCCCGACGATCCGCTCACTGCCTCCATGTAGCTCGGGACTGTACCTAACTAAAACCTGTTTGCACGACTCCTTTGAGCCGTAGTAGGGTAGTAATCAAAGCACAGTGGGAACTCACACGAGATAAATAACGATCTCAGGTCGACAGACTAACTTGTACACATGTCACCTGGGAACTGCTATCTGACGATATGTAT
The DNA here is from genome assembly GCA_030015575.1 of Agapanthus africanus. Classification (NCBI taxonomy): domain Eukaryota; kingdom Viridiplantae; phylum Streptophyta; class Magnoliopsida; order Asparagales; family Amaryllidaceae; genus Agapanthus; species Agapanthus africanus. Next base: position 441,422,098 of record JASDDO010000019.1, read on the forward strand.
AATACCAACTAGCCTGTTCCCGGCGAGTCCTATCCGGTGTACTCATAACCCAATGAGCATCTGTATACATCTTAGGTGAACCAACTGACACCAATGGCTTGTGAGACCGGACACCGCCCCTTATCGGGGTCTCGACTGTATACACTAGTCTACTCTGGAGTATCGATGCCCTGTCTCGAAACTCCCACGACTAGGGACACTTTAAGGATGTGCTTATAGACCCCAGCTCCCACGTATATGACCGCCATCATACTGCTGGCAGTCAAGCAAGAATCCTTTGGGCTCTATCAACATGCAATAGTGAACTAAAGCATGTACACGATGATAAAGTCAAACCAGATAGCATACTATCATCTCGAGCAAGACTGTCCTATCGGTATAGGTTCACCCTCAATCATTGCAATCACGTACCTGTGATCCAATAATTGACTTTAATGGCATTATATCCAACAGGGTCAACCAACGCCTCACATGTGGCACCGCTGAACCACCACAAACCCGAGGGTTCAGTGGCGGTTCTGACGATCACATAATCGAGTTAAGGTTTTGTTCTTCTAGAGGGTCCATCGCATAACTTGCATGATGTTTGAATGCTTTTTAACTACGGAAAAAAATCCAACACTTGGAAAATTTTCCGGCAAGGGAAAAAGTGGGTATTTGATAACCGTTCGAACTTTTTAACACCGTCTAAAGTAACCCGAAAACAGTTAGAATTATGACTACGAAATACTCCGAGTTGTTATTATAGTAAATTAACATCACGTGACAATTTAGCAAAAATAAACAACACCTGAAGCACCAAAACCCATGCATTAGAACACTAGAAAAATTTAGAGGGGGCTCGGTTTTGGCCGATATAGGGGGTGGTCTCGCCGGCCAAAAAGTTCCCAAATGCCGCCAAATTTCATCAGTGTTCATGTTATCACACATATATGATTCTGCACTTATTTGAAAAAATTTTAGAGCTCATATAAAAATCGACAGAAACATGGATTTTAGGGTTTCAAGTTTCGGAGTTCGTTTCGGTTTCGTAATCTAACACAATCCGTCTAATTCTCTAGTTAGGCTCTGATACCACTGTAGGGTTCCTATGAACGACAGCAAGGTTTTGGGAGGCATCTTCCATGCCATTTTCAAAAATTTGCCGTTTTAAAGAACCTTAAACTAGAATCGATAACTAGAGAATCATACGAAACACAAAGTAAACTACTTTACATCTAAGTGTTTGCGGAATACAACCTTTGTAGACCGGTCCTTCGCTTCTAAAGCTCTGAGTTGAAGTCCCTTCGCTGCAATCCAAGTCCCGGACTCTTGCATGGCTTCTCAAGGTGAAAAGAACGATCTTGCTTGAAGTCTTCGAGGCCGAAGATGATCTATGTCGAGGAGACACTAACTCAAGCTACTACTTCACTAATTGAGATATTAGTGAAGCTAACACCCTATACTAAAGTGATAATCTAGTAGAGGACGATGAAGTAGGAATTGGGCTCACTTTAGTTTTATTTTTCTCACAATATTTTCTCACTTAGAACAATCCCTAGAGAGCTCTTTTGCTTTGAGTAAGAAGATGAAGAAAAGAGATGAGAATGAACTAAGTGAGAGAATCAATCATGGGTGAGTTTGTATCATATACTAACTCATGAAGAGATATAACCATGGCTAAATTATAATGGTTAGGTTAATAAATATCTTAAGTAAAACAAAATGAGTGGACTTTGTCAATGCATCCACAAGCTTCTACAAGCTTCATGCATATGAACAATTATCAACTAATTTGGATTTACTTTAAATACTTAAACCCCTCATTATAATTAGTATGGTGTAACTCTCATATACTAATGTAGTGTGTATCAACAACCATGACACAAAATAATGTACATTAATATATATCACATATATATCACATGCACACAAGTGAGAAAAAATAAATGCTTAAATGAGCTAATATTAGTTAATGTAATCCAGTATATCACATATACAATTATATATTAAATTATCAAATCAACACTTGATTTAATAATCCGGCTATATCACATATAACCGACTAATATAATCTGTATCAACTTATCGAATCAACACTTGATTCGATAACCCGGCTATATCACATTTAACCGACCGATACGAATAAATCGTGAGAATATAATACGGTATCACATACATGCATTATTCTCGGTCCCGCACATATCACATATGTGCTCCTAATTCGTTTTGCCTGAGCCAGTAAAACCTCTATGTAGGACTCTAAAGACTCGTCAATACGCCGGCAGTAGGTGATGATCACATCAAACACCCACAAGCCATCAGCGGTACTAGCCGGACGTAACGGCTACCCGGGTATTGAACGATCAGAAGATCAGCAAGCAAGCCCGCTCTAACACCTGCAAAAGCCTGACAGTAACACTACCGTACAGTCCGGTCTCCTCGTCTAATATGTCGCATATCAAGTTTAGGGGTGGCAAACGTCAGACCCCAATAACCGATAAGTCATGCCGATATGAGGCTCATAACGGGTCGAGAAACTACTGATAACACTTACCAGTAAATTTCTAAATCAGCCCTGGCTAGGGACTTCCCTATTATGGCCAATCGAGCACAGCGCAACATCAACCCCCAATACCGGGAGAGACGAAACCCCTCCTATCGCTCATTACCTCCATGTGACTCGGGAATGTACCCAAAAACCACCGTTTTGCACGTCCTCTTGAACGTGGCAAGGTGGAAATCAAAGTACAGTGGGAATCACACAAGTCTCTATGACGATCTCGGGTCTACAGACTAATCCTGTACCAATGTCACCAGAGAACTGCTATCTGACGTGAGGTATAATACCATCTAGGAGTTCTCGGCGAGTCCGTCCAGTGTACCTAGTCTCCACTGAGCACCCGTATACCATCTCTTATGTCAAACACCAATGGATATGGGATCATCCATTGCCCATCTCATGGGTCGAGAAGCGTATACGCTAGTCTACTCTGGTATATCGATGCCCTGTCTCGATACCCCCACGACTAGGAACATTGTCCCACTAGTATGATCTGCATCATAATCCTGGTAGTCAAGTACACATCCTAAGGGCTTTACCAACATGTGACCTTAAGACGGTATCAAGAGACAAGTATACATGTTAAGTTAAAGAGCAATCAGATAGCATACTACCTTGTCGAGCAAGAAAGTCCTCTCTATATATGTCCAAGCATCCAATATAATATACATCATATGTACAATAATGGCCTCTAGGGCATACATACAACTAACACCCGGTAGTCAAATACTCATCCTAAGGGCTTTATCAACATGTAACAGAGAGACAATAAGTATACATGTCAAGATAAAGAGCAACCAGATAACATACTATAATGTGGAGCAAGAAAGTCCTCCCTATATATGTCCAAGCATCCACTATAATATACATCATATGTACAATAATGGCCTCTAGGGCATACATATAACTAACAAAAGCCACATCTCCATTGTTATCATAATACACAAGTATTGGATGCTCAATGGTAGGAACCTCACCAAGTTAATCTCATGAACTTCTTCATCCAGACAGCCTATTTGGCAGCATCGTTTGGTAGCGATGTATTCAGCCTTCATCGTCGAGTCTGCTACGGTATCTATCTTGGAACTCTTCCAACATAACGGCCCTCTTTTCAGGGTGAAGACAAAACCTGAGACCGACCTACAGTCGTCCTTATCACTCTGGAAGCTCGAATCGGTAAAGGACTCCACTTGGAGTTCACCGTTGCCATACACCAAGAACATCTCTTTAGTGATTCTCAAGTACTTAAGAATGTTCTTCATAGCTGTCCAGTGTTTCTCCCCTGGATCTGATTGATACCTGCTCACTACACCTAGTGGGTAAACTACATCTGGTCTGGTACATAATATCGCATATATTATTGACCCGACTGTCGAAGCATAGGGTATCCCTTGCATGTAAGCCCTTTCCAAATCAGTCTTGGGAGACATCTCTTTGGAGAGAGTGATTCCTGAACAAGTGGATAAATTACCACGCTTAGAATCTTTCATACTAAACCTCTTTAGTATGGTGTCTATATACCTGGATTGGAACAATCCCAATATCCGTTTAGATCTATCTCTATAGATCTTAATCCCCAGAATGCAGAAGGCATCACCAAGATCTTTCATGGAGAACTTGTGTGATAAGAAGAGATTGACAGAGTGTAGCATAGGAACAACGTTTCCTATCAAGAGTATGCCATCCGTGTACAATACGAGGAAGACCGCCTTACTCTCTACAACCTTCTTGTATATACTTGGTTCATCTACAGTTTTGATGAAGTCAAACTCTTTGACAGCTTCATCGAAACAGATGTTTCAGCTCCATGATGCCTGCTTTAATCCGTAGATGGATTTAAGCATCTTGCATACGCTTCTGCTGCTCCCACTGTCTACGAAGCTCTCTGGCTATGTCATGTACACTCTCTCTTCTAAATCACCATTTAGAAAAGCGGTCTTGACGTCCAACTGCCAAATTTCGTAGTCATGGTATACAGCAATGGAAAGTAAGATCTTGATGGACTTAAGCATAGCCACTGGAGAAAATGTTTCATCATAATCGACACCAGGTCGTTGACGAAAACCTTTTGCTACAAATCTAGCTTTGAAAGTCTCAACTTTTCCATCTACACCAAGTTTTTTCTTAAAGATCCACTTGCTCCCGATGAATTTTACCCCTTCAGGAGCAATTTCCAAAGTCCATACTTTATTGGTGTACATGGATTCTATCTCGGATCGTATAGCATCCAGCCATTTCACAAAATCCCCACTTGTGGTGGCCTGCTCGAAACCAGCTGGGTCATCATCTTCCATGATGCAATCCTTACTCCTACTATCAATGAGAAAACCGTAGTAATCTCAGGTGGATGAGGAACCATAATAGATCTGCGGAGTGGCTGGGGATCATTGGGAACTATCGAATCCTCTGGTTCCACCAAATTGTCGGTTTCAGTTTATGTTGCTGGAACTTCTTCCAGTTCTACCTCATTGCCACTAATTTCTTTTACAAGAAATTCCTTTTTCTAAAAAGGTGGCATGTTGAGCAGCAAACACTTTTTGTCCCTCAGTGTGGTAAAGATATGCCCTCGCGAATGTTTGGGATATCCTACAAACTTGCATAGAACTGACCTTGCCTCGAGCTTGTCCGGATTTTGTTTTTTGACATAAGCCGGACAACCCAATATCTTAATGTAATTAAGACATGGTCTCTTCCCCTCCTATATCTCATATAGAATGATAAGTACTGATTTGGTTGGAACCCTATTTAATAGGTATATAGCTGTCTCAAGTGCATAACCCCAAAAGGAAATCGGTAGCTCAGCAATACTCATCATAGAGCGCACCATATCTAATAGGGTGCGATTCTTCCGCTCCGATACACCGTTGTGCCGTGGTGTATACGGAGGAGTAAGCTGAAAGAGAATCCCATTCTCTTTTAAATAATCTCGGAATTCCGTGCTCAAGTACGTATTCTCCTCCCCGATCAGATCGAAAGATTTTTAATATTTTTATCCGTTTGGTTCTCAACTTCATACTTATATTCCTTGAATTTCTTGAAAGCATCAGACTTATGTTTCAATAAGAACACATGTCCAAACCTTGAGAGATCATCGGTGAATGTAATAAAATACGCGGAACCATTCCTGGCATGTGTAAACATTGGACCGCATACATCACTATGTATCAGCCCTAAGAGTTCAGTAGCTCTTTCTCCGTGTCCACTAAATGGAGTTTTGGTCATTTTGTCTTTGAGACATGACTGGCGAGTTTCATAATATGTAAATTCGAACGGATTCAAATATCCATCTTTATGCAACTTAACCAGTCTTGTCGCATTGATATGACCTAGTTTACAGTGCCATAAGAAGGCTTCGTTCATTTCTGAACTCTTCCTCTTGTGTGTGTTTTGTACGTTCAGAATTGTACTTTGATTAAGAACGTATATTCTGTTGCACAACGTTTCAAACCCAATCAACACTTGATTCTGGAAAATGTTCATAACATTATCCTTTAATGTGAGATTATATCCTTCTTTAGTCAGCAAAGAAACCGATATAATGTTGTACATCATATTTGGCACGTAGTAACAGTCGTTCAGAACCAATGTATTACCAGTTGGCAATACAAGATGATATTCGCCAACAGCTTTAGCTGCAACAATTGCACCATTCCCTACTGTTAGAAATTTATTACCCTTTCTCAGTTCTCTACCTCTTTTTAGCCCATGTAACAAATTATATACGTGGGATCCTGATCTGGTATCTAATACCCAGGACGTAAAGCAAACTGAGAAACAGTTCTCAGTTATGAACACACCCGAAGACGATGCATCAACATGCTCATTCTTCGTACGGGTGGCGTAGGAATCCTAATATTCCCCTATTCCTTACTCAGATTTATGACAATCATAAGATAGAGCGGAACCTAGCCCAGTATAATAAGTTGGTTCTGTTGGGTTTACCTAGCACCTAATCTAGAGTTTGGAAGCATCACACATGCCACAATTAAATTTTTAAAGGTGCTAAATAAACTAAACTAGAATCTTAACTAGAATTTGAGGGTAACAATGAACAATTATCACATACAAAAGAGAATCTATCACTAAGTGAAGAGATTAAAACTTTTGTAGACCTTCCTTGGTGAGTCCTTGGACCTTTGAGAGTATGGAACGAATCGCTAGAGGCCTTCCTCGTCCACGATGATCCACCCGGAGTCCCTTTGCCCAAAGCTCTTTGCTTTACTTGATCTTTGAAAGAAGTATAGCAAACACCTTACAGAAATGGGCTAGAGAGGTGTAGAATAATGAGGTGGTTTATATTCTCTAATCAAAACCCTTTCTTTTTATCAACCTCACTCTTTAGAAATTTCAAGAGAGCTTGGAGGAAGAAGAAGATAATGGTGGCTAAGCCTTTTGCTCAAGAGATAATGATATATGATGAAAGATAAATGAGAATAGAAAATATAAATATTTTCCACTCTCATCCTTAACCATGGGTTAATAAATATCTAGATATTTATTTAGGAGTAAAAAGAACCATAGAAAATTAACTCATGGTTAATTGTTAGGTCAAGTGTAATCAAAGTAGATAAATATCAACCATGAGTGAATTATCTTTTCTTTAACTCAAAAATAATTATATAGATAAATACTTCCATGTGAGTCTTGCATTGCCACCATTTGTGTATCATCAACCATGATACAATGTATGCATGTATGTGTGCATGTACATCATCATGTGCATCAACATAAACATATTCATACATGCATGCATACAAAAATAGAAAAAGGTTTAATAAAGAAATAAGCTAAAAGTCAAATGTTAAATCAACACTTGATTTAACAAACCGGTCATATCACATACGTCCCGACTAATAGAAAAATGTCCGATTAATATACGGTATCACATACACGCATTTAATCGGGTCCACGTGCATATCTCATATGCACACCACATTGTTTCGCCTGAGCTAGGAAACTCCTTTGTGGGACTCTAAGACTCGTCAATACGCAGACAGTAGGTGATAATCATATCAAACACCTACAAGCCACAAACAGTCAGCTAAACGTAACGGCCACCCGGGTATTAAGCGATCAGGAGAAAACCAGCGAAGCTGTCAAAACTCCCGTCGAGCCAACTGGCAACACTTACCGTACAGTCTGGTCTCTTCGTCAAATATGTTGCATATCGAGTCTAGGGATGGTTTCATCGACCCCAATAACTCAATAAGTCATGCCGGTGTATGGCTCATAACAGATCGAGAAACTACTAATAACACTTATCAGTAAATCTCAGCAGCCCTAGGCAGGGACTTCCTGTTATAGCCAATCGAGCATAGCACAACATTAACCCCCAATACCGGGAGAGACAAAACCCCTCCTATCGCTCATTGCCTCCATGTGCCTCGGGACTGTACCCAAAATCCACCTGTTTGCACGACTCAGTAGAGCTGTGGTAGGGTGGAGATCAAAGTACAGTGGGAAGACACACAAGACTCTATGACGATCTTGGGTCTACAGACTAAGCTGTACCAGTGTCACCTGAGAACTGCTATTCGACGATAAATATAATACCATATAGGAGTTATCAGCGAGTCCGTTCAGTGTACCCAGTCTCTACTGAGCACCCGCATACAATCTTTGGTGTCACCACACCAGATGGATATGGGATCATCCATCGCCCATCATATGGGACAGGAATGGTATACGCTAGTCTACTCTGGAATATCGATGCCCCGTCTCGATACACCCACGACTAGGAACAGTTCAAGGATATGCTTATAAACTACATGTGTCCCACTAGTATGATCTGTATCATAGTCCCAGTAGTCAAGCAAATATCCCATGGGCTTTATCAACATATACCAAATGAATAAGATGCATGATCAAATGAACATGTCAAGATAAAGTAAACCATATAGCATACTATCATGCCGAGCAAGAAATTCATATATATATATATATATATTTATATATATATATATATATATATACATGTCCAAGCATCCACTATACATATAAATGGCCTCTAGAGCATACATATATCTAACAATCTCCCGCTTGTACTAAGGCCAATTATTAGCGTATCTCATACCCAACATCTCAAAAATTTGCTCATGTTGCGGCTGTGGAAGGGCCTTGGTGAGAGGATCCGCGGTGTTGGTCTTTGTATCTACTCTCTGAATCTCGATCTCGTGGCGATCTACTATCTCCCGGATCAAATGATATAGCCTCAGGATGTATCTAGACTTCTGACGGGACATTGGTTCTTTGGCTAATGCCATAGCCCCATTATTATCATAATACAATGGTATTGGATCAACAATGATTGGAACTACTCCTAGTTCCGCGATGAACTTCCTTATCCAGACGGCTTCCTTGGCAGCATCATTTGCAGCAATATACTCAGCTTCCATCGTAGAGTCCGTAACGGTATCCTGTTTGAAACTTTTACAACTAACCGACCCTCCATTGAGGGTAAATACAAACCTTGAGATAGATTTGCTGTCATCCTTATCACTTTGGAAGCTGGAATCGGTAAAGGCCTCCAATTGGAGATCCGCATTACCATACACCAAGAACAGTTCTTTAGTCCTTCGCAAGTACTTAAGAATGTTCTTCACTGCTATCCAATGTTTCTCCCCAGGGTTGGATTGATACCTGCTTACCACAGCTATTGCATAAGCTACATCAGAGCGAGTACATAATATCTCATTCATTATAGATCATACGGCTGAAGCATAGGGTATAATGCTCATGCGAGCTCTCTCTTCATCAGTCTTCGGACAGAAGTCCTTAGAGAGAGTGATTCCATGACAAGCGGGCAAGGCACCATGCTTTGAATCTTCCATACTAAACCTTTTTAGGATGGTGTCAATGTACTTTGATTGGGACAATCCCAATAACCTCTTGGATCTATCTCTGTAGATCCTTATGCCCAAAATGCACAAGGCATCACCCAGGTCCTTCATGGAGAGCATTTGTGATAAGAATAGTTTGACCGATTGTAGTATAGGAATATCATTTCCTATCAAGAGAATGTCATCCACGTACAATACGAGGAATGTGACAGTACTCCCTACAATCTTCTTATAAATGCATGGTTCATCTATATTTTTGATAAAATCAAACTCTTTGATTGTGTCATCAAAGCAGATGTTCCAGCTCCGTGAGGACTGCTTTAATCCATAAATGGATTTAAGCAACCTACATGCTTTCCCGCTGCTCCCACTATCAATGAAACCCTCTGGATGATCCATAAAAACGCATTCTTCTAAATCAGCATTTAGAAATGCAATTTTTACGTCCATCTGCCAGATTTCATAATCGTAGTGAGCAGCAATAGCAAGTAGGATCCGAATGGATTTAAGCATTGCTACTGGAGAGAAAGTTTCATCATAGTCCAATTCTGGTCTTTGACGAAACCTTTCGCTACAAGCCTTGCTTTATAGGTCTCTACATGTCCATCTACACCAATCTTTCTCTTAAAGATCCATTTGCAACCTACGGGTTTTATCCTAGGGGGTGCAACGTCTAAAGTCCAAACTTTATTGGTGTAGATGGACTCCATTTCGGATTTTATGGCAACCAGCGACTTCACCGAGTCACCACTCGTGATAGCTTGCTGAAAACTAGTAGGATCATCATCATCCATGATGTAATTTTCTCTATCACTATCAATGAGAAACCCATAGTATCTCTCCGGTGGGCGAGAAATTCTACTAGATCTCCGAAGCGGCTGAGGTTCTTAAAGTTCTACTGCAACATCAGTTTCAACCAATTCGTCATGAGTAATTTGTGTCTCTAGAACCTCTTCTAGTTCTACCGCATTGCCATCATTACCTTTTGTAAAAATCTTATTTTCTAAAAATGTGGCATGTTGAGAAACAAACATCTTTTGTTCCTCCTTATGGTAGAATAGATATCCATATGAGTGTTTTGGATATCCCATAAATTTACACATGACCGATCGTGTCTCGAGTTTGTCTGTATTTTGCTTTTTGACAAAATCCGGACAATCCCATATCCTAACTCTTTTAAGAGATGGTCTCTTTCCATTCCATATCTCATATGGAGTGGTAGACACGGTCTTGGTTGGAACCCTATTTAACAAATACATTGCTGTCTCCAATGCATGTCCCCAAAAGGAAAGCGATAACTCAGCATCACACATCATGGACCGTACCATATCTAATAGGGTATGATTCCTCCATTCTGACATACCGGTGTGTTGTGGTGTGTAAGTGGGAGTGAGCTGAGAGAGAATCCCATTCTCTTTTAAGAAGTCTGAAAACTATGTACTCAAATACTCTCCACCTTGATCTGATCGAAGTTTCTTGATACTCAAGCCTGTTTTTTTTCTACTTCAAGTTTGTACTCCTTGAATTTCTCGAAAGCTTCAGATTTATGCTTTAACAAAAACACGTGTCCGAATCTTGAGAAATCATCAGTAAAAGTAATGAAGTATGAAAAACCACCTCTAGCATGTGTAGACATTGGTCCGCATACATCACTATATATGAGGCTTAAGAGTTCCACAGCTCTTTCTCCGTGTCCAGTAAACGGAATTTTGGTCATTTTACCTTTGATACAGGACTGACAAGTCGCATAAGATTTATATTCAAAAGAATTTAAATATCCATCTTTATGTAGCTTGTTTAGTCTTGTTTCATTAATAAGACAAGTCTACAATGCCAAAGAAAAGCTTTATTTATATCTGAAAATTTTTTTTTATTAGTATGTTGTATATTGAAAACTGTGTGTTGGTTCGGGACGTAAATACCGTTATTCAGTGTACCATACCCAATCAACTGTTGATTCAAGTTAATGTTCATAAAATTATTCTACAACACAAAATGATATCCTTCATTGTCCAACAAAGAAACGGATATTATATTACATAGCATACTAGGTACATAATAACAAGGGTTCAAAACCATAATACAACCCGAAGGCAACCCCAGATGATACTCTCCTACGGATACAGCATGTACAATGGAACCATTTCCAACCCGCAGAGTATGGTCACTAGTCTTCAAAACTCTACTGTTTCTCAATCCCTGCATATAATTGCAGATATGAGAACCAGAACCGGTATCTAATACCTAAGATGCAGAGTTTATCGAAAAACAGTTTTCAGTTAAAAACACACCTGAAGCGAAAGCATCAGTATGCTTCTTCTTCTTAAGATCAGCAAGATACATAGCACAGTTGCGTTTCCAATGTCCCGACTTGTGGCAGTAAAAACATTCTCCTTTTCCACTTCCCGCGGCCCCGGATTTGTCTTTCCCCTTCGCCTTTTGAACTCCACCTTTCGATTTGATGGGTTTCTTCTTCTTCTTTCCCTTGGCCTTGGCTTTTGGGACAGAAGAGGAAGATGGCCCAGCAATCAGAGCGGGATTTTTCGTTGTCTTAAGCATACTCTCTGCACTTCTCAACATATTGAGAAGTTCAGACAATGATTTCTCCAAATCGTTCATATTGAAATTCACAATGAACGGAGCAAAGGCTGGGGGAGAGACAGCAGAACAATATCTGTATATTGCTCATTATCCATGGTCCATCCCAGTTCCTCAAGTTCTTTTATAAGACCAATCATCTTTAGAACATGTTCTCCTACTGATGTACCAAGGGCCATCCGCATCTGAAACAACTTTCGAGATGCCTTGTATCATAAAGTCCGAGATTACTCTTCATACAACTCCTTTGTATGAAGAAAGATGAATTGAACATTCATATTTTCGTGCCAATTCTGATGTATATTGTCCATAGAAGCAAGCGCGAGGCACTTGGCCGTGTTACAATCAATATCTCATGTTTTTCGGATCACTCTATCCGAAACAGATGATTCAGGACCTGGGACGGGTGGGGCTTTGGTAGTGAGGACATATGATACTTTATCATATGTGAGTGCAATATTCAAGTTCCTCAACCATTCTTTATAATTCGGTCCTGTCGGTTTATTTTTCTCTAAAAGAAGCTTAAGTCCTGTCATTGGTATCTGCCATTAGGAGAGAGAAAAGAAAACACTCAGCGAAATGCTCTTGCAAAGATTTAAATTGGTTATTATCTTATCTAATCGGTGTCTCCCACTGCTTTTATCAAATTTTCTTTCAAAACCTTAAAAGTAAACTAGCCAGAATAAATTACATTCTATAGTTTCGCTAACCGGTCAGCCAGGCCAGTGTCGGTACTTTGAGAGAGGTTCCTCGTGCTTTCACACGGACCTAATTAAAATAAACCTCATTTTCCCAGAGGTCAAACCCCGTTGACACCTTTCTAGACACCTACTGGATTAGCTAATTGTAAAGTACAAAACTCTCCTGAGAGTAACACATACTCACAGTGGGATCGGGGTCCATCTATCATATAGAAGGTATGCAATCTCATTGCAAATTTCAACTCTTGAAACTCCTGATATGGTTTTTACCCCTAACTGCTTATGATCTTGGCTATGGTCAACATATCATAAGCACTAGTCAAGTTCTCCCCATCATTTTGAGATTAACTAGACCCACCCATATGACCCTTGACTATGATCAACATAATCACCTGAATGTCCTAACTGATCGCATCATATGCTTTGTAAGAAGACATCACTTAGCTACCGTATACTACGCCTTGACTATAATCAACATACGTAGCACGAATACTAAGTACTCTGCTTCCTAAAATGACGAAGGGTTGCGGATGGTTTTTATGAAAACCTTTAACGCTTTCAACTTGATCTCGTTGTAGAATCAAAACAGTTTAGAAAATGAGTGGTTTAAGCTCCGCATCTTTTGACACTTGCATTTTTCATAAAAAGGCTGAGTGGGTTTTAAATCTAATTCTACAACATCTTTAGGTTTCTTTTTATTACATTAATCTTTTTAATGTAGTCCCATCATTTAAGTTCCTAAGCCATCACAGAAAAGAAACGAAAATAGAACGTACACTTATACCATCCGCATTCGCCACAGTGTCCCGTTAGGCACCGTTAGGTTACTTAACTAACGGTATAGCGGGGCGGGACTAGCGCGGGTGTAAAACATAAGCAACGTTTATTATATATCATATATATAATAATAATCCATTCGTCTCAGATACTAAGTAATCACATCACAGAATATCAACAGCAGAAGCACATATGAAAATAAAAGGATATCTAGGATATCCGTATTTTGTATTTAGCCAACAATAGAAAATACGGATTCCACGGTCGCGATGAATAGCCAAGCCCACACCCCTAGACCCCTACGAGAGTGGCAAGTGACCCTACCAATTCTAGAGTTTAGGAGACCCAATCTCGACTCCTCGAGATGGCCTCCCACTGAACCCTAGAACCCGGTCACTTGTGCTCCCCTCCTTGGGTCTATCCTAATACGGAAAAGTAAATAATATACAATAATGGCGACATCATCCTCAACCCAGAAGTACCCCAAATAAAAGAATATTGCATACAATTGATATTTACATGAATGAAAATAAACTCTCATCTCACATAAAACCCCCGGCTATTCCATCACGACAATCCTGCACATCATATCTCAGCAACACATAATATCATATATCATCAATGTAAGTAAGTATGTGTACCCTGATTGTCGTTGATGTATAGCAACGAAAACAGCGATACACCACATACTACACTTACGGTCGCAGAAAAGAAATGAAAAACTACAACAATTGGAATCTTAACCGCCCTTAGACAACATAAACCCATGATATCACATATTAAAGATTTCATGCTCAACAATGTAAAGCTCGCATTTAGGTCTCACACATGAAAACACCTTTTCAAAATAAGTCGGATAATTCAACAAGATTTCCGATTAATGCCGAGACCGAAATGCTAGATTTACACGCAACAAATAAATTTGTAGATTCCAATTATTGTATCACATTCACATATACTAGGCGTAGTTAAAACATTCGATCGAACGATCAATCACCCAAATAATTCTCAGAAAACTCAACACTTAAGCAATTTTAAAATACACTAGAGACTGATACAAGAACATACGGGCCAGCACAAGAAGGCACGGTCCATGCCTCACCAACGACGCCGCGGAACCGCCGCAAATGAGCCTTTCAGCTGCGGTTCCACGGTCGTTGAGTCAAGTTAGAACTTCGTTCTTCCTGTGGGCCCATACAATACCCTGCACGATTTTCTGAGTATTTTTAATGTGAAAAAATCCAACTTTTTGAAAAATTTCCAGAGAGCATGTTTCGGACGACATGTTTCGTTCATTCGAGGTTTTTAACGTCGTCTAGGTTACTCTAAAGCTCTAGCTTGGCTCTGATACCATTGTTGGGTTTACCTAGCACCTAATCTAGAGTTTGGAAGTATCACACATGCCACAATTAAAATTTTAAAGATGCTAAATAAACTAAACTAGAATTTTAGGGTAACAATGAACAAGTATCACATACAAAAAAGAATCTATCACTAAGTGAAGAGATTACAACCTTTGTAGACCTTCCTTGGTGACTCCTTAGACCTTTGAGAGTATGGAACGGATCTCTAAAGGCTTTCCTCGTCCACGATGATCTACCCGAAGTCCCTTTTGCCCAAAGCTCTTTGCTTTACTTGATCTTTGAAAGAAGTATAGCAAACACCCGACACAAATAGGCTAGAGAGGTGTAGAATGATGAGGTGGTTTGTATTCTCTAATCAAAACCCTTTCTTTTTATCAACCTCGCTCTTTAGAAATTTCAAGAGAGCTTGGAGGAAGAAGAAGATAATGGTGGCTAAGCTTTTTGCTCAAGAGATAATGATATATGATGAAAGATAAATAAGAATAGAAAATATAAATATTTTCCACTCTCATCCTTAACCATGGGTTAATAAATATCTAGATATTTATTTAGGAGTAAAAAGAACCATAGAAAATTAACTCATGGTTAATTATTAGGTCAAGTGTAGTCAAAGTAGATAAATATCAACCATGAGTGAATTATCTTTTCTTTAACTAAAAAATAATTATATAGATAAATTTTCCATGTGAGTCTTGCATTGCTACCATTTGTGTATCATCAACCATGATACAATGTATGCATGTATGTGTGCATGCACATCATCATGTGCATCAACATAAACATATGCATACATGCATGCATACAAAAAAAGAAAAGGGTTTAATAAAGAAATAAGCCAAAAGTCAAATGTTAAATCAACACTTGATTTAACAAACCGGTCATATCACATACGACCCGACTAATAGAAAAACGCCCGATTAATATACGGTATCACATATACACATTTAATCAGGTCCCCGCGCATATCTCATATGCACACCATATCGTTTCGCCTGAGCTAGGAAACTCCTTTATGGGACTCTAAGACTCGTCAATTACGCCAGCAGTAGGTGATGATCATATCAAACACCTACAAGCCGCAAGCGGTCAGCTAAACGTAACAGCCACCCGGGTATTGAGCAATCAAAAGAAAACCAGCGAAGCTGTCAAAACTCCCGTCGAGCCAACTAGCAACACTTACCGTACAGTCCGGTCGCTTCATCAAATATGCTGCATATCGAGTGTAGGGATGGTTTCGTCGACCCCAATAACTCAATAAGTCATGCCGGTGTATGGGTCATAACAGATCGAGAAACTACTGATAACACTTATCAGTAAATCCCAGCAGCCCTGGCCAGAGACTTCCTGTTATAGCCAATCGAGCATAGCACAACATTAACCCCCAATACCGGGAGAGACGAAACCCCTCCTATCGCTTATTGCCTCCATGTGCCTTGGTACTGTACCCAAAATCCACCTATTTGCACGACTCAGTAGAGCCGTGGTAGGGTGAAGATCCAAGTAAAGTGGGAGGACACACAAGACTCTATGACGATCTTGGGTCTACAGACTAACCTGTACCAGTGTCACCTGAGAACTGCTATCCGACGATAGATATAATACCGTATAGGAGTTCTCGGTGAGTCCATTCAGTATACCCAGTCTCCACTGAGCACCCGCATACAATCTTTGATGTCACCACACCAGATGGATATGGGATCATCCATCGCCCATCACATGGGACAAGAATGGTATACGCTAGTCTACTCTGGAATATTGATGCCCCATCTCGATACACCCACGACTAGGAACAGTTCAAGGATATGCTTATAAACTACACGTGTCCCGCTAGTATGATCTGCATCATAGTTCCAGTAGTCAAGCAAATATCCTATGGGCTTTATCAACATATACCAAATGAATAAGATGCATGATCAAATGAACATGTCAAGACAAAGTAAACCAGATAGCATACTATCATGTCGAGCAAGAAAGTCATCTATATATATATATATATATATATACATGTCCAAGCATCCACTATACATATAATGGCCTCTAGGGCATACATATATCCAACAGGTTCGGTCAATACTCATATTATTATCTTGATTAATGCATGTCATTGGTTGCTACTAAGAGAGAGAGAAGGATAATCACATTTTCGTGCGCTCTTTGCAAGATCAGATATAGTTATTATTTTATCTAATCAGAATGGCTCTCACTGTTTTTATCAAATCTTCCTTCAAACCATAAAAGGTAAGATTAGCCGGGATTAATTACATTCTAAAAGTTCACTAACCACTCAGCCAGGCAAGTGTCGGTACTTCGAGGGAAGTTCCCCATGCTTTCGCACGGACCTAATTAAAATAAATTTCGTTTCCCTAGAGGCATAACCCCGTTGACACCTTTCTAAACACCTACTGGATCAACTAATTGTAAAGTGAAAAACTCTCCCAGGAGTAACTCTTACTTGCATTGGGTATCGGGATCCAACTATCAAATTGAAGGTATGCAATCTCATTGAAAATTACAACACTTGAAATTCCCGATAATTGTTTTTACCCCTAGTATCCTATGACCTTGACAGAGGTCAACAAACTATAGGCCGCTAGTTAAGTTCAACCCGTTCATTCGGTGATTGAATTAAACCCACCCGCATGACCCTTGACAGAGGTCAACAAGGTCATACGACTATCCTAATCCAATCGCATCACATGTGGCAGATAAGTACTAATCAGCTACCGCACACTACGTCTTGATAGAGGTCAACAAACGCAGCATGAATACTAAATAGTACTTATCTGAAATGACGGAGGGCTGTGTTGGTTTTTAAGAAAACCTTTAGCGTAATGAACTTGATATCGTTATAGAATCTAGTGATTTTGAAAAGGAGTAGTTTAAGCTCCGCTTTTTAAAATCGAGTAGTTTTTCAAAAACAAACCGTATAGCTTTTGCTAAGAGGTCACTCCCGGTGAAGGGGTCTCGGCTCTTTCCTCATCGAATGAGGTGCTAGATATTCAGGAATACCACTATGCAAAGCAAGAACTATAGAAGCTATGATGATAAACCGAGTGGGTTGTAGCATTTGCTAGTTTTGCTAAAGAGGTCACTCCCGGTGAAGGGATCTCGGCTCTTTCCTCGTCGAATGAGGTGCAGGATATTCATGAATACCACTATACAAAGAAAGAACTACAGCTACCTTTTTGAAAAAATTTTATTCTACAATATCTTTGGGTTTCTTTTCTTTCATTAATCTCATTAATGAAATCTCATCATTTAATGTTTCCTTAAACATTACAGAAATAGAAACGAAAATAGAACGTATGCTTATGCCATCCGCATTCTCCACGGGGCCCCGTCATGCACCGTTAGGTTACTTAACTAACGGCATAGCGGGGGATGGACTAGCGCGGGTGCAAAACATAAGCAACGTTTATTATATATCATATATATAATATAACATTCGTCTCACGCAGTTATATGATCAACATCACAGAACATTGCAGCAGAAGTCAACATATGAAATATTGGATATACTGGGAGGTCCATGTTTTAAATTCAGCCAGTAATGTAAAACACGGATTCCACGGTCATGATGAATAGCCAATCCCACACCCCTAGACCCCTACGAAAGCGGCAAGTAACCCTGCCAATTCTAGTGTTAGGAGACCCGGTCTCGACTCCTCGAGATGGCCTCCCACTGGACTCTAGAACCCGGTCACTTGTGCTCCCCTCCTTGGGTCTATCCTAATGTGGAAAAGTAAATAATATACATCAATGGTGACATCATCCTCAACTCGGAAGTGCCCCGATAAAAGAATATTACATACATTTTTACATGAATGAAAATACAAAAACTCTCATCTCACGTAAAACCCCCGGCTATTCAATCACGATGATCCAATAAAACATATCTCAGCAACACATAATATCACATATCATCAACGTAAGTAAATACGCGTATCATAAATTCCGTTGACGTAAAGCAACGAGATTTGGGATACCCCACATATTACACTTACGGTCGCAGAAAAGAAATGAAAAACTATAATAATTAGAATCCGTATTTCCTTAGACATCATAAACTCGAAATATCTCATATTCCGAATTTCATGCCTAACTCTATAAACCTAGCATTTTCGTATCAAATTGAAAACACTTTTCAATAATAAGTCGGATAATTCAACAAGATTCCCGACTTGGTGATCGCGTATAATACACGATTGCGACGGAGTTTTGATCCGAATCGAAACTTCGTGGCAATCGATCAAAAAAGACTAACATGCTAGACTTATAATCACTAACTAGTTTTCACAAAACTAATTAACCGCAGATTCCACTTATTGTATCACATATCAAACTTAAACCCGTAACGACGTTAAAATTACGACTGCGAAACACTCCGTATAGCCCCAACTGAATTTTTAACATTACATGCAAACTGGGTCAATCAAACAATAACATAAAACCCTAAACCCAGAGATCAGAACACCAAAAAAAATTTGAGGGCTTTTGCTACAGTAAAACGGGTGGCGCCGGTTTTTAAGCTAAAGTGGCAGGCCAAAATTTCTTGTATTTGCCTCAAATTTTTGTGGTGTTCTATATACATCATAAATAGCTCTCTGCAGTTATTTTAAAAAAATTTAGAGACCGTTTTAAAAACAACAGAGAATAGGGTTTTGAGTTAACTGTTTCGGAGTCGTTTCAGTTTCACAATTCAACGAACATCTTCTAATCTTCTAGCTATGGCTCTGATACCATGAAAGTATTTTTTACCACCACCACTTGGTTTTACAAGCATCAATTATGTCATTTTTAAAAAATTTGGGGTGCTAATTAACACTTAACAAGATTTTTAGCTAGATGATTAGGGTTTAACTATGATACCAAAGAAAACAAAGCTAAGAGAAGATGGTTACAACCTTTATAGACCGTGTCCTTCTCTTCTTAAGCTCTGGGTTGTAGTCCACGCGACTCCACTAGGCTTCTCTTCGAGTTTGAACGAACCTCCTTCGTGATCTTCACGTCGAAGACGATCCACCCGAAGTCCCTCTAGCTCAAGCTACCTTTTCACTAAATAATCTTTAGTGAAGAAAACACACTACACTTGATTGCCAATCAAGTGTAGGATAGTGAAATAGGGGTGTTGGTTTACTCACTAATTGGTTCAAAACTCTATGGTTCACATCACATGTGAGGGGTTGGAGTTTTGAGGCATGAAGAAGAGGAAGAAGAAGATGAGAGCAAGCTAGAGAGCAACTCAAGAAAAAATAACTCAAGTGATGAAAATGGATCATCCTTGGCTCACTCATTCAAGCATGGAATTATTTGCAATAATAAATTGCAACCATGCTTGAATAGTGAGTCAAAACTAATATAAAAATGATAAAACCCATGCTACACACCATGCTCCCATTTTTCCACCTTTTATTCTATTTTCCAAAAATAGAATTTCATGCCATGCTTCATAAAATATATATATATATATATATCTATATATATATATATATATATATATATTAGAATAATGGAGGAAAGATGCCATAGGAGGGAATTTCGTCCTATGGCGTCAAAAAGGTACACCCTCCTTCATTTTTTCCGACGATCGGCACACATCATCTTCATCGTTATCATCTAATATGTGGGTATACCAAATTTCATGCGATTCTACAACTTTTTCATCGTTGATTTAGTGGGTTCAAAATTAACGGTTTACCGACAACAGAACTTTTTACATTGCAAAATCAACGGTGAAAAAGTTGTAGAATCGCATGAAATTTGGTGTACCCACATCTTAGATGATAACGATGAAGATCATGGATGACGATCGCCGGAAAAAATGAGGGAGGGCATACTTTTTCGACGCAGTAGGAGGAAATTCCCTCCTATGAGCCATCGGTGACAACAACTCTGAGAGAAGATGGGGCGCCCCCAAGAATGAAAAAGAATTTGATCTCTTCCCTCTATTAACCTATATATATATATATATATATATATATATATATATATATCAAATATCATATATATTAATATATATAATATGAAGAATAATTAGTGAGCTGATAATATTAGTTAATATATAATTATATCAAATAAAATATATATCAAATTATTAAATAACCACTTGATTTAATAATCCAGTTATATCACATATAACCGACTAATATCATTTATCTGTATATCACATTATCAAATCAACACTTGATTCGATCCGGTTATATCGCATATAACCTAACTGATAACAAATAACTGCCATATTAAAATACGGTATCACATTCTCGTATTCAATTAGGCCCCCCCGAACATATCAACATATGTGCCCTACTTCGTTTCGCTTGAACCAGGAAACTTCTGTGTGTGACTCTAAAGACTCGTCAATACGCCAGCAGTAGGTGATGACCACATCAGTCACCCACAAGCCGTCAGCGGTACTAGATGGACGTAATGACTACCCAGGTATTGAGCGATTAGAAGATCAATAAGAAAGATTGTCCAAAATCTCATGAAGCCTATAAGTAACACTACCGTACAGTCCGGTCTCTCCGTCTGATATGTCGCATATCATGTTTAGGGATGGAATCGTCAGATCCCAGTAACGTGATAAGTCATGCCGATGTCTGGCCTATAACGGTTCAAGAAACTACTGGTAACTCTTACCAGTAAATCTAATCAGCAGCCCAAGCCAGGGACTTCCAGTTATAGCCAATCGAGCATAGCACAACATCAACCCCCAATACCGGGAGAGACGAAACCCCTCCTATCGCTCACTGCCTCCATGTGACTTGGGACTGTACCCAAAATCCACCTGTTTGCACCACTCCTTAGAGCCGTGGTAGGGTGGAAATCAAAGCACAGTGGGAGCCACACAAGACTCTATGACAATCTCAGGTCTACAGACTAAGTTGTACCAGTGTCACCAGAGAACTGCTATCTGACGATAGGTATACTACCAACTAGGAGTTCTCGGCGAGTCCTGTTCGGTGCACCTATTCTCTAATGAGCACATGTGTACAATCTTTGATGTCACACACCAATGGTTGTGGGATCAACTATTGCCCCATACAGGGTCAAGAAATGTACACACTAGTCTACTCTGGAATATCGATGCCCTATCTCGATATCCCCTCAACTAGGAACTGTTAAAGGATGTACTTTTGGACCACCCTGGCCCCACTAGTATGATCTGAATTATAGTCCTCGTAGTTAAGTACATATCCTAAGGGCTTTATCAACATGTGAGAGATAGACAGTATAATAATAGCAGTCTACATGTTAAGATAAAGGCAACCAGATAGCATACTATCATGTCGAGCAAAAAAGTCCTCTATATATTTGTCCAAGCATCCACTACATTATACAACAATGGCCTCTAGGGCATACATATTCCTAACAGCCTCACTTCTGGGATTGGCGGGTAACTTGCCGCGCTCGTAGGGGTCCAGGTTTTCATTGCACAGGCTATCCATACGACCATAGGAACGTCGGGTTTCACTTGCGGCTCAAAGGAAACTCGGGGCTCCCAGATTATCCAGATGTTCTGTGATGCTTATCACTTTTCTGTGATATTGCTTATATCATGCCTGGGACGAATGTTATATATATTTATATATATACTAGTAGATGTTGTATATGTTTTGCACCCGCGCTGGTTTAGCCCCGGCTCTGCCGTTAGTTAAGCAACGTAACGGTGCATGACGGGACCCCATGGCAAATGCGGATGGCATATACGTACATTGTATTTTCGTTCTTTTCTTATGTGATATGGTTTAATTGATGGGACTGTATTAATTATGATTAATGCAAGAAAAACAAACCTATTTGATGTTGTTGGAACCAAATTTTTAGAATATCCAGCACCTCATTCGACGAGGCAAGAGCCGAGATCCCTTCATAGGGAATGGCCTTTTCAGCAAAAGTTTGTGTTAGTGTAATAACTTCACTATAGTCGATTCTTTTGCTTTGCATCGTGGTATTCGGTTTGGAATATCCTGCACCTCATTCAATGAGGAAAAAGCCGAGATCCTTTCTCATAGAGTGATCTCTTTAGTGAAAGTTTGCGCCACTATATATTTGTAAAACCACTCGATTCCTTTAACGATATCAAGTCATTACATTAAAGGTTTTTTGCCAAAAACTAGCCATGGCCCTCCGTCATTTCTTACAAGTATTGCTTAGTATTCATGTTGCGTACGTTGGGCTCTGTCAAGACATAGTGTATGGTAAATGAGTAATGCTTGTTTGTTGCATAAATATGCGATTAATTAGGATAGTCGCATAGCCACTTTGGTCTCTATCAAGGGCTTACGCGGGTGGCTCTAAGTTAATCCAGGACAATGACGGGTTGAACTTGACTTGTGACTTATGGTATATTGGTCTCTATCAAGACCATAAGCGCTTGGGGAAAAAACCACATCAGGAGTTTCAAACATACAGGAAACTTGTTAGGAATGCGCATACCTTCTGGAGTGTGGTGACTTGAGTGGCTTCCATCAAGTTATCATACGATGATAGTTGGATCCCAATTCCCACTGATGAGTAAGATTACTCCTCGGGTGATTTTAGATGATTCTAACTAATTATCCTTTTAGGGTTTGAAGGAGAATTCGAGGAAATAGTAGGAGCCATTCTGATTAGATAAAGTGATTAACCAATCTGATCTAAGTTAGAGTGCGCACTGAGTGTTTCTTTTCTCTCTCTCTTTGGCAGCGACCATAGCCTGACCCTAAACTAAAAACTCATGAACCAAGTTAACCGAAACTTCTTAAAACACTTTGGCTTTTAGATTGTCATGGAGTCGCATATATCATTGCCAATCCTATATCCCCTTTGCATTTCTTCAGAACACTTCGTATCACTACGAAAATCCATATAGCTTGGATATTCCATCGTATAGTTACATACGAACTCGAAGGAACTTGTTCCAGTTCGAGGATGGATTATGGTTCTGAAGAAATTGAATAGGATTATTCGGTTGTCTTTTCCCTTTACCTTCTCTCAGGTTGCGAGAGCTCCTAGTGTTAGGAAAGTACACCTATTACACTTATTGGATGGTCTTCTTCCAAACCTTAGAATGGTGCCAAAAGGTAGAGAAGGAAGAAAATCAATTAGCCTGAGTATGGTGTACAGAAGGTAATAAGTAAAGACATATAAAGGGATTAGAATAAGGGCAAAAGGAAATTGCGACTGCTATCATTCACGACAAAACCGCGTATACCCTGCCACTCCTGCATCCACTTTGAATTTCTCCAGAACACTTCGTATCATTACGAACATCCATATTGCTTGGATATTCCATCGTATAGTTACATATGAACTCAAAGGAACTTGTTCCAGTTCGAGGATGGATTCTGGTTCGGGAGAAATGGAATAGGATTATTCCGTTGTCTTTTCTCTTTACCTTCTCTCAGGTTGTGAGGGCTCCTGGTATTAGGAAAGTAAACCTATTACGCTTATTGGATAGTCTTCTTCCAAACCTTAGGCTGGTGCCGAAGGGTTGGGAAGGAAGAAAATAAATTATCCTAAGTGTGGTGTACAGAAGGTAATAAGTAAAGACATATAAAGAGATTGGAGTGAGGGTAAGGAAGTATGCGGTTACCGTCATGAATCTGGATAGTGGAAGAGGTATTATTAGGAATACCCGGTTACCCCTTCGAAACATTTTCATGTTTCAGTTTGACTATGCGCTGTTAATTGAAAAATGTTTTCCCAATTAGATTCTAACTCCAGGGTAAGTATTTACCAGATTCGATTATCACATCTGTATAGCGTTACATATGGTGAGTGGGAGTAAGATATTGGAAATTGGGCGATTAAATCCTCTATATATATCAGAATTCTTTGTAATTGGTGATATTTGAGGAAATCACCTAGGTTTTGCCTGACGGCAAATATTTGGTTTTGAATATCCGTTAATATGCACCAATTTCAAACTAATATATCTGTACGTTTATTTTATAAAGTGAGATATAACCTTTTGAAATTATGTCTATGACATTTACCTATATTATTTGATGGTTAGATAAGGAGCATTCAGCAACGGTGTAATTCTTCTTTACCATAGTCCAGTTTTTCAACCTAAGATACACACGGTTTGAGTTGTTAAACTCAGTGGACTTATACAAAGTATTGTATGTTGTCCGATATCCGTTAGGACAAAGGAGTTGATACTCTTACTATATTCTGTTTACTCATGACTTCTCTAGTTTTAGACAGGTATTTCGTTGAAATATAGGGTCCAAGTTTTGAGATGTTATAGGTATAAGAATAAAGTAGAAAAGCATTTGTTGGAAGTATCAGGATTCTTCAAGGTGACCGAAGATGTAGATACTTGTGTTAGGTATTCCTTCATAAGTAATAGTTTTGAGAACTTGCCTCTCTTTCAGGTTACTCATTCATGGATGCATTCCTTGATGAGTAATGCAGCATGGCCTCCTTCCATTTGGTTGATATGCATTGGAGACAGCTGCATGATTTTTAAATCTGGTTCCAATTAAATTAGTGCCTCTGTTTCTATGTACTGGATATAGAAGGGATTCATATCTTAACGATGTTAAGGTATATGGAGTAGTCCGGCTGATGCTTAAAACTAGAAGCTGGGCGAACTCTGTTGGCTATAGTGCCCTCAAGTCAATTATTGGATCACACGCACGTGATTGCAATGATTGAGGGAGGACCTACACCGGTAGAACAGTCTTACTCGAGATGATAGTATGCTATCTGCTTTATCTTTATCATCGTGTACATAGTTTAGGTGACATTACAGATCACTATTACATGTTGATAGAGCCCATAGAATTCATGCTTGACTACTAGCAGTATGATTGCGATCATATACGTGGGAGATATGTGGTCTATAAGCACATCCTTAAAATGTCCCTAGTTGTGGGAGTTTCGAGATTGGGCATCGATACTCCAAGAGTACACTAGTGTATACTGATCGAGACCCCGACGAGGGGCGGTGGCCGGTCTCACAAGCCATTGGTGTTAGTTGGTTCACCTAAGATGTATACATGTGCTCATTTGGTTATGAGTACACCGGACGGACTCGCCGGGAACATGCTAGTTGGTATTATACCTATTGTCAGATAGCAGTTCCCTGGTGACATGTGTACATGTTAGTCTATCGACCTGAGATCGTCATTTGTCTTGTGTGAGTTCCCACTGTGCTTTGATTACTACCCTACCACGGCTCAAATGAGTCATGCAAACAGGTTTTAGTTGGGTACAGTCCCGAGCCACATGGAGACAGTGAGCGGATCATCAGGGGATTCGTCTCTCCCGGTATTGGGGGTTGATGTCGCGGAGTGCACAGGTGGCCATCACCAGAAATCCTTGGCCAAGGTAGCTGAGAATTACTGATTCGGATCAGTAGTTTCTCAGGTGGTGATGGCTTCATACCGATACTAAATGTCGCGTTATTAGGGGTCTGACTTTATCCACCCCCTAAACTCGATATGCGATACTCATAGACAAACGGACTGGACTGTACGGATATTGTCACTGTCAGGCTCAGTAGGGGTTTCAGGATGAGTTTGCTCGTCAGCCTCCCTTTTGCTCAATACCTGGATAGCCGTTACATACAGCTAGTGCCACTGACGTGCTTGTGGTTAAACCCACTGCCAGCATATTGACGAGTCTTTAGAGTCCCACACAGAGGGTTTCCGTGCTTCAGGCGAAACGTTGTAGAGATCGTATGGTTTTATGGCAGGGTTTGAACATAAACGTGCACTTGTGCATAGATCATGGTTCGGACGGATAATACTAGTGGGCTTTGGTTTAAGCCGGATCTTAGTATTATATTGTTGGATTATTTTCGTCTCGTTCTATTCGTATTCAGTCGGAATATGGATGCGGGTATGTATATACGGATGAGGGGTATTCTTGTAATTCGTTTCAAGTTTACTTTAGATGTTGCCATTTCATTTTGGATTAAACATTTCGGTTTAAATGTTTATTTGGTGGGAAAGTGCGAGTCATGGATTTTTCATTAACTCTTGGAGCATGCACTTGGTGACTCATGGTTATAAGTCATGGGATGAGTCATGGTGACTTGTGAGATATTTGTTTTTGAGCTTGTGAGATATTTGGGTTGTGACAGATCTTATCTTGGCAACGTTTTTTTCTTTAGTTGAGACATGAGCTCATAAAAAAATACCTCACAAAACACAAGCCAAATTTTTTCTTCACTGCCATTTTTCTTGAGCTCACATTTTCTTCACCCATGGCAACTTCTTCAACCTCCACCCTATATGTCTCATGTGTTGAGAAACCTAAGGTGTATTGAGACAAAGTAATCACACTCTCCCTACTTCATCTTGGCTATCTAGGTTAGCAAACTAGATACTCGAGTTGCTTCAGTTTTGAGGTCGGAGCCCGTATTACAAACTCTCGACGTGGATCATTTTCGATGGAGGGAGATCGGAGATCAAACTTGATCAAGGAAGCCGCGAAGAGCTTAGGATAAAGGTTAAATACCAAAGGACACAAATCATTCTGTATAATCACTCTAACCCTTTGCATGTTTTTGTTATGTAGGGCTTATAGGTCGATCCGTAGACTCGGGTTCCGTTAGCGCCGGTTTATTAAATTTTTGTTCCGCATTTAGCCACGGATTGATGGCCGAGGTTCTAGCATAACCCAACTTGGTATCATAGCCACTCCATAAGCCTTAGTTAACTCATTGCGACATTAGAAATCCGCCGTTTTTGTCGTGCAAAAGCTGCCGACAAAAACAGTTCCGAAAACTGAAAGTTTGAGATGTTTGCACACCCCCCGGGCTCACGGTTTGAACTGAGAAGCCGCGAGATGGTGCATGGGCACCCCGATGAATCCTCGGGGGGCCGAACAGCTAGGCCCACTCCCCAAGACCACCACAAGGTGGTCTTGGCGGTAGGGACCCGAAACTGCCCCACCTTGGGCAGTTTCAGGTCTGCCTCACCCCCTGTCACCTCGTGGTGGCCTCGGGGGTAGGGTACCCCCCTTAGGCCCCCCAACTCGAAGTTAATTTCGTGCTCTAACTCCCTGTGAAGGTTCGGGCGCGTTTCGTTTTGATTCGGACTTCCGAATTGGCTTTAAACGGTCAGTTTTTGGAACTTTAGCTCACTGTTTTTTCCCATGGTTTTGGAAATTGGTATAGTTTGATAATTGCGTGTGGAATTCTAATATTGTAGTTTTCAGTACAAACATTACTATCTGCGATCGTGAATGTCATTAGAGCGGTACAACTCATCTAACTGCTATATGCTCTTCTAGACGGGTTTACGAACGCGACATTCACGTTGATATTTTGTGTTGTGTTGTGGTTGTGGAGGATCGTCGTGGCGGATAGCTTGATTGCAATGATAGTACAGTTTAGATTTATTTTTACATTTGATATCACGGGGAGAGCGTCCGACATGTGGACTGCCGTCGCTGCCTGTTTGTATATTATTTATTTGGGGCACGACCGGGTTGAGGTCGATATCACCGTTGTACATATTTTCTTTTCTGTACTAGAATTACCCCAAGATGGAGTGCACGGTAGTCGGGTTCCAGAGGGCAACGGGCCCACATCTCATACCATTGAGACGGAGGGGGACTCACTCTAGAATTGGCAGGCTATTTGCCGCACTCGTAGGGGGTACAGGTTGACCCAAGGAGGGGTGCTCAAGTTACCGGATTCCGTGAAATGCCAGGTGGTCCATTCACATTGATGAAGGGGTTGCCTCACTTCTGGTTTTAGCGGGTGACTTGCCGCACTCGTAAAGGTCTAAGTTTTCATTGCACAGGCTATCCACACGACTAGGGGAACATCGGGTTTCACTTGTGGCTCAAAGGAAACCCGGGGCTCCCAGAATGTCAGTATTGTTCTGTGATGCTTATTTCTTATTTGTGATGTTGCATTTATCATGTCTGGAGCGATTATTATATATTGTTATATATATACTAGTAGATGTTGTATATGTTTTGCACTCGCGCTAGTCCTGCACCCGCTCTGTCGTTAGTTAAGTAACCTAACGGGTGATGACGAGGCCCAGTGGCGAATGCGGATGGCATTATACGTACATCATATTTTCATTCTTTTGTGATATGATTAAATGATGGGACTACGTTGATTCTGATCAATGCAAGAAAAACAAACCTATTCAATATTGTTGGAACAGATTTCAAAACCTGTTATTACAAGAATGTTTTCTTTTATTTTGCACAGCAGTATTAGGTTATGAATATCCAGCACCTCATTCGACGAGACAAGAGCCGATATCCCTTCACCGGGAGTGACCTCATGGGCAGAAGTTTGCATCAGGGTAATAACTTTACTATAGTCGATTACTTTTTTGCTTTGTATCGTAGTTTTCAGTTGGGAATATCCTGCACCTCATTCCACGAGGAAAGAGCTAAGATCCCTTCACCGGGAGTGACATCTTTAGCAAAGGTTTTCATCACTATATATTTGTATAAAGCTATCTGGTTCCTTCAACGATATCAAGTTCACTACGTTAAAGGTTTTTCGCGAAAAACCATTCGTAGCCCTCCGTCATTTAAGATGGGTAGCACTTAGTATTCATGTTATGTTTGTTGACCTTCGTCAAGGCATAGTGCATGGTAGTTGCTTGTTACTTTTCTGTTGCATAGATAGATGCGTTGGTTTGGGACAGTCGTACTACTTTGTTGGCCTTCGTCAAGGGTATGTACGGGTGGGTTCAAATTAACCTGGACAATGACGGGTAGAACTTGACATGTGACATATTATTTGTTGACCTTCGTCAAGGTCATAAGAGCATGGGGTAAAAATCACATTGGGGGTTTCAAAAATACAGGAAACTTGCCAGGCATGCGCATACCTTCTGGAGTGTGATAACTTGAGTGGATTCCATCATGTTATCATGCGATGATAGTTGGATCCCGATCCCCACTGATGAGTTGGTTTACTCCTCGGGTGATTTTAGATGATCCCGACTAATTCTTCTTTAGGGTTTGGAGGAGAATTTAAGGATACAGTGGAAGACATCCTGATTAGATAAAGTGATTAACCATTCTGATCTAGGTTAGAGTGCACGCTAAATGTTTCTTTTCTCTTTCTCTTTTGCAGCGACCATGTCCCGACCCTAGACTAGAACTCATAAACCAAGTTAACCGAGCCTTCCTAAAATACACCGGCTTTTGGATTGTCGGAGTTGCACACTTCATTGCCACTCCTACTTTTACCCTTTGCATTTTTCCGGAACATTCTGTATCACTACGAAAATCCACATTTATTGGATATGACCATCGTATAGTTACATACGAACTCGAAGAAACTTGTTTCAAGTTCGAGAATGGTTTCCGGTTCTGGAGAAATTGAATAGGACTATTCAGTTGTCTTTTCTTATTACCTTCTCTCAGGTTGTGAGGGCTCCTAGGATTAGAAGAAAATATACCTATTGCGCTTATTGGATAGTCTTCTTCCAAACCATAGGTAGGTGCCGAAAGGTGGGAAAGGAAAAAAACCAATTAGCCTAAGTGTGGTGTACAGAAGGTAATAAGTAAAGACAAATAAAGGGATTGAAAGAAGGCAGAGTAAATTACGACTGCTATCATTCATGACGAAACCGCATAGATCATCGCCACTCCTACTTCACCTTTGATTTCTCCAGAACACCCTGCATCACTACGAAGATCCACACTTATTGGATAATCCATCGTATAGTTACATACGAACTTGAAGGAACTTGTTCCAGTTCGAGAATGGTTTTCGGTTCAGGAGAAATAGAATAAGAATTATTCAGTTGTCTTTTATTTTTACCTTCTCTCAAGTTGCGAGTGCTCCTAGAATTAGGAGAGTACACCTATTATGCATATTGGATATTCTTCTTCCAAACCATAGGCTGGTGCCAAACAGTAGGGAAGGAAGAAAACCATTTATCCTAAGGGTGGTGTACAGAAGGTAACGAGTAAAGACAAATAAAGGGATTTGAAGAGATGGCAAGGAAATATACAGTCACGGACATGAATCTGGATAATGGAAGACGCATTACTAGGAATACCCGGCTACCCCTTCGAAACATTTTCATGTTTCAGTTTCACTATGCGTTGTTAATTGAAAACCGATTTCCCAATTAGATCATTGCTCCACGGTATATATTTACCAGATTTGATTCTCATCTGTATGGTTTACAGATGATGAGTGGGAGTAAGTTATTGGGAATTAGGTGGTTATATCCTCGTTATATCGGAATTCGTTGTAATTGGTGATATTTGAGGAAATCGCCTGGGGTTTTACCCGACGGTAAATATTTGGTTTAGAATATCCGTTGTTATGCACCAATTTCAAACTGATATATCTGTACGTTTATTTTATAAAGTGAGATATAACTTTTTGAAATTATGTCCATGACATTTACCTATATGAGTTGATTATTGGGTAAGGAGTATTAAACAGCGGTGTAATTCTTCTTAATCATAAGTACAGTTTTCAACCTACGACGCACATGATTTGAGTTATTCAACTCAGGGGACTTATACAAAGTATTGTATGTTGTCCAGTGTCCATTAGGACAAAGGGGTTGGTGCTCGTACTATATTCTGTTTACTTGTGACTTCTCCAGTTTTAGACAAGTGTTTCGTAGAAATACAAGGTTCAAGTTTTGAGAAGTTATAGGTATAAGAATAAAGTAGAGAACCATGTGCTGCAAGTATCGGGATTCTTTAAGGTGATCGAAGATGTAGATACTTATGTTTGGTATTCAGTTGATAGTAAAGGTTTTGAGAACTAGCTTCTCTTTCAGGTTACTCATATTTGGATGCATTCCTAGTTGAGTAATGCCGATCGGCCTCTTTCTATTTAGTTGACATGCACTGGAGACAGATGCATGATTTCAATCTGGTTCCAATTCAGTGTCACTGTTTCTATATTGAATATAGAATGGATCATAGCTTAACGATGTTAAGGTATATGGAGTTGTCCAGCTTATGCTTAAAACCAGACTCGGGATAACTCAAGACACGTTTCTGTAATGGCAGTTTGTGGGTTATCCCAGGCTATGACGAGGGTTAACTTTCTACCATCTGGAAGATCAATAGTGATATTGTTCTTGACTCGCCACAGTTTTAGTAAAATGAACTTTTTCATAAAACAGTAGTGGGGGTATGGTAGAACTGGAAGTGATTCCAGAACCACAAACGATTACTGAAAATTTAATAGAACCTAAAGATTCAATCGGGTTTGACATTCCATTAAGCCACTCTGCAGATAGGTGGGTAACCTCAGGTGCCCGAGAGGTACTTCGGTATCCTCAAAGACGGTGACAGGGAGGTTCTTGTTTACCCAGAATTTCCATTACTGCTATTCTAGACCATGAGACCCGGTATGATGATGAGTATTGCGTCGTTTTCAACTAACTTTAGAAGTGCACGTGTATATGACTCTGCCAGAGGGTTGTTGTAGTCAGTGGGAGCAGCGGAAGCATAGTAGACAAGTAGCTTGTGTCTATTTATAGACTAAAGCATGTATAGCGGAGATGGATCATCTATTTTTGATGTGACAGTCATAGGCTTTGACTTCATCAGAATAGGAGATGGATCTGTTAAGAAGGTAGTAGGTTGTGATGTCCTGGTATTTGGATGACAATCACCTTATAGGAAGTATAATTCCTATACTACAATCGGTTATACTGTGGTTGTCACACAGTGATTTCTCCACATAGGATATGAATATTATATCAGGCATTCTGGTTACTAGATCTATGGTTTTAGATCTAGATTTGTGTAGTTTCCCAATCTGGGTACTTTGACACTATTCAAAAGGTGTTTTAGAATGGACGACTCCTGGCATGGTGGTGTACCTGCAGGTGATGGAGTCACCCTTTCTAAAGGTGTCTTACAGACTAAAAGGGAGAGGGATGTGCATGATTGGCATATCGCATGCTTAGGCAATTGAGTCAATTATGAGATGTCAAGTACCACACCAGATGTTGTTTTTGCAATATATGCAATAAGTTTATTTGTTAATCCAATCCTCGAGAAATGTTCGGGAGCAGTTTATGGACATAAGTCGATATTCTAGGGATATAGTAACGGCAGCCTCCTTCGAGAAACGGTTATCATTCCAGGCTTCTAAGGTGACCTGGATGACAGAGTGACTGTCAGAGTTGTAGTTTTCCCTCTTAACGAGGGGCAGTAGTTTGGACAGGTGGTCCAAGCGGATACTGAGAGAGGCATGGCGCAAGATACTGATTAAATTCAGTGGAAGATACAGTCTAAGAAGTTTGCTGGATTTAGAGTTCCTTTGTGAACTGGGTCCCATCAGATATCCAGACATATTCTAAGACATGTATTGCTCATTTCGGGAGATGGCTTTCTCCGCGAACTTGAGATAAAGAAAGACATAGAAAGAAACATTGGAGCGGATCCAATCACTGAGGCTATTTCTCGAACGCAATAGTTTTACAAACGAGCTTTATGAAACTGATTAGTAGAGAAGTTGGGTGTTCAGTATCACACGGGCTGTGAGTATGCGACACCGCAATAATTAGCCTTAAGTGCAAGTGGGAGATTGTTGGCTATAGTGCCCTCAAGTCAATTATTGGATCGCAGGCACGTGATTGCAATGATTAAGGGAGGAGCTATATCGGTAGAACAGTCTTACTCGAGATGATAGTATGCTATATTGTTTGTCTTTATCATCATGTACATGTTTTAGGTGACATTACAGATCACTATTTCCTGTTGATAGAGCCTATAGGATTCGTGCTTGACTACCAGCAGTATGATGGCGATCATATACGTGGGAGTTGGGTGGTCTATAAGCACATCCTTAAAATGTCCCTAGTCATGGGAATTTCGAGACTGGGCATCGATACTCCAAGAGTAGACTAGTGTATACTGATCGAGACCCCGACGAGGGGTGGTGGCCGGTCTCATAAGCCATTGGAGTTAGTTGGTTCATCTAAGATGTATATATGTGCTCATTGGGTTATGAGTACATCGGACGGACTTGCCGGCAACATGCTAGTTGGTATTATACCTATTGTCAGATAGCAGTTCCGTGGTGACATGTGTACAGGTTAGACTATCAATCTAAGATCATCATTTGTCTCGTGTGAGTTCTCATTGTGCTTTGATTACTACCCTACCACGGCTCAAAGGAGCCGTGCAAACAGCTTTTAGTTGGGTACAGTCCCGAGCCACATGGAGGCAGTGAGCGGATCGTCGAGAGATTCGTCTCCCCCGGTATTGGGGGTTGATGTCGCAGAGTGCACGGGTGGCCATCACCAGAAATCCTTGGCCAAGATAGCCGAGAATTACTGATTTAGATCAGTAGTTTCTCAGGTGGTGATGGGCTTCATACCTGTAGGGTTATGGGAGCGCCCCGGCCATCTAACCGTGGCTAAATACGGAACAAAAATTTTCTAAAATCCGGCGCTACCATTACCCGATTTCCAAGATCAAAACCATTAACCCTTAAAACTAGCAAGCTAACAAAAGGAGATAGAATGGTTATACCTAATGGATCATGTCCTTCGGGTCTTCAACCATTTCCAAGCTCCTAGTGATGCGGATCGACTTTGGTCGCTGGTCTTCCTTCATCTCCGATGATCCACCCGAGGGAAACGGCACAAGCTCCAGTTTCGCCAAGCGGACCAACCGACTCTCTAGGATTGCTAGTAGTAGAGAGTGGGGGGTGTAGGATAGTCTCACCATAATTTTCTCTCAAACTTTAATGCGCATAGAGCAACCATGGAAGATGTGGAGGTGATGATGGCAAGGCCTTGAAAATAGCTAAGTATTTTTATGTGAGCATGAGAGTGAGAGAGCACCAAGTGAACCATCACAAAATGAGCAAAAAATTCCACCTCAAAAGTGGCCGGCCCCTTCCTATCATGCACCCACAAAAATGTCATTCCCAATTTGCATTAAACAAATACACCATACCAATCTCTATATGAGCAAAGACCATGCTTTGACCCAAAGTGTAAGTGCATGGCGGCGCCCCGGCCGTCAATCCGACGCCGGAATGCGGAAGCGGTGATAAACTTTAATTTTGCGGACTTTGCAAACCGGCACCACCGCGCACTAAACTCCGGATCATAACCATTAACAAGTCTAAGCTACAAACAAGAAAGGGAAGAGATGTACCGACTGATCCGAGTCCTCCGGTCTTCATCTCCACTCCGATCTCCTCACGGGATCTCCGTCCGTCTCCTCCTCGTCGGAAAGGGCACCACGAAGCCGGGTACTTTTACGGGCTCCCACCTCAATACCGAGGCAACTCGGGCGCGAAGTTGGCTAGCCGACGCGCCCAAGAAAAGCTGTAGAATATAGTGTAGAGTTGTGTCTCACTTGGGGTATTGGTTGCCATTTGAAGATGGAGGAATGAAGGTATGAAAAATGGTGCTTTCATTTTTCCTTGTATCAAAAAGAGATGAATGAAATTTTGCCACACCACCAAAATCAAAGCTCTCTCATTTTCCCTCATCAAAAAGTATGTGGCCGGCCAAGACTTGAAAAAGAATGGTGGAGGAAAACAAAACTATATCAAAGAGGGAGGTTATTGTAGTAAAAGCAAGTGGTGATCCTAAACAAACATGAACCATGCTTATTACTTACATCCACCCATACCCTTTCCAATCACAATTAAATGCAAGAAATGGTGCAAAGATAATGAAGCCATCATAATCAATCTTTATGCAAGAAAACCCCTCCACAAATGTAATTTGCAAAACTGCAAATTACCCCCTCCATCGGAAAAGTCCGGCCGGGAAAGAACAAAGGAAAACCGGCCGGAACGGAATGCAAACTGGCAACTCCAGAAAACTGGTCCCGTAATAAATTACAGGAAAACCCCGATACTGTGCATACACACCCGCATCTGTATTCCGTCCGGATACAAATGCAAAGAGACAAAATCTACACTGTACTAAACTAGAACCGGCTTAAACCAAAGCCGGCTAGTAAAAACCGTTCGATCCTGATCCGTGCAATACCGCACGTATCTGATCGAACCCTGCCATATATCTATACGGCCGCTAGTACAAAACCGTCCGATCTTGATCCGTGCAATACCGCACGTATCTGATCGGACCCTGCCATATCTCCATACGGCCTCTACAGCGTTTCGCCCGAAAGCTTAAGTAACTGAAAGTGTGGTGGACTCTAAAGACTCGTCAATACTATGGCTGTGGATTTAACCACTAGCACGTCAGAGGTATAAGCCAATACGTGACGGGCCACCAGCTATTGACTAAAAGGGACGTCGATGAGCGAACTCATCCTGACACCCTACTGAGCCTGTCAGTGACAATATCCGTACAGTCCGGTCCGTTCGTCTATGAGCATCGCATGTCGGGCCTAGGGGGTGGGTAAAAGTCAGACCCCTAAAAGCGGTACAAGTCGTGTCGGAGTGTAGCCCAGAACACCCTGAGATACTACTGGAATACCTACCAGTAAATCTCCTGCCTTGGCCAAGGACTTCGTGTAATGGCTCTCCTAGACACAGCGCGACCTCACCCCCAATACCGGGAGAGACGAAACCCCCGAAGATCCGCTCACTGCCTCCATGTGGCTCGGGACTGTACCCAACTAAAACCTGTTTGCACGACTCCTTTGAGCCGTGGTAGGGTAGTAATCAAAGTACAGTGGGAACTCACACGAGACAAATGACGATCCCCAGGTCGATGAACTAACCTGTACACATGTCACCTGGGAACTGCTATCTGACGTCAGGTATAAGACCAACTAGCATGATCCCGGCGAGTCCTGTCCGGTGTACTCATAACCCAATGAGCACCTGCATACATCTTAGGTGAACCAACTGACACCAGTGGCTTGTGAGACCGGCCACCGCCCCTCGTCGGGGTCTCGACTGTATACACTAGTCTACTCTGGAGAATCGATGCCCTGTCTCGAAACTCCCACGACTAGGGACCTTTTAAGGATGTGCTTGTAGACTCCAGCTCTCACTTATATGATCGCCCTCATACTGCTGGCAGTCAAGCAAGAATCCTAGGGGCTCTATCAATGTGCAATAGCGACCTGTCACGTCACCTAAAGCAGTACACGATGATAAAGGTAAACCAGATAGCAAACTATCATCTCGAGTAAGACTGTCGTCTCGGGATAGGTCCTCCCTCAATCATTGCAATCACGTGCCTGTGATCCAATAATTGACTCTGAGGGCACTATCTCCAACACAAAGCCCATACCCATGCCATGTCACCTTTTCCACCTCATCCAAAACAAATGATTTTCAAAAGAAAATCAATAATGAGGTAGCATCTTCTAGAAGCCATTCCGTATAAATACGGAATGCTTCTCGGTACATGTATCGAAATACACATACGCGTATTCGTATGAAAATATGAATAGCCAAAGAGAGAAAATAAATAGTGAGCAATAATACTAGAATACATATATATATATATATATACATATGTAATCTATTAAATCAAAACTTGATTTAACAATCTGGCTTAATCCTAAGCCGCTAGTATTATCAACCGTCCGATTAAACTCTGCGCAGCCTATGCACATATTCAATCGGACACCTGTATGTACCAACATACAACAACTACACCATATCGCCTGAACCATGAAAACCCTCTGTGTGGGACTCTAAATACTCTTCAATACGCTGGCAGTGGAGTTAACCACAAGCACGTCAGCGGCACTAGCTATACGTAACGGCTACCCAGGTATTGAGCGAAAGGAAGGCCGACGAGCAAACTCATCCAAACCCCTACTGAGCCTGTCAGTGACAATATCCGTACAGTCCGGTCTATTCGTCTAAGAGTATCGCATATCGAGTATAGGGGATGGATAAAGTCAGACCCCTAACAACGCGATAATTCGTGTCGGTATGAAACCCATCACAACCCGAGAAACTATCGATCCTAGATCGGTAATTCTCACATACCCCGGCCGAGGATTTTTAGTGATGGCCACCCGTGCACTGCGCGACATCAACCCCCAATACCAGAAGAGACGAATCTCCGACGATCCACTCACTGCCTCCATGTGGCTCGGGACTGTACCCAACTAAAACCTGTTTGCATGACTCCTTTGAGCTGTGGTAGGGTAGTAATCAAAGCACAGTGGGAACTCACACGAGACAAATGACGATCTCAGGTCGACAGAGTAACCTATACACATGTCACCAGGGAACTGCTATCTGACTATAGGTATAATACCAACTAGCATGTTCCCGGCGAGTTCGTCCAATATACTCATAACCCAATGAGCACCTGTATACTATCTTAGGTGAACAACTGACACCAATGGCTTGTGAGACCGGTCACCGCGCCTCGTCAGGGTCTTGATAAGTATATACCAGTCTACACTGGAGTATCGATGCCCAGTCTCGATACTCCCACGACTAGGGACATTTAAGGATGTGCTTATAGACCCCAACTCCCACGTATGTGATCGCCATCACAATGCTGGCAGTCAAGCAAGAATCCTATGGGCTTTATCAACATATGATGATAAAGACAAACCAGATAGCATACTATCATCTCGAGTAAGACTGTTTTATCGGTATAGTTCCTCGCTCAATCATCATGATCACATACCTGCGACTTTGATAATTGCCTTGAGGGTACTATAGCCAACAATCTCCCACTTGCACTTAAGACTAATTTATTGCAATATCGCATACTCACAACCCGTATGATACCGAACACCCAACTCCTCTACTAATCAGTTTCACAAACCTTGTTTGTAAAACTATTGCGTTTGAGAAATAGCCTCAGTGAGTGGATCCGCTCCAGTGTTTCTTTCTATGTCTCTCTTCATCTCAACTTCGTGCAGAAAACTATCTCCCGAAATGAGCAATACCCGTCTTAGAATATGTCTGGATGTCTGATGGGACCCAGTTCATAAAAGAACTCCAAATCCAGCAAACTTCTTAGACTGTATCGTCTACTGAACTCAATCAGTACACTGCGCCATACCATCCTCAGTATCCGCTTGGACCACCTGTCCAAACTATTGCCCCTCGTCAAAGGGAAAACTATAACTCTGACAGTCACTCTGTCATCCAGGTCACCTTGGAAGCCTGGAATGATAACCGTCTCTCAAAGGAGGTCGCTGGTTATCAAATCCCTAGAACATCCACTTATGTTCATAAACTGCTTCCATTCATTTTTCTCCAGGATTGGATTAATATATCAACTTATTGAATCTGATGCAAAAACAACATCTGGTGTGGTACTAGACATGTCACGATTGACTCAATTGCCTAAGCAAGTGATATATCAATCATGTACATCCCTCTCTTTTTAGTCTGTAAAACACCTTTAGAGAGGGTGACTCCTTCACCTGCAGGTTCACCACCATGCCAGGAGTCGTCCATTCTATAATACTTTTAGAATACTGTCTAAGTACCCAGATTGGGACACTACCCAAATCCAGATCTAAAACCACAGATCTAGTAACCAGAATGCCTTATATAATATCCATATCCTATATGGAGAAAACACTGTGTGACAACCACAGTACAACCGATCGTAGTATAGGAATTTCACTTTCTATAAAGTGCATGTCGTCCCGAATACCAGGACACACACCCTACTACCTTCTTACCAGATCCATCCCCTATTTTGATGAAGTCAAAACCCATGACTGTCACATCAAAAATAGATGATCTTTCTCTGATATATCTGCTTTAATCTATAAATAGACATAAGCTACTTGTCCACTACGCTTCCGCTGCTCCCACTGATTACGACAACCCTCTGGCAGAACCATATACACGTGTACTTCTAAAGCTAGTTTAGAATGACGCTATATTCATCCTCCTGCCGGGTCTCATAGTCTGGAACAACAGTAGTGTCAAGTCTGGGTAAACAAGAACCTCCCTGTCACCCTTCTTGAGGATACCAAAGTACCTCTCGGGTGCCTGAGATTACCCACCATATCTGCGGAGCGGCTAATAGAATGTCAATCTTGATTGAATCTTTAGGTCCTATTAAATTTTCTGTAATCGTTTGTGGTTTTGGAATCACTTCCAGTTCTACCATACTCCCACTACTGTTTTTCTGAAAAAATTCATTTTACTAAAACTGTGGCAAGTCAAGAACAATATCACTATTGATCTTCCAGATGGTAGAAAGTTAACCCTCGTAAAAGCCCGGGATAACCCACAAACAGCCATTACTGAAACGTGCGTTGAGTTTATCCGGATTCTGGTTTTAAGCATCAGCCGGACGACTCCCTATACCTTAACATCGTTAAGATATAAATTGATTCTATATATATCTAATATAGAAACAAAGGCACTAATTTAATTGGAACCGGATTCAAATCATGCAGCTGTCTCCAGTGCATGTCAACTAAATGGAGAGAGGCCGATCAGCATTACTCAACTTAGGAGTGCGTCCAATTATGAGTAACCTGAAAGAGAAAAAAGTTTCTCAAAACCATTACTATCAACTGAATACCTTATACAAGTATCTACATCTTCGATCACTTTGAAAAATCCCGATACTTGCAACACCTGGTTCTCTACTTTATTCTTTTACCTATAACTTCTCAAAACTTAGAT
Source organism: Agapanthus africanus (assembly GCA_030015575.1). Taxonomy (NCBI): domain Eukaryota; kingdom Viridiplantae; phylum Streptophyta; class Magnoliopsida; order Asparagales; family Amaryllidaceae; genus Agapanthus; species Agapanthus africanus. The sequence continues at coordinate 441,462,399 of JASDDO010000019.1, forward strand.
TTTGTATTTCTACGAAACACGTGTCTAAAAATGGAGAAGTCACAAGTAAACAGAATATAGTTCGAGTACCAACCCCTCTGTCCTAATGGATACTGGACAACATACAAAACTTTGTATAAGTCCCCTGAGTTGAATAAGTCAAACTTTTTGCGTCGTAGGTTGAAAACTGTACCCAGGCGATTTCCTCAAATACCACCAATTACAACGAATTCCGATATAATGAAGATGGTCACCTAATTCCCAATAACTTACTCCCACTCATCATCTGTAAAACCATACAGATGTGAGAATCATACGTGGTAAATACATACCCTGGAGCAAGGGCCTAATTGGGAAATCAGTTTTCTATTAACAATACACAGTGAAACTGAAACATGAATATGTTTCGAAGGGGTATCCGGGTATTCATAGTAATGTCTTTTCCATTATTAGATTCATGACTGTAACCGTATATTTTGTTGCCATCTCTTCAATTCCCTTTATTTGTCTTTACTCATTACCTTCTGTACACCTTCGTTAGGCTTAAATGATTTTCTTCCTTCCCTACCGTTCGGCACCAGCCTATGGTTTGGAAGAAGACTATCCAATAAGCATAACAAGTGTACTCTCCTAATCTTAGGAGCACTCGCAACCTGAGAGAAGGTAAGGATAAAAGAAAACTGAATAAACCTTATTCCTAATTCTCCTGAACCAGAATCCATCCTCGAAAAAGTTCCTTCGAGTTCGTATATAACCATACGATGGATTTATCCAATGGAATTGGATGTTCGTAGTAATACGGAGTATTCTGGAGAAATACAAAGGTGAAGTAGGAGTGGCGATGAAAGTCTTGGTTTGGTCGTGAATAGCAGTCGCATTTTACTTTGCCCTCTTTCTAATCCCTTTATTTGTCTTCACTCATTTCCTTCTATACACCACACTTAGGCTAATCAGTTTTCTTCATTCCCTACCTTTCGGCACCTGCCTATGGTTTGGAAGAAGACTATCCAATAAGCGTAATAGGTGTATCGTCTCCTAATCCTAGGAGCCTCACAACCTGAGAGAAGGTAAAAAGAAAAAACAACTGAATAATCCTATTCATTTTCTCCAGAACCGGAAACCATCCTCGAAAAAGTTCCTTCGAGTTCGTATATAACCATACGATGGTTTTATCCAATGGAAGTGGATATATGTAGTGATACGGGGTGTTCTGGAGAAAGGCAAAGGGTAAAAGGAGTGGCAATGATGTATGTAACTTGGACAATCCAAAAGCCAGTGATTTTAAGAAAGTTCGGTTAACTTGGTCACTAAGTCATAGTCTAGGGTCGGGCCATGGTCGATGCCAAAGAAAGAGAGAAAAGAAACACTCAGCGTACACTCTAACCTAGATCAGAATAGTTAATCACTTTATCTAATCTGGATGGCTCCCACTGTTTTCTCGAATTCTCCTCCAAACCTAAAAGGAGAACTAGTCGGAATCACCCGAAGAGTAATCCTACTCATCAGTGGGAATCGGGATCCAACTATCATCGCATGATAACTTGATAGAAGCCACTCAAGTCACCACACTCTAGAAAGTATGCGCATGCCTGGCAAGTTTCCTGTATGTTTGAAACTCCAGATATGATTTTTACCCCAAGCGGCTTATCACCTTGACAGAGGTCAACATATCAT